>OY757021.1:68410642-68961294 GCA_963580285.1 Lucinisca nassula | reverse complement strand
CTGTGCTTGGAAAGCATCATGTAGCCCATCTATAAACTGAGGTTCCATCTCAATATGACCCTAGTTATTGGTGGGACATAATACTGTGTTCACTAAATGTATATTGTTACCAATAAGGGGTTTATTAGAACCATGTTGTTAAGGTAGTTCTAATCAATGCCCATGATCTGTACGTGTCATGAGTCGACTTCTTTTTTGTTTGGTTTTACGGCCATTGCAGGATTATATCACTTACTTATAGCTGATGGTTACCAGTAATTAGCTCTTATCATGCTGTTCACGACAACCCCTATCTTTGCAAACAGTGTAGATCCAGATCAGATGGCTTCTTCAGAAGCCATCTGATCTGGATCTACACTGTTTGGCATTCAGTTTATGAATTTGTAGCAATAAATTACATCAAGTAATTTGATTGGTTGATAGACAGAAATGGGTGTGGCTTAAATGAATATTCAGCAGGATAAGGGTTAGAAGTGGGCAAAAAGTGCAGTACCCAGTGTAAAAACCAACTAACTTTCCATTGCACAACTTGGCATCTCACTTGTGATCCAAGTGAGGCTTGAACCAACCGTAGTGAAAGACCTAACGATTATTAGCCTTACGATGCCGCAAAAAACTGCATCTGAAAATGTCATCTGTTTATGTCGTCTGCTGAATCTCAAACATATTTTGCTATACAGGCAAGCAGTGTTGCCCTAGATCAGACCAGTCTGACTCGGCCCACATTGTTTTGCAAAAATGACTTTTAAAGCATCCAGCAGAGGACAAAACAGACAACAATTGTTGTGATTGGCATGTAATGTGTTAGTTAAGCAAAAAATATCTCCTATTAACCATACTTCTTACTTTATACAGGGTACTCATTTAACAACACCCCAACCTCCTTATAACACTATTATTGGGCTCTAAAGCAGAAACCTTGTAAGTTGAACAACCGTGTTATATCCTATCAAAAATGTGTAGATTATATAGAAAGATGACCATTTTTCTATATAATCTACACATTTTTTGGGATCCATCTTGAAACTGTGTTATATCCAAATCTTTTTATAATGAACCTTGGTGTATTTTCATGTGGTCTTTCTTTTGTTTCAGAAATACAAGATACTTTGTGTGGTGTTTGGGGCCAACCATGAAGTTTTGTATCTACTGTGCCATGACTATGCCATGAGAGACAAGTGGGTGAAAGGGCTGCGCTATGCCCTACAGTTAGAACAGTACCTCAAGCAGAAAGAAAGCTCAAATATGTATCCTTACCATGCAATGTCATAACAAAATATTTTTATGCACAACAACCAAATACATTGTACATGCTACCTCCCTCATCAGGAAGGAGACTCCCTCATTTTGATGCTTAGTTTAGCCCAAATTGTGTCAAAATTTTGGAATCTCTGCCATCTGAACTGAGAATTTCCCTATAAACAGTAAACTTCCTATATTAAGACCACTTTTGGAACTGTTCAAAAATGGTCTTTAAGACCACTTTTTGGTCTTTAAGACCACTTTTGAACAGTTTTTAAGACCACTTTTGAACAGCCCCAAAGGTGGTCACTGAGCAGAGGACATTGTGTACAGGAAATTCGAAGAAACAATAACTGCACACTTCTAAGCAGAATTAGTCTTAATTTCAGGTGGCCTTCATAGCAGAATTTTACTGCATTAGTCTCCCTCATCACAATGACAAATCTCTCTCATATATATTGTATAGTTAAAAAAGTTATATATATATGAACAAAACCCCAGCCCATTGGGGCTTGGAAAAATAGGTCGGGCTGTAGCTGCTTCCGCGCAGGGCTGAAACTGACCAAACATTTGAGTATTGGTATATTGTGTTGGATTTTGGTCGCAGTTTTGGGTAAAAGTCCCACAAGATTGGAAGCAATGTCTCCAAAATGAACTAAATAGTGTTGAAGGGTATGTAAAACTATCACAAAACAAAATTATGCGCAGTATGGAAAATATATTGAGAAAATAATCATATTACTCCAAATTAATGAACAAGTCTGTGAAATGAAGATCCCCTATACCCCACTTCATATAGAGAAAACTGGGTTATACGGGGGTATACATTATTTTTGTTCCAAGACATTGGTTGTGGGTACTCGTTAGAACCGCCTCATTGAGGTGGTTCTAACGAGCACCCACTACCTATGTAAGAAAAATATCACAGATTTTCATAAGGAAAATGACCATTTTGGAGATGTGAAAAAAAATTCACTATAATATTGCACGGGTGTGTTATCGTAATGTCATATTTTCCATATGGATTCGGACAGACTTGAGTAAAAAGTGACAATGGAGATGAGATGTTGCAAAACACTGCATCTCATCAAGATCTACACTTTTTGAGACACATACAGCTATTTTTAGATGCACCATTTGGAAGTAAAATTGTACTTGTTCAAATTTTAGAACAAGTATCGTACGGAGTTGAGGTGCCTGCATGAATACTTGGGGTAAATAAGGCATCTCAAAGAGTGGCTTGCTGATATAGTTCAGTTAGAAGTACAGATAAATTTATTACACTTTTCGTTATAACACAATTTTTGATAACTTGAAAACTGTTTTCAATAATACACAGTTAAAAGATGGGTCCCAAAAATGTTTAGATTTTATAGAAAAATTACCATGAATGATCATTTTTCATATATAATTCATTTTTATTAGGAGTTGTTTAACTTGATAGTGTCCGTTTTGAACCAACAGTAGTGATATAGGGTTGTAATTACTTTTGTTTCTCAAAATGCCTGATATGCATAATGCTTGCTACCTATTCCTATGCTTACATTGCTGTTGTCTCAATGTCGGGTAAAAGTTCCAAAAAAATGGAAGCAACGTCTCCAAAATGACCTTTACAGTGTTGACAGGGACGTTAAACCTCAAATCAAACAAACATTGCTGTTGTAGACTAGGTCCATTAGTAACGCCCCTCTGTAGATATTAACCTATTTTGTACTGGAAACCCCAAAACGGGTACCCTAGCAAACAGTGCAGGCCCTGATCAGACGTCGCAGAACGCGGCGTCTGATCAGGGCCTACACTGTTTGCAAACAGTTCAGCCATTTTCCAAATAAATGTTGAAGAAAAATATAATCTGACACCCCTAAATTTTGAAATTGACTCCTGCTATATATAAGGAGGAAGATTCCATTTGGTACAAAAAGGGTTAGATTCCTTATCACGTGTATAAGTAGAAGCCTCCTTGGCGTAGTGGTTATGCTACTTGCCTCATAAACCAGGGGTCATGGGTTGGATACTGGGTTTCTCCAGACTTTCCGATGATTCTTTTAACCGAGGTACCAACTCCATATAACCTTAGCTGTTGGTGGGATGTAAAACTCAAACACACACACAAACACACATGTAAAAGTCTTAACTATAGATACAAAAATTTTATGAAAGCCTTACTTGAGACTGGCAAATAGCTGCATGACTCTTTAAAATTGCATTGATAATTACCATTTAAAGCATATAAGAAACAGAAAATTTTGATTTTTCACAGCGTAAGATCAATTTTTAATTCTCTCATGAACACCAAAAGAAGCATTTTCACTCGTGGCTTTGCCACTTGTGGAAGTACTTCTTTTGATGTTCATTTAGTGAAATAAAAATCGGTCGTGTACTGAAAAAATCAATCACCCTCTATATATACAATGACATAACATGTGGGTTCTAAATGTGCTCTTTTACGTCAAGTTATATTACTACCTGTCGCTGTGCGGAATAATTCTGAGATTCTTGCTCATTGAAATTAATCGAATTATAAAACTTTTGTTTCAACCAATCAAATTGCATACATAATGATGGAGAATTAGAATTATGTTTTTAACCCTTATCTTGCTGTTCACCAGGGTGTCCACGGTCAGGGAAAAAGTCAGGGAAAAAAATATTTTTTCAAGGTCAGGGAATTGTCAGGGAATTTTGAAATTGGTCAGGGAATTTTGAAATTTTTGCAAAAGTCAGGGAAAAGTCAGGGAATTTTGAAATAATATGTCCATGAATGATAAAAAAAACATCAAAAATAAAGGCTAAGGCAGTTTCTTCATGTTTGGCTTTTACCTTGATAATAATAATTATAATAATAATAACAATGATGTCTTGTCGTCTTCTTAAGTATTGCATTTGGTAAATTATTCTTTGAGAAGAAACTAAAGGGTGGTAAGCTAAAAGGTGGTAAGGGTTAGCTATAGAGGAGGAGGAGGCCAACAGATCTCTTTGTATTTGGACATGCATTTCATTAGTTCACCTGAGCCGAAGGCCATGTACGCCAATGCTCCGTCATCAGTTCACATTTTCAAATAAGTATATCTATAAAGCAAATTGGCCAATCATGATTAAATTTCATGTGAAGCTTTATCAGGTAGGGTGAAAAGAAGCAAAATGTTTTGGGGCAGATCAGATGGACTCTAAAACCACAATGCCCAGAGCTTAGATATTTAGTTTGTAGCAACATCAAGTGGTCCCCTAAATAAATCCTGCCAATCATACCCCTGTGGTCCAAATTGGCCACACCCTGGGGCTCCTTAGCCTCCAGACTTATTATTGAAAAAAATTCAAAAATCTTCTTCTCCGAAACCATAAAACCCATAGCTGAAATATTTAGCTTGTAGCAGCGTAAAATGATCATCTACATAAATCCTGCCAATCATGCCCCTGGGGTCAGAATTGGCCACACCCAGGGGCTCAGAAGCTGCCATAGACTTACAATGGAAAAACATTTAAAAATCTTCATCTCTGAATCCACTAGGCCCAGAGCTAAGATATTTAGAATGTAGCAAGGCCAGGTGGTCCCTTACATAAATCCTGCCGATCATGCCTCTGGGGGCCCAAATTGGCCACGCCCCTGGACTCCTTAGCTCTCATAGATTTATAAAGGAAAAAGCTTTAAAAATTCTTCTCTGATACCATAAAGCCCATTGCTTAGATATTTACTATGTAGCCACGTGATGTAGTCAGCTACATATATCCTGCCAACCATGCCTCTGGGGTCAAAAGTGGCCACGCCCCAGGGCTCATTAGCTCCTATTAATTAAAAATTGAAAACACTTTGAGATCATAAGACCCAGATCTGAGCTATTTAGTATGTAGCAATGTCAAGTGCTCACCAACATAAATCCTGCCAATATGCCCCTGAGGTCCAAAATAGCCATGCTCCAGGGCTCATTAGCTCCCATGGACATGTAATGGAAAAAAACTTCCTTCTCTGAAACCATGAGGCTCTGAGCTTGGATATTTCGTATGTAACAATGCTAAGTGTTCATCTATATAAAGCCTACCAATCATGCCCCTGGGCTCCAATTTGGCTGGCTACTCCCCAGGGCTCATTAGCTCCCACTTGACTTATCATAATAATAAAAAAACACACTTTAAAAATCTTCTTCTCCGAAACCATAAGGCCCAGAGCTTAGATATTCAGTATGTTATCCTACCAACCATGTCCCTAGGGTCCAAATTGACTATGCCATGGGGCCCATTAGCTCCTATAGAGGCCTCTGTGGTGTAATGGTTATGCAACCCGCCTGATAAACAAAGGATGGCAGGATAGATCCAGGGCTTCCAGATGAGTCTTTAAACTGAGGTTCTGCCTCAGTATCACCTTAGCTGTTGGTGGAACGTAAAACTAAAACACACTAACTCATTAGCTCCTGCATCTAATAATATGAAAAATTGAGAAATCTTCTTCTGAATCTATAAGGCCCTGAGATTAGATATTTAGTATTGTTGCAACATCAGTTGGTCATCAGCATAAATCCTGCCAGCCCTATAGTGTCCAAATTGGCCACTATCCTTGGCGCATTATCTCCCGCTGATTTATAATTGGAAGACCTTCAAAAAATCTTCTGCCCTGAAACCATGAAACAAACAGCTTTCTAAAATGTCCATCAGGTGAGCCTCTTGTTTCAAGGATTTCATCCAACAATACAAATCACTTATGTAAATATATGTACATGTTTGTGTTTAGAAAAAAAAAATAGAAATAAATTCAAAGGGAAAATACAAACATAAAAAAACAAACAAAGCAAAGCAAACAAAAACATATTTAAAGAGTTATACAATTACAGCTGGTATTGTAAAAGGAGGAAAGAGTTGGCTCTAGGGGAGGAGGAGGCCAACAGATGTTAGAACTTAATGCGCAAAATATCAAAAACGTTGGTCAGGGAAATTTGATTTTAGTCAGGGAAAGTCAGGGAAAAGTCAGGGAATTTTGCTTTACTCAAATTGTGGACACCCTGTTCACGACAACCCCTATCTTTGCAAACAGTGTGGATCCAGATCAGATGGCTTCTGAAGAAGCCATCTGATCAGGATCTACACTATTTGACATTCACTTTATGAATTTGTAGCAATAAATTACATCAAGTAATTTGATTGGTTAATAGACAGAAATGGGTGTGGTTAAACTGAATATTCAGCAAGAGAAGGGTTAAGACACAAAAATTAAAAGTTTCTGAATCTTTATGGTAAATACGGTACTAAATATATCAAAAAGTATTTCTTTAACCCATACCAGCTGGATCCGACAGGCATTTGAAGTAGCCGACAAGAACAAAGATCTGCGACTGGATTTTGAAGAGGTTATGAAGCTGCTGAAGACCTTAAATGCTGACATGGACAAAAGATATGTGAAAGAAATGTTTAATGTAAGTAAAGACCGCAATCTCGTTCTGTAAGCACTGTGTTGTGGGAATCTAGAATTCCTCTATCATTACACAGTGACATATAATATCAGCTCATTGCTATGCATGAGAAATTTGGAAAACAGGCTGATGTATGGTGAACAAGTTAAAAGTAAGGGCACAATGAAATATGGTATAAGATGTTGTATGCCAAATACGGTCAAATATTTTGTGCTAGCATAAACATTTTCACTGTATACAGACATGGTCATATTGTAGCAGTAAGTTATGCACAAGTTCATGCACATAACATCTAAGTTATAAATTGAAATACCTCAGAATGCATGGACAGCCAGCTGCATACCAATATCTAATTTATAACATATAGACAACAAACATGTAACTTATCTATAACTGATATAGGACATTTCCTCAGCAATTATTATAATATATAGTGTATTCAACTTGTCAGATGATCCTAGAACTTGTTTAGAACACAGATATTTTGGGGTTGTCCCCTCCCTTGGGTTTTCACCTTCCTACAACATTCTTTGATTTCTTCAAATACATCTTGATTCATCGGGTCTACACTGTCTGCCATTAAGCAAATGTTTTCACAGTCAAAATGTATAATTCATTATCATACCTGTAATATAAACTCATTAACCTATTGTATGCGGGAAACCCCTAAAGGGTTACCTTGGCTAACAGTGCAGGCCCAGATCAGACACCGCAGAATGCGGCGTCTGATCAGGACCTACACTTTTTGCAAAACGTACAGCTAGTTTCCAAATAGATTTTGAAGAAAACACTACCGTAAAAATTCGGCTATAAGACGAGGATTTTTCCCTCCAAAATGAGCTACAAAAATTGACCCCGTCTTATAGCCGAGGTCATGGACTGCAGGCTTTTTTCCGGCAATGTCCGGCGAAGGCCAGACATACGGAAAAAGCCGATCGGTGATTATTGAATTGATATAAATTGCCGCCCACAAACCACTGCTACGATTTTTCTGCACGCGATCGGTAAATGACGTCATCCGTCGCATTATCCCCACACGTGTTTAATGTCATTGCATGTGTCTCTTTCATTAAAAAAAAAGTTTGGAACCGGTAAAAAATATTTTCCCGATAGCTAAGCGGATGTAAATAAAGGTGGATAGAAAATTATTGCTTTGCACAGCTCCCGAATTATCCCCAGAAGCTCCGTGTCAGTAACCAACAACAGCGTTCGACATTTCCCACCAACGTCTGCTATTTGGCGCCAAAACATAACCATTCATGAGATCGTGGAATAGTCCGATTTTATAATGCAAACATTTACCGTTAGATGTAGCTAATAGTCTGAGGAGCAATTAAATAATTTTCACATTGATTGTGGATTAAATTTTATGACTGGAGGATAAACGCAAATTAGAGACATAACTTGACCATATTTTCACACCTTATCGACACGCACCGCAGGGTGGCAATTATACGACAGGGATTAACAATAGTGTCATACTTGAACCGTAATAAATACACAGATGGTTTGTCTCTGAATTGACAGCGATTTACTTACTGGTCTAGAAGTACCGTATTTAAGGACTCAAAAAGACTGGGAGTTGCAGACGATTTTTTTTTATTTTTTGCACTTGGCCCGACCGAGCGTCATAAGGTCAAAGTGCACCTGCCCGGTGTGATTTCGGTCTTGTCCCGGACGGCCGGGAAATGGATTTGTCAGCCCCTGTCGTCTATTAAATAGAAGTCTGTGTAGCCTAAGCTAGCAAAGCATGTACCGGGCCGACAGCGATACGACGTTTGTCGCTATTTTGTGCTAGCTGGGGCGTTGGTTCTGAAACTGAATAGGTAGGTGTTGTGTTCCCCGATAAAAAAAAAAAAAAACGTTCAGTTACTTCTGACGAAAAAAGGCCGATTTCTCACATCTAAATGGCATCTGGCGGTAGCAGATAGGCCCCGACAGATATGGCAAAAATTTGACCCGTCTTATAAAAGAGTATAAGCAAAATCCCACCTTAGAAAAACTGAAAAGGGGGTCCTGTCTTATAGCCGAATCGCCTTATAGCCGAATTTTTACGGTACTGACACCCCTAAGTTTTGCAAAGGACTCCTATATATACAGAGGGAGATCCCATTTGGTACAAAAAGGGTTAAAAAGTGTCCTATTTGTTTTGATAAATATGGTTGTTTCTTTTCCAGACAGCTGATACTCGAAAAGAAAAGGGAGAGAAGCCGACTTTAGACCGAGAAGAATTTGTGCAGTTTTACAATCTTCTCACTGAGAGACCTGAGATAGAAGAATTGTTTATAAAGTATGTTTCTTATTTTAGCAGTTTTTAGTAATAGACAGATAAGAGAGGGGTTTGGCTTTGTAGGTGGCTTTTTAGGCTGAAATATTCAGGTAATGCATCCATGGATATCATTACGATAACACACCCGTGCAACACAGTGAATTTTTTCACATGTCCAAAATGGCTACTTTTCTGATGAAAATCCATGATACTTTTCTTATTTATACTGCAAACATAGGTTGTGGGTGCTCATTAGAACCGCCTCAATGAGGCGGTTCTAACGAGTACCCACAACCTATGTCTTGGAGTAAAAATAAGAAAAATAATGATTACCCCCATAACCCCAGTTTTTTCTATATATAGTGGGGTGTAAGGGGTGTTCATTTCACGGATGTGTTCACATGATGTAAAAGAAGCTTTTCACGGCTGTGAAACTCAGATGCAAGTAGTCTGCTGGTTAATTTTGAAGTCCTTGTTGCAAAGTGTGGACCAAGACGAGACTGCTCCTTGAGGACTTTATTAATGAGATGAGAGACTGCTTCGATATTTATTGAACACAGGTTATATAAAGCAATTAAAAGCAAACATACACATTAACCCATTTCAGACTGGAAACCCCTGAACGGGTACCGTGGCAAACAGTGCAGGTCCAGATCAGATGCTGCAGAACGTGGAGTCTGATCATGGCCTACACTGTTTGCAAAAAGTTCAGCCATTTTCCAAATAGATATTTTCGAGAACACAGCCTGTCACCCCTAAATTTTAAAATTGACTCCTGCTATATATAATGAGGAAGATTCAGTTTGGTTAAAAAAGGGTTAATCAACCCAAAGACTCCTAGCATTGCAAAAATGAGAAATTACTAAAACGTGAAGACCCTGAACAATATGTGGCATCCGATCAGGTTTTTCAATGTATTTTTATGCCCCCGCATCGGATGATGCAAAGGGCATAGAGTTTTTCGGTTTTCCGTATGTGGGTATGTGTGTACTTGCATCCGAATGTACATCCTTCTGTACGAAAGTGTGTATGTATACGTATGTACGTACGTGCGTACGTAGGTACGTACGTACGTAATCCTGTTGACTCAGGTGAAGGTTTTTGTACAAGGTAGAACTTGAGCTCATATTTTCCAAACCATAAAATAGATTTGGTTTATATTTAGTATGATGATAGATATAGGTCCAAAGTTTTATTCAGCAATGCCCCCACCCATACCCATGACCTCAAGGTCAATGTCACGAACTTAGAAATTTCTAGCATTTAAGACCCAGGTTAAGGTATTTGTACCATGTAGAACTTGAGCTCATATTTTCAAAACCATACAATGGATTTGGTTTATATTTAGTATGATGATAGATATAGGTCCAAAGTTTTATTCAGCAATACCCCCACCCATATCCATGACCTCAAGGTCAAGGTCGTGGACTTTGAAATTTTTAATGTTTAAGACCCAGGTTAAGGTATTTGTACCAGGTAGAAGTTGAGCTCATATTTTCCAAAGGGTTTAATGAATTTGGTTCATATTTGGTATGATGATACATATAGGTCCAGTGGTTTATTCAGCAATACCCCCACCCATACCTATGACCTCAAGGTCAAGGTTACAGACTTAGAAAACTGTGTATGTTTAAGACTTAGGTTAAGGTATTTGTACCATGTTGAACTTGAACTTTTATGATTCATTTGGTTCATATTTGGTTTGTTGATAGATGCAGGTCCAAAGTTTTATTCATTAATACCCCCACCCATGCCTATGACTTCAAGGTCAAGGTCGCAAAAATAGAAATTTTCAAATTTAAGTATTTTAATAGCTTATATTTTCCAAACTTTATAATGGATTTGCTTCATATTTGGTATGACAATAGTTGCAGGTCCAAAGTTTCATTGAGCCATACCCCCACCCCTTACCTCAAGGTCAAGGTCACAGACATAGAAACTTTTATATATTATATTTTTTGAGAGTTCATATTTCCTGAACCATGTGATGGATTTGCTACATATTTAGAATGATGATAGATACAGGTCAAAAGTTTCATTCAGCCATAACCCCGCCCCTGCCCCATGACCTTAAGGTCAAGGTTGCAGACTTAGAAATGTTTAATGTTAACATTTGTAAGAGCTCATATTTTCCAAACCATTTGATGGATTGAGTTCCTATTTGGTATGTTGATAGTTATTTTTTCAAGGTTTAATCAGCCATACACCAATCTATGACAATGACCTAAGGACAGGTGTTATTGTAATATGTTGTTTTTTTTTTGCAGGGGAGGGGGAGGTTGGCCCCTGGGCGGGGGCATTTGTGTTGTATTGACACATTTCTAGTTGAATATGTAGTACAACTTGAAATAAGTACACCACAACCTCAATATAACACTATTCGTTATAACACAGTTTTGAATATAACACAGTATCAAGATGGATCCCAAAAAGTACCCACAATCTATGTTTTGGAGCATAACTGCCTCGCTGAGGGGGTTCTAACAAGTACCCACAATCTATGTTTTTGAGCAGAAATAAGAAAAATATCAGGATTTTTATCTTAAAAATTCATTTTTGGTGGTAACATTTTACTAATATATTTGAATTGGCATGTTTTTGTAATGATGTAAAAATGATATTGTAGCTGGAATTGTCCAAAGCTCTAGAAAATTCTATTAGTCATTGAAGTACAATGTGAAAAGATGTTTGTTTCTGATTCTCTGATTTTCCATAAAAGAATTTATTGACAAACCCCAGTGATAATGTTTTAATGGATCCTGTAGATTTTTGCTGCTAATTTGATGTCTAGATTCACAGAAAAGTTAACTCCCTTGTGTATACTTCACCAGTCTGTAGTAATCACTTGCTATGTTTCATTTCTGCAGAGTGTTTGTAAATTATTAATCAACTCTGTAAGGATAAAGCCATCAAATGTTAAATACGTGTACATATTATATATGTATGGCTATAGTAGTATGTTTCAACTGGAATGAGTATGGGCACAGTATTTTCTACAGTTTACATGTGCACCCAGCAAAGAATCGGGTCAGCCACCACATCCATTTAGTCTAACCAGAGACTTCTCTTGCTGCATGAAGGAGCATTGGGCCCTTAGCTATCCTTAGAGCGCACAACGAAGACTCTGATCAGACTGCGCATCTGCGCAGTCTGATCTGAGTCTTCGTTGGGTGCACGTCTTATTGGAGGTTTTGTCATGCACTGGCTCATATATGTATGGCTGAACTAGTATGTTACAACTGGAAAGGAATTTAGAAAATGAGCACGGGCACAGCATTTCCTACAATTTACATGTGCACCCAGTGAAGAATCAGATCAGCCTGCATACCCATATAGTCCGACCAGAGACTTCTCTCGCTGCATGAAGGAGCATTGGGCCCTTAGCTATCCTTAGAGTGCACAACGAAGACTTTGATCTGACTGTGCAGATGTGCAGGCTGATCTGAGTCATCACTGTGTGCACATGTAAATTGTAGGTGCTCCAGCTCAAATAAGAAGGCCCAGTTTTTCAAACCTGTACATAGCTCAAGATGAGGCGGCATAAAATCACGTTAAAATTGCCTCGGTGAGGTTATTCTAACAAGTACAGCGAAATTCCCCAAGTATGACCAGCTAAAATTAACCCTTCTCTTGCTGAATATTCATTAAAGCCACACCCATTTCTGTCTATCAGCCAATCAAATGACACGATGTAATTTATTGCGACAGATTCATAAACAGAATGCCAAACAGTGTAGATACTGATCAGATGGCTTCTTCAGAAGCCATCTGATCTGGATCTACACTGTTTGCAAAGATAGGGGTTGTCGTGAACAGCAAGATAAGGGTTAAGACTAGTTCTGCTTTTAATGGCATATATAAAAGGTGTTGGTTATTCTTTCATCCAATATTCTACACCCAGTGTCCCCTAGAAAGAGTGTTCAAAAGTGGTCTTAAAGACTTGAACAGTCTCAAAGGTGGTCCTAATATAGGAGGTTTACCCAGTCATATACTCCAGTAATGGCCTTTAATCTGACTTATTAATTGCCTATCCTGTATTGATCAGAGATTATCAGTATTAACACCCAAGTCAACAGATATTAACTGGAGGTCAAGTAATAAAAATCAATATTGTGTCAATTAATAAAATTGTTATTAAATCAGTTATAGCCAAGGTCATATGTGAGATGCCAAATCCTGCAACAGAAGTTCAGGGGGTTTTTCTCCAGGTACTCTGGTCTTGGCCCACCTCTGATTAACGATCGGCTCAATACAAGTGAAATAATCATGAAAGGGCCGTAAAACCAAAACCAAAAACAAACAAAAAAAAACAATTTAGCTGACAAAGGACCTGTAACTGAGCCAATATTAATAACATCATAGTATAGAGGTATTAGGCTAGGTGTATGTAGAAGATTGTTTTATTGATAACATGATTGATTTGTATTGATTACATGCCCTTAGAGGCATATTTCAAGCTATGTAGCGTAAAGGCCCTAAAATTTTCACTCAAGTGCCGGAGCTAACAGCTCAGACCTAGCTAAGACTGTATTTAACCTATTTCATATGGGAAACCCCAAAAGGGTAAGTGGCAAACAGTGCAGGCCCAGATCAGACGCCGCCGAATGCGGCATCTGATCAGGGCCTACACTGTTTTGCAAAAAGTTCAGCCAGTTTCCAAATAAATTTTGAAGAAAACACAACCTGACACCCCTAAATTTTGAAATGGACTCATGCTATATATATAAGGAGAAAGATTGCATTTGGTACAAAAAGGGTTAAAAAGCATTTGGCTAATTAGTTTTATCTTCAGCTAAGTGTATGTATTAACACACACAATTTTCTGTCCTGTATGTCAGAAATTTAAAAACATTGCATTTAGAAAACACATCTTTTCAAATGCAGTTGACTCTCGTTATGGCAAACTCCAAGGAACATCAGTTTTACTATGTATTTATAAAAGTGGGATTTGTGGGGATCAAAATTTTACAAATGACAATGCATTAATGGGAAAAAATATATATATTTGAAATTAATATTTAACCATATGGCCAAATTAACCCATTTTGTACCAGAATCCCTACGGAATGCTAAACACGACATCCGACCTGGGACGACGTCCGACCTGGGACACCATGATGGCAAAGAACTCAGTCATTTTCCAAATAAATTTTCTAGAAAACACAACCAGACAAAAATTTTAAATGGACTCTTGCTATATAATATAGAAGGTTGAAGATTCACTATGCAGCAAACTATATACTACACAGTGCACAATTTTCCCCAAGAAACTAACAACTGCCCAGCTCGAATCAGTGAAAGGGAGAGAATGACAGCAGAAAAAAGCTCATGATCAGTTTTCTCTAAAGACTAGGGCTGGCTAATCGGAGCTGAAAAGATAATCGATTATCAGTCCTGTCATTGCGATCGATACTCGATTAGTAATCGCTAAGATTTATGTCCTTATTTTACCTGTCTGGCTTTCTGTCTGAGCATGACTCTTACCATATGTTGCACTTTATCATATGTATATTTGAACAGACAGGCCTGAGCAAACGGTGTAGACCCAGATGAGACGCCGCATAATGCGGCGTCTCATCAGGGTCTGCATTGTTTGCCACTCATCCAGCTATTTTAGGCATAACTTTGGGTAGTAAATTGTATCTATCAAGTAATCGATTAAAAGCAAATCAGAAATGATAATCATTTTTGTGGAATTTATCGATCGATTAATCGATTATACGATTAATCTTGGCAGCCTTACTAAAGACTGTTGCTAGACCTGGCACATCAAGTAGACAAGTCTGTGAAATGAAATGAAAACCCATCTAAATCCCTTTATATATAGAGAAAACTGGAATTATCAGGGGTACATATATTAATTATTTTTCTTATTTCTGCCTTAAGTCTCGTGTTGTAGGTTTTTGTTACGACTGCCTTAATGAGGTGTTTCTAATGAGCACCCACAACCTATGTTAGAAGCATAAATAAGAAAAATATCACAGATTTTCGTCAGAAAAGTAACCATTTTGGAGATGTGAAAAAAGCACTGTATTGCATGGGTGTTAACGTAATGGACTTAAACCCATGACCTCCTTATTACAATCCAGCTAAGTCACTCGGGCCACCTTCTAGCAAAAGACCTCTGACAGTTTCTACAGTGGCCCATTTTGTACTGAATCCCTTACATTTCAAGCTCTTTTTATCTCAAACTAATACACTCAAACAGTATTATCCAATCTCGTGAACTTTGAGACTTCAAGAATTGACTGTACATAGCAGATTACCAAAGTGATCCTAAGTTTTGGGACAGACAGGCCTATGCAAACAATGCAGACCCAGATCAGACTGCTCCTAAAGGAGCAGTCTGATCAGGGTCTACACTGTTTGCCATTCTGCCTGCACTGTTTGGACTCCTTAGTGGATGGTGAAACAAATTTGTTCAAATTTTAGGAGAATTACAGCAAGTCCTCAAGGTGTCCGAATTTTTAGGATTTTTGCAGTAACCATATAAGAAATTATTTGTTTATCTATTTTTCTTGCAGGTATGCTAAAACAACTGGTCATCTCACACCATCAGACTTACACATGTTCATGTTGCATGAGCAACAGGTAAGCTCTTTGTGTTCTGATACATGTTTTGTTAGCTCACCTGTCACGTAGTGACAAGGTGAGCTTTTGGGATCACTTTTTGTCCGTCGTGCGTCCATGCGTGCGTGCGTCCGTCCGTAAACTTTTCTTCAAACGACATCTCCTCCTAAACCACTGATCGGATTTTGACCAAACTTCACAGGAATGATCCTTAGGTGGTCCCCTTTCAAAGTTGTTCAAATGGTTCCGGTCCATTGCACATATAGGTCACAGTAGCCAAAAATAGATTTTTTTCACCGAAAACTTAAAAAATCTTCTTCTCTGAAACCGGAAGTCCCAGGTCTTTGATATTTGGTATGAAGCTTCATCTAATGGACCCCTACCAAGATTGTTCAAATTATAGTGCTAGGGCCAAAAATGCCCCCCCACGGGGGCCCTTTGGTTTTACATGGGCTTATATAGGGAAAATCTTTAAAAATCTTCTTCTCTGAAACCGCAAGGCCCAGATCTTTGATATTTGGTATGAAGCTTCATCTAGTGGACCCCTACCAAGATTGTTCAAATAATAGTGCTGGAGCTAAAAATGCCCCCGCACGGGGGCCCTTTGGTTTTACATGGGCTTATATAGGGAAAATCTTGAAAAATCTTCTTCTCTGAAACCGCAAGGCCCAGGTCTTTGATATTTGGTATGAAGCTTCATCTAGTAGACCCCTACCAAGATTGTTCAAATTATAGTGCTGGGGCCAAAAATGCCCCAGCACAGGGGCCCTTTGGTTTAACATGGGCTTATATAGAGAAAAGCTTTAAAAATCTTCTTCTCTGAAACCGCAAGGCCCAGGTCTTTGATATTAGGTATGAAGCTTTATCAAGTTGACCCCTACCAAGATTGTTCAAATTATAGTGCTGAAGCTAAAAATGCCCCCGCACGGGGGCCCTTTGGTTTTACATGGGCTTATATAGGGAAAATCTTGAAAAATCTTCTTCTCTGAAACCGCTAGGCCCAGGTCTTTGATATTTGGTATGAAGCTTCATCTAGTGGACCCCTACCAAGATTGTTCAAATTATAGTGCTGGGGCCAAAAATGCCCCCGCACCAGGGCCCTTTTGTTTTACATAGGCTTATATAGGGAAAATATTGAAAAATCTTCTTCTCTGAAACTGCAAGGCCCAGGTCTTTGATATTTGGTATGAAGCTTCATCTAGTGGACCCCTACCAAGATTGTTCAAATTATAGTGCTGGAGCTAAAAATGCCCCCTGCACGGGGGCCCTTTGGTTTTACATGGGCTTATATAGGGAAGTCCTTGAAAAATCTTCTTCTCTGAAACCGCAAGGCCCAGGTCTTTGATATTTGGTATGAAGCTTCATCTAGTAGACCTCTACCAAGATTGTTCAAATTATAGTGCTGGGGCCAAAACTGCCCCCGCACTAGGGCCCTTTGGTTTTACATAGGCTTATATAGGGAAAATCTTGAAAAATCTTCTTCTCTGAAACTGCAAGGCCCAGGTCTTTGATATTTGGTATGAAGCTTCATCATGTGGACCTCTACCAAGATTGTTCAAATTATAGCCCTGGGGCCAAAAATGCCCCCGCTCCGGGGCCCTTTGGTTTTACATAGACTTATATAGGGAAAATCTTGAAAAATCTTCTTCTCTGAAACCACAAGGCTTAGGTCTTCGATATTTGTTATGACGCTTCAGCTAGTGGACCTCTATAAATATTGTTCAAGTTATAGCCCTGAGACCAAAAATGCCCCGCCATGTGGCCCTTTGGTTTTACATAGACTTATATAGGGAAAATCTTTAAAAATCATCTTCTCTGAAACACAAGGCTTAGGTCTTTGATATTTGTTATGAAGCTTCAGCTAGTGGACCTCTACCAAGATTGTTCAAATTATAGCCCTGGGGCCAAAAATGCCCCCGCTCCGGGGCCTTTTGGTTTAACATAGACTTATATAGGGAAAATCTTGTTTTACATAGACTTCTATATGCTGGGTAAACCTTTAAAATCTTCTTCTCTGAAACCAGAAAGCCCAGGTCTTTCATATTCGATATGAAGCTTCATCTTGTGGACCTCTACCAAGATTGTTCAAATTTTAGCCCTGGGGCCAAAATTGACCTTGCCCGGGGCCAACTTGTTATGCTTTGGATCAGGTGAGCGAACCAGGGCCCTCTGGGCCCTCTTGTTTGTTTGAGTTGAGGTTTTACGTCCCTATCAACACTATTTAGGTGCCTGCTTTGTTGAACGCACCCATGATTTCAGTGTCCAATGCTATATTTGCAGTTTTTCCAAAATGTGATTATTTTCCGTAGCTGCACATTCATTGCAGCATTTTCTTAACTAAAGTATTGTATTTTTGGGGTATTTTCAGAATTTCAGGCTTTTAAAGCTCTTTTTTTTTTCTTCATTTCAGGCTTAAAAAGTTAGATTTTTCCTCCTAAAACTTTTATTTTTCCTCCTATAACCTGTTTAACCCTCACTATGTTTAACCTGGTTATATCTTTTGAAAACAGTATAGATCCTGATCAGCTGGCTTCCAAGAAGTCAGCTGTTCAGGATTTACATTGTTTTCCATTCTGCTTTTGATTACACTCCAAAAATTGAACAAATGGCAGCAAATCTTGGAGGAGTGTAGCATATTGACATATTCAGCATAGTTAGGGCTGTTTTGTTTGTGCCATGTGGTTGCTGTAAATTGTCTCCCCGTACCTGCATGTAATGCTCTTATTTTTAGCTCGTCTGTTTTTTTAAAAAAAACTTTCGAGCTATTGTCATCACTTCGGCGTCTGCGTTGTCGTTGTCGTCTGGCGTCGTCGTTGAAAAAAAACTTAACCTTGGCTATAACTTAAAAAGTATTAGACCTAGCCTCATGAAACTTCATACACACACTCATCATCACAAGAGCTACATTTTGACCAAGGACCATAACAACATTGTTGATTTTGGCTGAATTATCTCCCCTTTTCCAATTTTTTTCTGAAACACATTTTTTGCTCTCATTTTAATACTATTCACAACAGAGCCTTCAAACTTCACATGAATGTTCCTTGGGACAAGACCTTTTCAGTGATACCACACTTTTTGATCTGTGACCTTGACCTTTGAACTTTGACCTATTTTTCGAAAATTTAACCGAAAACCTTAACCTTGACCATATTTCCAAAAGTATTTGGCCTACTTTCATGAAACTTCATACACATACTCACCATCACAAGAGCTACATTCCCTACAAGTTTTATAACTCCATCTTGCAATTTGATTGCTCTTGTTTGACTTAGAACTTTGGTTTTCTAAAAGAAACTGCAGACGAGCGTTGGCACCCGCATGCGATGCTCTTGTTCCAATCCTCAGGGATTGCATTTATAATTGCTTTTCACCTTTCCTTAATTTGAGCTGTCTCTGATGGGAGCTGTTGGTTAATTGTAGCGATACCTGATCATTGCCTTCACTTCTATTTTGCATATCAGGGCTGTTTTGTTTGTGCCGTGTGTTGGCTGTAAAAGGTCTTCCTGTACATGCATTTAACGCTCTTATTTTTTCAATCCCCAGGGATCGCATTTACAACTGCTTTGCACCGTTCCTTAATTTGAGGTGTCTCTGAAGGGAGCTGTGAGTTAAGTGCATCGATTCCTGGTCATTGCCTATTCAAGGCTGCAAAACCAGTGTTTTCAGGCATGTTACTTTGTTTTTGTTTGTTTGTCAGTATGAGGTGTGATAATAGGGATGTTCAAGATGAATATCTTCAGTGGCTCTCTCATTCTATTACACTGTAGTCTTGCTTGTTTGTTTGTTTGATCTGAGGCTAACGTCCCCGTCGACACTGTGAAGGTCTTTTTGGAGACGTTGCTTTCAATTTTGTGGGACTTTTACCCGTATTGAGATGAAATGACATCTCAAGCATTGTCGTCCAATGAAACCAATAAGGTTTATAAGCATGAAAGGTCCAACTCGCACTGCTTTGCCTGGGTAGGCTTAAATCCTCTAAGCGGTTCACCAGTACTCGTGTGCGACAGGTTTCGATGGGCGGGGGCACACACTGTAGTCTTGTAGCTTACTGCATTGTCATACAGTTATTTTTACAATGACCATATAAAATCAATATGGCAAGAAAGGAATATAATTGGGTCACAGTGACTATTTCAGTTATTTAGGCTACCAGTCATTATGTCTATCTTTTTCAACGCCATCTTGGTAGCTTCTAAATAATAATTATAATCATCCTTTATAGAGGGTAACACATTTAGTACTAGTACTAATCTTTAATGTGGCCCTCTTTTCCTGGGTAGGAACCAGTACTAAGCAATGTGGATAAAGTCTCTTGCTCAAGGAAACATCACTTGGCGCTTGCGGGGATCGAACCGGCTACCTCTCGATCTCGAATCCGAAGCTTTACCACTGCACCACAGTGCTCCACTACATGACTGGTGATCAGGGGCCAGTTGTTCAAAGCATCGTAAGCTTAACGAGCCTGTTAGTGGTCATATTGTTAACTCTTCTGGCAAGTACAATATCTAAAAGTTTGGTATTTTTGTTGAAAAATGTGAGCAGCTGCTCACATTTTTTCAGCAAAAATATTAGCATATTTGCCATTATTATATGATCAAAGTTTTAACAATTCGTTAACTAACAATGCCGTTAGTTTTGAACAACTGGCCCCAGGTGGTCATAGTTTGGATATTGTTTGTTTGTTTGTGTTGGAGTTTAACAGCCCAGTCAACACTATTTAGGTCAATTTTGAGCCAGTCAGATTACCAATCCACACTTTTCCTGGGCAGTCCTATACTTAAACTGTTAACCAGAACAGTACACATTCTTTCGCCAGAAACTGACAACTGCCCTTCTTGAATCAGCGAAAGGGAGAGAATGACCCTGATAAGATAGTTTGGATATCAGCTGCATCAGCAACATTCTTGCGTGGAGATTATTCTGCTGATTCAAGTTGGACAGTTGTCAGTTTATGGTGAACAAATGTGTGCTGTACTGGTGAAATGCTTATGTTTGTTTGATTTGAGGTTTAACGTCCCCTTCAACACTGTACACGTCATTTTGGAGATGTTGCTTCCAATTTTATGGAACTTATACCTGACATTGAGATGAAATGACATCTCAAGTCGTGTCGCCCAATGAAACTAATAGGGTTTATAAGCATGGACGGTCCGACTTGCATCGCTTTGCCTGGGGAGGCTTAGATCCTGTAAGCGGTTTACGAGTACTCATGTGCGGTCAGATTCAGCTCTGCATGGAAGCATCGTGCAGCCCATTTATTTCTTCAAGCCCCGATGGGCGAGGGCCAAGAACTGCTTATGTATAAGCCTGCCCAGGAAAAGTATTGTTAAGGAAATGACTGGATGGAAATGACCTTAATAGTGGTGACTGGGCCATTTCACTCTTAAACAAACAAATAAATGAAAACAGTAAAATTCCTATATTTAGACCACCATTGGGACTGTTCAAAAGTGGTCTTTAAGACCACTTTTGAACAGTCCCAAAGGTGGTCTCTGAATGCAGAAAACAAAGAAAGAATAACTGCAACATACTAAATAAGCTTTTTAAAGCAAAATTAGTCTTAATTTTAGGTGGTCTTAATAGCGGAATTTCACTGTATCTTATTGAAAGGAGCATACTCTTAAGAAAAGAACTTGTACCTAAGGAGCGAATTCTTTTCATTCTAGACTACATTCCTCTTAAAAGAGGCTTAGGAAAATAAAATGAAAGTCTCCATGTAAAAATGAGAAAAAATCTGTGTATATACCAGATTTCAATTTTGTCAAAACTTCTGGGTAAAGATAGGTTTTCCTCAAACACCACAACGTCATTATAACACAGTTCATTATAACACAGTATGGATATAACACGGGTTCAAGATGGATCCCAAATATGTATAGATTATGTAGATAAAAGACCATAAATGGTCATTTTTCTATATGATCTATACATTTTTGTTAGATATAAAACGGTAAACTAACACGGTTTCTGCGTTGGACCTCATTAATAGTGTTATAAAGAGGTTGTGGTGTATTTAGAGTTTTAATGTGAATAGTTGGGGCATTGAATGTCATTCTGTACATAATGATTCTAGGAGCACAGTATGACAGAGGATGAATGCAAGGAACTGATTGCTGTCCATGAGCCTCAACCACAGATGAAGAAACTAGAGAGAATGAGCCTCATCGGTGAGTTCAGAAGGAGGCTTGCTGCTCTGTGTCTGGTTCTCAGATTCTACTCATTCTAGTGGTAGACATCACTTAATGTAGTTTATGTAATGGACTTTCCTGTAAACTACACATTATATAGAGAACAGTGGGGTTTACAGGGCTAACAACAATTTTCCTTATTGCTCAAAAACATAAACTACAGGTACTTGTTAGAACGAGCAACAGCAACAAGCTCCTACGATCTATGTTTGAAGCAGAAATAAGAAAAAAATATGACACTGTTTCATAAGAAAATTGTCACTTTTAACTCGGCTGTTTTCGAAGAAAACGACTAGGTATTGTCATAGCTCTGACGTCGTCTGCGTCGTCGTGCAAAAACTTGGACATTTTGTAATATCTCTGTCATTACTGAACATATGTACTTGAAACTCGGACTAGTTGTTCATTATGAAAAGGGGAACTCATACCAATAGGTGAGGTAACCCTCAAAATATTTTTGGCACAGTTATACCCCTTTTTCAACTTAGAATTTTTGTCTTCTAAATGAAACTGCAGCCGAGCGTTGGCACCCGCATGCGGTGCTCTTGTTACATCTATAAAATAAAGCAATACACCACATAGGTGCATTTTCCTAATGACTTGGGCTGCTCATACTAGCCCTGAGCCTTGAAAACTTTTTGCATACATACAGGTTTTTTCTGCTCATAAAAATGTTATTTTAATAAATAAAATACTGCTAGTAGGATCTGCTAAAATTAAGTCTTATTCTTCTTTCAAAAACATAATTACTTCTTTCTTTGTGATTTCTACACCTAGTTTCCTCTAGAAAGAGACCCCCTTTGGGGCTGTTCAAAAGTGGACTAAAAGACCACTTTTGAACAGCTTCAAAGGTGGTCTTAATTAAGTAATTTACTGTAATAGTGTGCAGGAGAAAAGCTTTCTTGCTGTGCAGATTTTGGCTTGAAAAACAAAAATTATTTTAAACTACATGCCCAGTTGAGATAAGCATAGAAATTTTTTTTGACTGCATGCCCATTTGAGATTTATGAATAGAAAAATTCTTTACAACTTCAAAGCCTTGGTTTCAGGACAAACTGCATGGTGTTTTGTTGTCTTGGGCATGATACAGGAGTATTACAGCAAAACAGAAGTCAACATTGAGCTTTCTTAACCCATTTTATACAGAAAACCCCAAAACGGGGACCCTAGCAAACCATGCAGGCCGAGATCAGACTCCGTTGAATGTGGCGTATTCTGCGGCATCTGATCAGGTCCTGCACTGTTAGCAAAACATTCAGCCAGTTTCCAAATAGATTTTGAAGAAAACACAACCTGACACCCCTTAATCTTGAAATGGTCTGCAGGAAGGAGGAACATTCCATTTGGTACAAAAAAGGGTTAATCCTTGTCCTGAAGCAGGATAATTCATTTGCCACACCCATTTCTGACTATCAGAATGCTATTTATCCCTGCAAATTCACAAACTAAATGGCGAACAGTGTTGGTGTTGGCCAGATGTCTTCTTCTGGATCTACACTGTTTTCAAAGGTAGGACACATCTTGGTCCATAGGACAAGGGTAAAATTTTGTCAAGTTCAGATAAGACTTCGATATAACATGGTATTTACCCGAGTATTCGGCTACTTCAACGCCTCACCATACTTGTTTTAAAATTTAACTACCCAGTGTTCTGTCATAAAATTGTTGGATTAGTGGCCAACAGTGTAGACCCTGATGAGATGCAGGATATAGACATTTTTATATGCTCTGAAAATGTCCCGTTTCCATTGTACGGAAGTTAGTGGTCAATATTTTCCTATTTTGCCCATAGATAAGTGCATATTCCATGTTTACAATCAGTCTTGCTCCCAGAACTGCTTTCAAATTTGTCCATTGGGAGAAGAAAAATCATCAGCAATTTTAGTGTGCGTATCAACTGAAAGAATGTAAAACACAACAAATACACACTGTGACTATATGCGAAAACCGTGTGTTACGCTGACAAATATGACTTATTACAGATTTATGAACGATTTTTTTGTACTGTTTTCAGGTTTCCGAAGTTACCTGTCTTCACAACCCCACCATTTATTCAACCGAGCTCATCGGCGAGTGTATCAGGACATGACACAGCCTATGACTAACTATTTCGTCAACTCATCACACAATACGTAAGACAATTTATCGCTTACCTTTCATGAACTATGCATCGGAATGCCATTATGTTTTAAGCTTTGTTTTTCCTACTAACCAACAACCATTCATACTTTCATAATTATCATAGTAAATAGTATCTTAACCCTTGTCCTGCTGAATATTCATATAAGCCGCACCCACTACCGATTATCAACCAATCAGATTACCTGTAGCAAATTATTACAACACATTCACAATCTGAATGGCAAACAATGTAGATCCTGATCAGATGGCTTCTTCAGAAGCCATCTGATCTGGATCTACATTGTTTCAAAGAAAAGGCATATCCGGGCTCAGCAGAACAAGGGTTAACCCTTGTTCTGCTGAATAAATTAATTTTGCCACACCAATTTTGATTATCAGCGAATCAAATTACTTGATGCACTTTTTTTTTCTAAAAATTCACCAACTGAATGACAGTGAAGATTCAGATCAGATGGCTTCTCAAGAAGAAGCCATCTGATCAGGATCTACACTGTTTGCAAAGGTAGAGCATATCCTGGTTCAGAAGGACAAGAGTTAACACTGAAACATATATTTTGGTCATATCATATAAATTTTTATAAAATGAGTTGGATATTTTTATTATTTTATGAACTTTGGGATAATCACTGTAATAGTGAACATTTATACAGAAAGAACTTTTATAATACGCTGCCTGAAAATTCAATATATAGAGCTTGGTATTGAGTTTTAAAAATTAAAGATCTTTAACATTTATCAACCTATTTTTACCTAACAATTTGTGAAGTAATACTTGTATACATGTATTGTCATTGATTAAATTATCTGTTATGTTCATAGCTCATGAATTATAACATTTAAAAGGAACTCTGTCAAAATATTTTTATACCCCACCATACAGTAGTGTTCTCTTTTGTGTCCATTTGCCCCTCCACACTTTGTTTTGGATCAGTAGCAGATTGTACTCAAATTTTGCATACCTTTTTGTATTGGGGATTGTAGTTTGGGACTGTTAATGGGCAATCCATCAGCTTTTGACAGTTATGGCCTTTCCTGCTTCCAATAAATGGTTTTTGGCCTGCTTTTACTTCTGTTTTTCATTGCCAGGCAAGCTACTTTCAGCCAATTAGGCATAATCAGTAACCCTTAAATAATTTCGGAATTTTACAATGGAATCTATGATCCCAAAGAACTAGAAAATTTTTCTTGCACACCAGACAAGGAAATCCGTGATTTTACCCTGGGATAGAAATTTATGTTCTGACCCTGGTGTTCCGACCCAAAATTGAATATAATCGAGTGTTTGATAAATGCACTGGTTGATTACGACCTCGTATGAGCCGTCACTAAGGTTGACATCACAACACGTTACGTGATGTCAGTAAGCATTCCTGCAGTGTCAACACAATATGGCGGACATTAGTAACCGAAGTGACGGCAGCATCTAAAATCTGCACCAAGAAATGGAAGGTATGCAAGAAAAAGAATCCAATATGGGTGTGAGGGGTGGATAGAAAAATCCTTCCCTTGGGATCACTGTCCGGCATCACTCGGCAAGCCTCGTGATGCCAGACAGTGTCCCTCGGGACAGATTTTTCCATCCACCCCTTACACCCATATAAGATTCTTATAATCTACACTATGATGAAGGGCAGGGAGACTTTTCCACACATTCCCTTAACACCAGGTGTATTGAAGATAAATATGATCCATAAAAGTTTATCCTTTGGAAAATAGAAGTGAAGGCAATGATCAGGAATCAATACAATTAACCCACACCTCCCATCAGACACCAAAGGGACCTTAATTGAAACATTAATAGGGGAAAGCCAAAAGGACAGTTACTTTCCTACAAAATGGCCAATTGGCTATCCAAAACAAAAAGATATAAGCGATACACTCAAAGACAGACCATTACAAAAATAAACCACAACAGAAAAACCGCCTTGGAATGGTCAGTGATAAGAACACCACTTGGGAGCTTAAATCGTTTTTACACGGCCACAATCCTCGGCCTTGATTGTGTCACGATTTAGACAAATAATTTGTTCAGTGTGCATGAAGGCTTCCTAACTCATCAGTGCAACATCTCCAAGAACACAAAAATCAAACAACCACAGATAAAACAATGCTGAGGACTTGACAGCAAGAAACCACTGAAATGCTGGACCAAAAGAAACCCAACAGTTAGACTCTGATGGGCCCAACCAGAGACAGAGCATCAGGTATCAACCAACATTACATAAGTAAGCCTTTAGGCTGGAACCATCACAGAATCTGAGTATGGAAGCAAGGATTTCCCCACAGAACTGAAAATTATGGAGTGTTTCAAGTTTTTCTGGACAAAACTTAGGCCTCATCAGTGACACTCAAATATTAAAAAAAAATGCACAATGGACTCGATGAGGACTAGATCCCCAAATACTAGAAATTTATCTAAAATATGATGAATGGCAGGGAACATTTCATGGTAGCCAAACATTTCCTTGGTCAAGAACTCTGAGTCACAGCTGTCTTTGTGTTTAGAGCGCTTATGAAAATCTGAAAATTGTTTTTCCAGATATCTAGCTGAAGACCAGTTACGAGGTCCTAGTCGTGTAGAATGTTACATATCAGCATTAAAGAAGGGTTGTCGCTGTGTAGAATGTAAGTGCTATTAATCTGTTATACACCACAACCTCTTTATAACATTGCTCATTATGACACAGTTTTGGATATAAAATGGTTTAAAGATTGATAAAACAATGTAGTATATAGACTATATAGAAAAATGACCATAAATGGTCATTTTTCTATATAATCTTTACATTTTTTTGTTTGGATACAAGGTTGTATTAAACTAACATAGTTTCTGCTTTGGACCCCAAAAACAGTGTTATAAAGAGGATGAGATGTAGTAATTACATGTCAGTATTATAATGTTGTTAATCAAATAATTTCGTATTGTCCCAATTATGGGTCTGAGGTAGCTGTATTGGCCCCAGGCCAAGGTCGAGGGCCAATACAGCAGATCAAGGACCTGTCACTGGGCCAATACAAAATTACTTGATTAATGACAAATTTGTTTATTAACTTAACCCTTATCTTGCTGAATATTCATTTAAGCCACACCCATTTCTCTCTATCAACCAATCAAATTACTTGATGTAATTTATTGCTACCAATTCATAAACCGAATGCCAAACAGTGTAGATCCTGATCAGATGGCTTCTTCAGAAGCCATCTGATCAGGATCTACGCTGTTTGCAAAGATAGGGGTTGTCGTGAACAGCAAGATAAGGGTTAACTAAAATCTTGTAGAAATATGAAGATGCCAAGGTATTATGTCAACCTCAACAGGAAACCAACCATGTCTCCACGCAAATTATCAATTAGTGCTCTTTCTTGTTGTTCAGTCAGTTGCTCAGTTAATAATTCACCTCAAGACATCCATCATATCCTCTACGGAATGGGCATTTTAGTAGTCATTCTGACAGGGGCGCTTCGCTGTGCAAAAATCATAATCTCTGTTTAAATCTGCATTATGAAGGTCAAGGTGACTTTATTTTGGAAACGTACTGCACACAAGTTTAATTTTATAATAATTTAAGGTATCAAAAAACTGCAAGAAACTTGAACTATTTTTTAACTGTCGATTAAAACACGTCGACCATGTTTGGTTGGGTTGAAAAAGAAGCAGGAGATGATATCCTTGTTGGCTGAGTAGTATCGGCTGAGTTCTGTCTGTATTGGCCGAGTTGAGTCTGTATTGGCTGAGTTGCTCTGCATCATTAGAACAAGTCATTGAAATGACCCCCCCCCCTCCTAATCACCACTTTATACAGAGAAAACTGGGGTTTACGGGAGTATACATTATTTATCTTATTTCTCCTCCAAGACATAGGTTGTGGGTACTCATTAGAACCGCCTCAATGAGGCAGTTCTAATGAGCATCCACAACCTATGTTTGCAGTATATATGAGAAAAATATCACAGATTTTCATCAGAAAAGTAGCCATTTTGGAGATGTTAAAAATGCTCGATGTCACATGGATGTGTTATCATAATGGTATTGGCCGAGTTTGTTACTCATATGAAACAAACCGCTTTTGCCATTCAAATACTGTATTACTAATAGTTGATTAATAATGTGTGGTACCGTCATATTACCTATTCTAACACAGCGCGCCTATATAGGCAATGGAAAATAACTGTGTTTTATTCTGCAACAAATCACAGCTCGAAAGAGCGTGACGACTGACGTCATTAAAAACTGCAAATTTATGACGTCACTAGTCGATTTCCTTGACGTTAGACGGTGTAACATCATTTTCTCGCATCGAAAACGTTAGAAAAGGATATAAATGCATGTGTTTCAGTCGATAATTTTAGCGGGATTTCTTCTAACAATGGCGTAAAGTTGGGAAAACTT
Organism: Lucinisca nassula; assembly: GCA_963580285.1. Classification (NCBI taxonomy): domain Eukaryota; kingdom Metazoa; phylum Mollusca; class Bivalvia; order Lucinida; family Lucinidae; genus Lucinisca; species Lucinisca nassula. Next base: position 68,933,094 of record OY757021.1, on the reverse strand, counting down.
GAAGGAAACAACAGCATTATTGCCGAGCTTCAGCGTGTTAGAATCGAAATAGATCAGCTCTAGCCAGTGATTTGTTAGGTAATAAATCACAGTTTGTCGGTCAGTTGTAAGTAGACAAATCACGCGCGCTACGCGCTCGTGATTTGTCTACTTTACAACTGACCTCCAAACTGTGATTTATTACTCAACAAATCACAGCTAGAGCTGATCTATTTCTTAATTCAAGCCTAGGTGACTCATTTACCTGTACATCTGACCTGTGATCAGGAGGTTATGGATTTGATAACCACTGGGTCTGGCAACATTCTTTCATGGAGACTGGTCGTGAAATATTTTCTAGTCATTTTCTCCCTTCAACTGTTTCAAGAAAAGCAATGTCTTTCTGTTAAAAGACTGAACACTGTTCACTGCAGGTGATTATTAGGGCCCCGCACTGAAAGTGTGGGTGCCCTATAGTAATCACTCTGTCCGTCCGTCTGTCTGTCTGTCCATCCGTCTGTCCGTCCACAAATTTTTACTCCTCTGATAGCGCTGCCGGGGCCCTAGTCAGTTTCACTGACAGCTCTAGTTAGATATAAACCTGCCCATGAAAAAGTACCCTGTTTAATATGTTCTAAATTGTGTTGACTGGGCCATTAAACTCAAAACCAACACATGTTCTTCAATAATACTAAAGTATGTGTTCCATTTGAGGAAGGGAGACAACTTTTAAAACAAAATTGCTTTTTTAGTATTAGACAAAAATTATTATTACTTTTAATCCATTTTGTACCGGAAAGCCCAAAAACAGGTACCCTGGCAAACAGTTAAGGCCCAGATCAGATGCCACAAAATGTGGCATCTGATCAGGGCCTACACTGTTTGCAAAATCTTCAGCCTGTTTCCAAATAGATTTTGATGAAAACACAACCTGACACCCCTTTCTTTCTACTTATACTGTGATCGGTCACATTTGACCATTACTTGCAGGTGTACATTACATACACTCCACAGCCTACACAGTAATCATGTAATTACGGTAGGGGTCTTTAACCTGCACAGGAAATGACTCTTCCTGCACAGGGGGCCTCCAGTTAATGTCACGATCCAAAGGACAGTGCACTTTTTTGGCATTCATCCCTGCAAATGATGCCAATGGAGCATGTTTGGACACCAAAATAATCACCGCCTCCGGGGATCGAACCGGGGGTCTCTAGCATCAGAGGCAAGTGCACTAACCACTGAGCTATTCTTGAAGCTTTATAGTAGAAAATTCGTTAGAAAAATGTTTTTGTTTTCTTTACCAATAGTGCTGCTTCACAGGAGTAAATTCTACTATATATAAGGAGGTAGATTCCATTTGGTATATTAAAGTGAATGAATGCAGAGATTTTGTACCCATTTTACGTGGAAGACAACTTCTATTGATTTGATGGTTTTCACTCTAAGAATTGGGTCTGCTATTGAAGGAAAGAATTTGCTCCTGTGAAGCAGCACTATTGATAAGGGAAATATTTTTGAATGAGTTATCTTCTCTAAAGATGACCGAATAAACTAACTTGTTTTCTCTTTTCCAGTGGATTGCTGGGATGGCAGTGATGGGGAGCCAGTCATATATCATGGATACACCCTAACATCAAAGATTCTCTTCAGAGACGTCATACAAGCAGTCAGAGATTATGCATTCAGAACTTCACCGTAAGTTACCAGATATACCTCACAGGCCATCACACTTGATTAATGACAATTTTATTCACTGACAAAATAAAATAAAAACATGATAAGTGATTTTGGACCTTAGCCTAATATCACTTGACCTCCAGTTAATATTGGTTGACCTGGTGTTAATACGGATGACCTCAGATCAATACAGGATAGTCAATTAATTATGTGTTTTATCAAATAATTTACTGTTATTTAGTGGATAACCTCATGTCATAAAAATCATACGTCCACACGTGTAATAACATGGCTACTGGTGCATAACATCATGATGCAGTCCGTGACAACCCTATGTTTTGTTTTGAATGTCTATGGCAATAAAGTCCTATTTAAAATTGTTATATGCTAAACAGAATCTTACATGTGTGGTCATTTCATACAAAATTTCTAAAACTCGCCAAAGGCTCATTTCATAAAATTCATATGAAATGACAGCTGGTGTTAGATTCTCTATACAATGAGCAATGTTATAAAGCAATTGTGGTATAATAGTAAATGAAAATTACTAAAGTACACCACAACCTCATTATAACACGGTTAGTTTTAACACGGTTATGGATATAACAGGGTTTCAAGATGGATCCCGAAAAATTTACAGATTATATAGAAAAATGACCATAAATGGTCATTTTTCTATGTATTCTATACATTATTTGTTGGATATTACACGGTTATTTAACTAACACGGTTTCTGCTCTGGATCCCATTAATAGTGTTATCAAGAGGTTTTGGTGTATTATGACACTGTTGTGAATGCTTCATTCCATCTGTTTCTTCCAGATACCCAGTCACATTGTCCATCGAGAACCATTGTTCTGTTGAACAACAAACTGTGATGGCAAATTGTATGAAGCAAGTACTTGGAGGTTAGTATATCAAGAGAATTCAGCCAAACCTATGTTAATCCTTATCCCGCTGCATATATTAACTAGGCCAAACCCATTACCAGCTATCAGCCAATCAGATTACTTGATGAATTATATTCATTGAATTCACAAACTGCATGACAAACACACAAAGCAAAGGATACCTGAATCCTTCTCAAGAAGCTTTTAAAAACAGATTTTGTCTTAACTTTAGATGATCTAAAATAGCGGAATTTTTCTGTACTTCTGTTATAGAAAAAAAATTCTTAGTCCTAAAGGTGTTTGAGCCATTGAAGTTTGACTGTATCCTGTTGCTTTTTCAGATATTTTATATGCCCCTGGTCAACTACCAACTCAACCACCATCACCTCACGAACTGAAGAACAAAATTATTGTTAAGGTAGGTTTTGAACCAACTATAAAAAGTTGAGAGACTGACCTTTTACTATACTTATCCTACATGTTGACTGCTTTTGTTTGTAAATAGTGCTTTAAAATGGCAAAATGATACTTACCGTAAAAATTCGGCTATAAGACGAGGATTTTTCTCTCCAAAATGAGCCAAAAAAATGACCTCGTCTTATAGCCGAGGTCATGGACTGCAGGCTTTGCCCGCCGAAGATCAGACATATGGAAAAAGCCGATCGGTGATTTTTGAATTGATATAAATAGCCACCCACAAACCACCGCTACCATTTTTCTGCACGGGATCAGTAAATGACGTCATCCGATGCCAGCACCCCCACACGTGTTTAATGTCATTGTGTGTAGCTCTTTCATAAAAAAAATGTTTGGAACCGGTAAAAAATCTTTTCTCGATAGCTAAACTGTTGTGAATAGAGGTGGATAGAAAACCAGCACTTTGCACAACTCCCGAATTATCCCCAGAAGCTCTGTGTCAATAACCAACAACAGCGTTTGACTTTTCCCGCCCAGCGCCTGCTATTTGGCGCCAAAAGATAACTGTTCATGAGATTGTAAAAAAGTCTGTTTTTATTATGCAAACATCTACTGTTAGATGTAGCTAATTGTCTGAGGATCGATTAAATCATTTTCACATTGATTGAGGATTAAAAGAGGGGCCAGTTGTCCCATCCATGCTTATAAACCCTATTGGTTTCATTGGGCGGCAGGGCTTGAGATGTCATTTCATCTCAATGTTGGGTAAAAGTCCCACAAAGTTAGAAGCAACTTCTCCAAAATGACCTTTACAGTGTTGACGGGGACGTTAAACCTCAAATCAAACAAAAAAAAATCGAACCGTAATAAATACACAGATGGTTTGTCTCTGAAATGACAGTGCAGCAATTATTGCGATTTACTTACTGGTCTAGTTTTACCATATTTAAGGACTCAAAAAGACTGACAGTTGTAGACGTTTTTTTTTTGCCCAACGGGGGGTCATAAGGTCAAAGTGCACCTGCCTGGCGCGATTTCGGTCTTGTCATGGGCGGCTGGGAAATGGATTTGTCAGCCCCTGTCATCTATTAAATAGAAGTCTGTGTAGCTGTCTAGCCTTAGCCAGCAAAGCATGTACCGGACCAACTTTGGGCTGACAGCGATACGACGTATCAGCCCAACATTTGCCCGCTATTTTGTGCTAGCTGGGGTGTTGGTTCTGAATCTGAATATCTAGGTGTTGTGTTCCCCTGATAAAAAAAAGTTCAGTTACTTATAGAAAAGCTGCAACAATTATTTCTAAATTTTTTGGATGGAAATAAATTTCCCCCTTTTCCCAACGCTTAATAGACCTACCTATTCAGATTCAATAAAAGTTGTCTCTTTTGTAACTCTCACAAACGAAGACACAGAATGTCAACAGACATAAACAAGCCATGTGAGGGGTAGGTAGAGAGGGTTTTCTGACGAGAAACAGGCCTATTTCTCACATCTAAACAGCATCTGGTGGTAGCAGATAGGCCCCGACAGATATGGCAAAAATTTGACCCGTGTTATAAAAGAGTATAAGCAAAATCCCACCTTAGAAAAACTGAAAAAGGGGTCCCGTCTTATAGCTGAATCGCCTTATAGCCGGATTTTTATGGTAACCCTGTCCTGCTGAGTAAATTAATTTTGTCATGCCCATTTCTGACTTTCACCCAATCAAATACTTGATTCTGTGTAATCGTTCAAACTCACAAAATGAATGAAAAACATCGTAGATCCAGATCAGATGGCTTCTTCACTAGTACTGTTTGCAAATGTTTGAGTGTCATGTTCAGCATAAAAAGGTTAACCCTTTCAACCCTGTAGAACAAAACAGATACCTATGCATACAGTGAAGATCCTAATGAGATGAGATGTTTGCCTTTCTTTGAGTATTTATTAACTGAACCCCCTACTTACAGGAATGGACATCGGTCCCCGCCCATCGGGGCTTGAAGAAATAGATGGGCTGCATGATGCTTCCACGCATAGCTGAAACTGACCCACACAGGAGTACTGGTAAACCGCTTAGAGGATCTCAGCCTGCCCGGGCAAAGTGGTGCGAGTTGGACTGTCCATGCATATAAACCCTATTGGTTTCATTGGGCGGCAGGGCTTGAGATGTCATTTCATCTCAATGTCGGGTAAAAATCCCACAAAATTGGAAGCAACGTCTCCAAAATGACCTTTATAGTGTTGACAGGAACGTTAAACCTTAAATCAAACAAAACAGGAATGGACATATCCAAATTCAAAAGTTGAAGAATCCAATTCAGAACCACAGGGGTGATAGGGTTAAATGGGCTTGGAGAAATAAATCGGGCTGCATGTTGCTTCCACACAGAGCTGAAACCGACGGCACACAAGTACTGGTAAACCACTTAGAGGATCTAAGCCTGCCCAGGCAAAGACTAACCCTGCTTATAAACCCTATTGGTTTCATTGGGCGACAGGGCTTGAGATATCATTTCATCACAATGTTGGGTAAAGTCCCACATAATTGGAAGCAAGATCTCCAAAACAACCTATACAGTGTCGACAGGGACGTTAAACCTCGAATCAAATAAACAAACAAACAGAATAAAATGCCCTTCCGCTGATTCAAGAAGGGCAGTTGTCAGTTTCTGGCAAAATAATGTGCACTGAACTGGTTAACCACTTACATATAAGCCTGCCCAGGAAAGTGTGGATAGATAAACGACTCAAAAAAGACCTAAAACAGAAACTGACAACTGCCCTTCTTGAATCAGTGGAAGGGAGAGAATGACTGTTGAAAAGATTTCATGATCAATCTTCACGAAAGAATGTTGCCGAACCCCGCAGGTATCAAACCCGCGTCCTCCGGATCACCAGTCAGACACGCATCCGACTGAGCTACCGATTATGGCCAGCAACAGAGAAATAACTGTTTTGAAGATCAGAAAAGATGCACTCTGTCACATGGATATGACACTTGAGCATGAAACCTGTCTTGCTCATAAATTTTAAAAATGCCAACAATTGTTGGCATTTTAAAATTTATGAGATTGTTGGCATTTTAAAATTTATGAGCTTGACAAGTAATGTAACATTTCATGCTGATCTGAGCAGAAAAGTTGCCTGCTTTAATATAATGTTATTAATCAAGTAATTTCGTATTGGCCCAGGAACAGGTCCGAGGTCTGCTGTATTGGCACGAGGCCGAAGGCCGAGGCCAATACAGCTGACCGAGGACCTGTAACTGGGCCAATACGAAATTACTTGATTAATGACAATTTTATTAATTGACGCAATAAAAACATGATTTATGATTTTTTAATATTGGTTGACCTTGTGTAATATAGGATAATCAATTAATAATTGCCTATCTTAATTGCCTATCTTCAATATTAGGCCCTTAATTTGATTTTAATAGATATTAAAATACAATTTGTAATTTAATATTTATGAGCATTTTAAATTTCACACTCAGTTGAATTCAGCATGAAAAAATTTGTATAACTTCGTTGCCTGGTCCATCCCAGAAGCTCCGGCCCCAATAGCTCAGTTGGGGAGCTCTCGGGAGGTCTCGGGTTCGATCCCGGGCCGCGACATACCAAAGTCGTTAAAAATGGTACTAGCTGCTCCTCGCTTGGCACTCAGATTTACGGGGTAGAGCTAGGACTGGTTGATCTAGTGTCAGGATAATGTGACTGGGTGTGGTATCATGTAATGTGTCTGGGACATGATACTTCAGTGAGGCAGCACTATAAATGTGAGCATTGAGCTCCCTGTCGCAACCAGACACTGTCGTGATATGACTGAAAAATTGTTGAAAGTGACGTTAAACCCGATTTCACACACACACCATCCCAGAAGGCAGGTATTCTTGTGAGGGGGCTTACAGTTTCCTTTTTTTGTAGGGAAAAAGACTGCCATTTGTACCATCTCTACTGAGTCAGGGTAACAACAACAACGATCCGGCTGATGAAGTCTCAGATGAGGATGAATCAGCCGAGGCCAACGACACTGTACAGCAAGAGAAACAGAAGAAGGGGAGCAAACTCAAACTGTCAGCACTGTTCTCGTCAGTTGTTGGGATGAAAAGCACACATTTTAAGGGCACTGATGACATTCCAAAAGGTAAGCATTATGTTAACATGCCATCACGAAAACACGCCTATATAATTTTTACCCCCTTGAACCCCACTTTTATATAGTAAAACTGGGGTTTACAGGAGTAAACCTTATTTTTCTTATTTCTGCTCTAAAATATAGATTGTGGGCACTGTTAGAACCGCCTCAACGTGTACCCACAGTCTATATTCTGAGCAGAAATAAGAAAAATATCACAAATTTTTATCGTAAAATTTTTATTTTTTTGGCAATAAAGGTTACACTGTATTTGTATAGGCGTGTTTTCATAATGTAAGACATAAGTGTAACATGCACAGAAAAAATCTAAAAGACCCCAGCTGGGATTGAACCCAGTTTGCAGCAGTGATAATTGAACACTGTACCATTGTGCTGTAAAAGCAAGCTTGTGCCACAAGGCAGTACAAGTGTGCTATATACCTATACCCTGTGACCTTCTCCCTCTCAACATTGAAATTTGTCCTTGAAATTCTGAAAGTCCGAGAATAGTATGCGAAATGGTGTTCTAACAGTTCTTATGCAAATTGGGTTATTTATCAAATGCAACAGAGTGGTGTAGGGAACATTTTTTTCCTTTGATGATAGACCCCTTTTTGAGATGAATAGTAAAATATATCCAGATATATTTATTCCACTTAAACCTTATCCTGCTGAATGAATTAATTTTGCCACACCCATTTCTGACTTTGAACCAATCAGATAACTTCATGTAATTTATTCCTACAAATTCACAAACTGAATGTCAAACAGTGTAGAGCCTGATCAGATGGCTTCTTCAGAAGCCATCTGATCAGGATCTACCCTGTTTGCAAAGGTAGTGGCTGTTGTGTTGAGCAGAATAAGAGTTTACCTGTTCTTGTTGGCTTCATGGATTGGTCTGATTCAACTGGTGTTCGGTAACATATGTATGATACATATAGAGGATATTTGGTTTTTTCAGTGTAAGATCGAATTTTATTTCATCGAATGAACACCAAAACTGTTATTTTCACGAGTGGCGTAGCCACGAGTGAAAACAGCAGTTTTGGTGTTCATGAGTGAAATAAAATTTGATCTTGCACTGAAAAAATCAAATTTTCTGTTTCTTACATGCTTCAAAAGGCAATATTTAGCGTCTTTAATGGTGTCGCTCACATTCGGAGAAAATTATCTTTGTTCCTGTTCGTTTCGCGTCAATTTAGTGGTGTCCATCGTGTTTAGTGGGTATACTATTGGGTGTAAACTAAAAGTTTGCACCTGAGAAATGGCCTGGGATGGTATTATTATGAATGATTAATGAAATAATTGAGAGAGTAGTTTTCCAAATAAGTCGCTGGCAAGTCTAACGTCGTGCGACAAAAGACGTGACGTCAGCGTCATAAATGAAGTCAGTAACGTCCCCGTCACACATGAACGGGCTCTGCGTCAATTAGAACACATTTCAGTATTGTTCAGTTATCTGACAAAGATAAAATTCAAATTAGAGTTAGATTTGAAGAAAAAAGTAGTCCCAAACAGTGAAAAATAAAAAATCGTATTTGCACTGTTTGAAACAGTGAAAATATCGATTTATATTTCACTGATAAATCTCTATCATTCATTGAAAAGCATGTAAGAAATGAAAGTTTGATAGTCATTCATAAAATAGTTCTGGCAATATTCTGCATTGATCCATAAGCTTTTCATGATTTCTCTAAATGTGCTGGACTCTGATCTTGGCAGTAAAAGCGTTAAGCTAAATAATTTTTTGAAGTCAATGAAACGTTTCATGAAGTCTGACAAAATAACTTCTGCTTTCTGTTCATTATAGGTGAAAACTTCAATGTAGTATCACTAGCAGAAAAGAAGATAGGCAAGCTTTTAGACACAGAGCCTGAAGGTGTGTGTCGATACACAAGGAATATGTTGATACGTACATATCCAGCGGGGACCAGGACTGACTCAAGCAACTATAACCCAGTGCCCATGTGGTGTGGAGGTTGTCAAGTTGGTAAGAAACTCACATACAACCTGTGTCTTTGAAATGGCCTGTTCTGTTCTTGAATTTGGGCATGAATGACTGTTTACCTATCTACACTTTTACTGGGCAAGCATAAACATAAGGGGTTAACTAGTACAGTGCAATTTTTTTTTTTGCCAGAAACTGACAACTACCTTTCTTCAATCAGTGGAAGGGAGAGAATGACCTTAGAAAAGATTTCATGATCAATCTCCATGAAAGAATGTTGCCGACCCCGGTAGGTATCAAACCGGCGTCCTCCTGATCACTTGTCAGACACGCATCTGACTGAGCCACCGAGGCCGGCAACACTTCATATTTTATTGCACGACCCGCAGAAAAAGCGACCGACTGAAGTCGGTTGATTTTCTAAGAGTGCCCTAAAATCACCGTGTCATTCTGTCTGTCCGTCCGTAACCCGTTTGTGAAAATTGGTGATAGTGACTTAACCGCTTGGAATATTTAAACAATTTTTGGCATACTGATAGATATCAATGAGATCTAACCAATGATCTTGTGAAATATTACATTCCATTTAGTATAGCCTCGCCAAGGCAAAAAATGTGAAAATTTTCGAACTGCTTCTCCTCGAAAACCATTGGGCAGTTTGAAGTCAAATTTCATATGCTCATGGGGTCCAGGTCACATGACCAAAATGGCTGCCAAGCCATATATGGTCTGTCCGTCCGTCCGTAACCCGTTTGTGAAAATTGGTGATAGTGACTTAACCGCTTGGAATATTTAAACAATTTTTGGCATACTGATAGATATCAATGAGATCTAACCAATGAACTTGCGAAATATTACATTCCATTTAGTATAGCCTCGCCGAGGCGAAAAATGTGAAAATTTTCGAACTCCTTCTCCTCGGAAACCGTTGGGCAGATTAAAGTCAAATTTCATATGGAGCCTCTATGGGATGGGGGAAACCAAAATTTGCTCATGGGGTCCAGGTCACATGACCAAAACTACCGCCAAGCCATATATGGTAAAAACCCTTCAAAAATAGTCTTCTCCAGAACCACTGGGCAGATTTCCACGAAACTTGATAAATAGCATCTGGGACGTAGGCCCATTATAAATTGCTGAAATGGTGACCCTGGGTTGACCTTGACCTTCTTTGTGCCTAGGTCAAACTTTGACACATATGCTTTTGTATTGGAAAAGTGAGAATGCATTTTATCCTGCAAACGATTCAGAATACAGTACTAAAGTATAAGATATATTTTTGCTCCTTACGATAAGGCACATTTATTGGGGGAACAGTTTTAGGTCCAGGTCACATGACCAAAATGGCCGCCATACCCATATATGGTAACACTCATAAAGCTAAAAGCATCCGGCGGGTCGTGCACTTCAGCTGAAGCACTGGTTAATGATCTCATAAATTGCACAAGGTGAATTTCAAAAAAGTCTTGATTTATCCTCCCTGCCAAAAGAGACCACCTGACTTGAGAGACCACTTTTGGTTCTTCCCAAAGGTGGTCTCTCAAGACAAGTTTGACTGTATTCAGGCCCAGTTTATCAAAGCTAACGAAGTCATTAGTTTACATTACATTCAAAGTTCTTTTACCAGAGTTCAGTTGTTCTAAGCATTCTTTGCTTAGCATGCTCATTAGTAGTCCAATTTTTAACTGTTCTAGTAACTACAGTATCAAATACTTGCTGAAAAAATCTTTGTATAATTGCCATATTTAATGATATAAGTTTTAACAATATGTTAACTAACAACAATGTTAGTTTTGAACAACTGGCCCCAGCACAACAAAAACTTGAAAGCAGTTATAATTTTACTGCAAAAATACTTCTGTATTTGATAATGTACTTGCTAGAATATTAAACATTTTTTCCAGTTACAAGTTTGATAAGCTAATAAGGCTTAGAAGGTACTAAATCAGTATATTTAAAACATGTCTTTTTCAGTGGCATTGAATTTCCAAACAGGTGGCGAAGAAATGCAGTTGCTTCATGGAAGATTTCTGGACAACGGCAATAGTGGATATGTCCTCAAACCTAATTGTTTACAGTCAGGTAAGTAATACTCAGTTGAGGCGGGATACTCGTAGAAACTTACAGTTTATCAATGTTTTTAATTCATCTCTGCCCATCAGGGCTTGGAGAAATAGATTAGGCTGCATGGTGCTTCCACACTCAGCTGAAACCGACTGAACTTGAGTAGTGGTAAACTGCTTAGGCCTATGCCTGCCCAGGAAAAATGATGTGGGTCGGACTGCTCCTTACACCCTAGTGGTTTCTATGGGTGGTAGGGCTTGAGATGTCATTTCGTCTCACTGTCTGGTAAAAGTCCCACAAAATCTGAAGAGCGTCTCCAGATTGGAATATAAAGCCTCAAACAAGTGGATAAGAGTGATGGCTATTAATCATTGGGTCTCTCACCGCTGTGTGGGTTCAAGCCTGGCTTGGGTCATATGTGAGGTGCCAAGTTCTGCAATGGAATGTCAGGTGGTTTTTCTCTGGGTAGTCTGGTTTTCCCACACCTCTGATTAACAATCAACTTGATATGAGTGAAATAATTTTGAAAGGGCCGTAAAACCAAAATAAAATAAAAATTAAAAAAAAAAGCCTCAAACAAATCAATGTTTTTAAGGAAAACAAAAGAAATACACCACAACTTCTTTTTAACACTATTAACAGGATCAAAAGCAGAAACCTTGTTAACCCTTATCTTGCTGTTCACGATAACCCCTGTCTTTGCAAACAGTGTAGATCCAGATCAGATGGCTTCTGAAGAAGCCATCTGATCAGGATCTGCACTGTTTGGCATTCAGTTTATGAATTTGTAGCAATAAAGTACATCAAGTAATTAGGGCCCCGCACTGAAAGTGTGGGTGCCCTATAGTAATCACTCTGTCCATCCGTCTGTCTGTCCGTCTGTCCGTCCACAAATTTTCCTACTCCTCTGATAGCGCTGCCGGGGCCCTAGTCAGTTTCACTGACAGCTCTAGTTTGATTGGCTGATAGACAGAAATGGGTGTGGCTTAAATGAATATTCAGCAAGATAAGGGTTAACAGTGTTTTTTTTCCAAACAAAAATGTATAGATTATACAGAACAATGAAAATGACCATTTTTCAATATAATGTATACATTTTTGTATTCCATCTTGAAATCATGTATCCAAAACCGTGTTATAATGAACAGTGTTATAATGAGGTGGTGGTGTAGTTAGATACATAACACTGAAAGAAATCAGTGATTGGACCTCTTGGGAAACAGTACCATTTTTGGAATTTTAGTGAGTGCTAAAGCATGTGATTGATTAGGAAACCATTGTCATGTTAAGGTTACCATTGCACCCACACTTTTTGGACCCTTTGAAACAAATTTGTTAAAATTTTCGGAGAATTACAGAAAGTCCTCAGGGTGTCGGAATTTTTTGGATTATAATTTGGCAGTATGATTAACCCGGAGTAGTTTGAACAGCCACTTTCTCGAACAAATTCCGTGGTCCCAGAGATATTCGAGCTATTGGAGTTTGTCTGTATTGTATGGTGTTTTGGTCTATTGTTCCCATGACCTGTTTTTACCAGAGTTATGGCCCTTTGTCAGTTTTAGCCATTTTTGTTGCGCCTGCTATTAGCATGGCGCGATATAGGCGTCCGGTTTTCTGTCCGTTCGTTTGTCCATCCGTTTGTCAAGGTGTCAACATTTGCGACCACCCTAGCGTTCACTCTAATGGTCAAGTTTTTTTCTCAAGAACTATAAGAGCTTCATTAATGATACTTGGTACAAACTTGTATTGGGGATGGCAACTTAAATTCAAGCATCCATATTTGACCTTGACCTACATTTTATGGTTCACTGACTTTGTAAAATATTGCGACCACCCTAGCATTCACCCTAATGGTCAAGTTTATTTCTCAAAAACTATAAGAGCTACATTAATAATACTTGGTACAAACGTGTATCTGGGGATGGCAACTAAAATGCAAAATGCAAGTATCCATATTTGACCTTGACCTACATTTCATGGTTCACTGACTTTGTTAAATATTGCGACCACCCTAGTGTTCACCCAAATGGTCATGTTAATTTCTCAAGAACTATAAGAGCTTCAGTAATGATACTTGGTACAAACTTTTATCTGGGGATGGAAACTTAAATCCAAGCATCCATATTTGACCTTGACCTACATTCCATGGGTCACTGACTTTGTAAAATATTGCACCCACCCTATTGTTCACCCTTAATGGTCAAGTTAATTTCTCAAGAACTATAAGAGCTTCATTAATAATACTTAGTACAAACTTGTATCTGGGGATGGCGACTTAAATACAGCATCCATATTTAACCTTGACCTACATTTCATGGTTCATTGACTTTGTAAAATATTGCGACCACCCTACCATTCACCCTTATTTCTCAAGAACTATAAGAGCTTCAGTAATGATACTTGGTACAAACTTGTATCTGGGGATTAAAACTTAAATGCAAGCATCCATATTTAACCTTGGCCTACATTTTATGGCTCACTGACTTTGTAAAATATTGCAACAACCCTAGCATTCACCATAATGGTTAAGTTTATTTCTAGAGAATTATTAGAGCTTCATTAATGATACTTAGTACAAACTTGCATTTAAGAATGGCAACATTTAAGCAAGTATCTATGTTTGACCTTGGCCTACATGTCATGGTTCGGTGACTTTGCACCCCCACAGGCACAACGAAGCCTTCAGCAGAATTCTTGTATCAATAAAAGTTCTTGTCTTCACAACTCCTCCTACAGTTTTCAAGGGATTTTGATGAAAGTTATTGTACCCATGACCTGAAGATGATCATATTTTGTTGAGGTCATGCCCGACTGATTTTTGACAGAGTTATGGCCCTTTGTCGTTTTTAGCCATTTTACCAACAGAAATTCTTGTTTCCACAACTCCCAAAACATGGTTTTACGGCATATATATTATAGACATGTTCCACATACTGACATTTCAATTTTCAAATGTCTGGGGACATTTGGCCTGCGGCATTTTATTAGACAAAGCATTGGGTAGTAATTTGAACTTATTCAAATTTTAGAACAAGTATGGTAAGGAATTGAGGTGCTGAATATTTAGGGTGAACACAGTATCTGTTTATCTTTCAGATGAGGGCTATATGGCAGTAGTTGGCAGAACAAGATCCAAGAGTAGGAAATATCTACATATCAAGGTATGGTCAGGTTATCTTTTCTCCATTGGAGGTTTACAAGTAGATGAGGCCTAATTGGCCTAAACTAGCTAGTCTGGCCCAGAAAACGTGCACACTCTATACTTTTCAGTTCTGTGGTGTATTCCTTACCTTCGAAAGAAAACACTTTTATAGAACATATTAAATGATAATTAAAAAGATTGATACTGTACCATAAAAATATAAATTTAAATTTACCAGTTATATAATGCACTTGGATAATATAAAAAAAAAACATTTTGCAACAGTATATTCTGTGACATTTTATAAGAAATGGAAGTCATCATGTGATGTTGCTTTTCATTGACTGGCATTTGAATCGCCTCTGCCCATCGGGCCTTGGAGAAATAGATTGGGCTGCATGGTGCTTCCAAGCAGAGCTGAAACTGAACACACAGGAGTACTGGTAAACCACTTAGAAGGACTAAGCCTGCCCAGGCAAAGTGGTGTGATTCAGACCATCCAATGCATGTAAGCCTTTTTGTTTCATTTGGTGGCAGGGCTTGAGATGTCATTTCATCTCAATGTCGGGTAAAAGTCCCACAAAATTGGAAGCAGTGTTTCCAAAATGACCTAAATGGTGTTGATGGGGATGTTAAACCTCAATATAAACAAACAAAACTGGCATTTGGTTAAGTTCTTGTGACAGTACTGGCCTTTTTGTGCAACTATAACAGTTTTAAACAGTGCAGACCCTGATCAGACTGCTCCTGAAGGTCTACACTGTTTGCCGATCTGTTTATACTTTTTGCAAGGCCTGCTGTCCTTGCATCAGGTAAGGGTAGAGGGGAAGGTTATTTCGTCTTGTCTCTACTGATTCATTTTCCTTTTTTTTCACTGTTCTTCACTTTCATCTCCTCTACTGTCTCTTTTCTCCCTTTCTCTGAGAGATGACACAAAATGACCCACAAGGGTTGACATGTCGTTAAAACCCAGTATATCATATCATATCATAAGCCTTTGAAGTTTCAGTTTAGTTTTCTTTCTTATCCAACAATTCCACATTACCGTAAAAATCCTAAAAAATCGAACCCCTTGAGGACTTGTTGTAATTCTCTTAAATTTTTAACAAATTTGTTTCACAATTTAGAGAGGAGCTATTTGGTGCAGACAGAATGGCAAATAGTGTAGATCCTGATCAGACTGCTCCTTTAGGAGCAGTCTGATCTGGGTCTGCACTGTTTGCTCAGGCTTTTCTTTCCCAATACTTAGGATCATTATGGTACATGAAGATACTTCAAGAACTAACAAAACATCATTCAATACTTCCAGAATTGAACGGTTTGCCTTAAGTCATAACTGTTTACCATTACCTAACCCTTTTCAGTGCTGAACCCAAATATATATATTTTTTAAATAGAAAAGATTCTAATCAGCTGGCTTCAGAAGCCTGCTGATCAGATCTGTACTGTTTCCTGTTGTGCTTCTGAATCCATGGCAAAAGTTGAAACACATTACGATAACACACCCGTGCAATAAAGTGCATTTTTCACATCTCCAAAAATCTCCAAAATTGCTACTTTTCTGATGAAAATAAGTGATATTTTTCTTATAAATACGGCAAACATAGGTTGTGGGTGCTCATTAGAACCACCTCATTGATGCGGTTCTAACGAGTACCCACAACCTATGTTTTGGAGCAAAAATAAGAAAAATAATGAATACCCCCGTAAACCCCAGTTGTCTCTATGAAGTGGGGTATAGGGGGGTCTTCATTTCATGGACTTGTTCACATGATGCACACAAATGGCTGAAAATGGAAGGAGTGTATTTTAGAATATTCAGGATGATGAGGGTTAAGCAGTTTTATGATTTTTAGGGCCCCGCACTGAAAGTGTGGGTGCCCTATAGTAATCACTCTGTCCGTCCGTCTGTCGGTCTGTCTGCACCAACGAAACGACATTTAGGGGGCAAAAAATTTGGACAGTTTGACACTTAAGTATATATTCGTGAGTCCAAATGGGGTTTATTCCATTATTTGGGTACTTAAGTGGCAAAAATTCGCTCTTAGGTGGCTTGCCGCTTAAGAGAATTTGCCGCTTAAGTAGTCAATATGCCGACGCCTAGCCACTTAAGTATCCGTTCGTGAGAACGTCCGTCTGTCCGTCCACAAATTTCTGATAGTGCTGCCGGGGCCCTAGTCAGTTTCACTAACAGCTCTAGTTTACCTTCTGTTTCAGCTGATATCAGGCTTCCAGTTACCTAAGCCCAAGGATTCCAAGAAAGGGGAGATAATTGATCCCTTCATGAAGATTGAGATCCACGGGATACCCACAGACAAACAAGACCAGAAGTCATCAGTCATTAAAAATAATGGTAAGAAAAACTGACCAATTTTTGAGTACTGATTAACAGCTTTGAAGGTCTAAGCCTGAACAGGAAAAGTGGTGCGAGTTTGACTAGTTGTTTCTTTGGGCAGTATGGCTTGAGATGTCATTACATTTCAGTGTCAGGTTAAAGTCCCTCAGAATTGGGAGGAATGTCTCCAAAATGACCTAAATAGTGTTGATGGGAATGTAAAAACTCAAAGCAAACAAACAAACAAAAATTTATGCTTTAGGAACAAATCAGTGATAATTCTATTATATCAGAACAGGCAATGATGAAATGTTATTGAATGCCTTGTAAATTTCTGCCATGGCTGTAGTTAACATGTTTTACCATTTAGATGCCAATCACAGCCACTGCTTTGTTGTCTGCCAGTTACTTTAACCCTTGTCCTGCTGAATATTTATATATGCCACACCCACTACTGATTATCAACCAATCAGATTACTAGATGTAAATTATTGCAACAAGTTCATAGACTGAATGACAAACAATGAAGATCCTGATCAGATGGCTTCTTCAGAAGCCATCTGATCTGGATCTACATTGTTTGAAAGATAAGGCATACCCGGGCTCAGCAGGACAAGGGTTAAAAGACGGCTCGAAAAGTTTGCCAGTAGAATCAGCAGACGATATAAACAGATGTCAATTTCAGAAGCAGTTTTTTTCTTAACATCTTAAAGGTTAACATGTAAATACTTGTTTGTTTTATTTCGCGAAGGAGCACTGTGTATACTCATTAGAGTCATCTCAATGAGGAAGATCTAATGGGTAACACAATGGAGTTATATTATATTGGAGATTGAAAAGATATCCCGAATTTAAAGATTGAGAAGATATCCGTTAAATATCTTTATTATGCTCTTTACTATAACGCATCTGTCTGATATAGTGCATTTTTCAAACCTCAATGAAGGTAAATTTTCTGATGAAAATTTGTGATATTTTTTTTATTTATTCTCCAAACATAGGTTTAGGTGCTCGTTAGAACCGCCTCATTGAGGCGGTTCTAACGAGTACCCACAACCTATGTCTTGGAGCAGAAATAAGGAAAATAATTATTACCCCCGTAAACCCCAGTTTTTTCTATATAAAGTGGGGTTAAGGGGGTCTTTATTTCACAGACTTGTTAACGTGATGTTCCGGTCACAGTAGCTTAGTCACAGTCATGTAACAGTCCTAAACATGTTCAAATCAATTAAAAGCTATAGTTGTGTATGCTTCTTCTCCTTATTTGTAGGATTTAATCCAGTTTGGAATGAAGAATTCAGCTTCAATGTTGATGTGCCTGATCTAGCTCTTGTAAGATTTGTCATCTACGACAGTGACAGATATGTTGATGATTTCATTGGCTATTATGTTGTGCCATTTAACAGTCTCATGCAAGGTAATATTTGTACACCACAGCCTCTTTATAACACTATTGTTTGGGTCCAAAACAGAAACCGTGTAAGTTAAACGACCATGTTATATCCAAACAAAAATTAGCTAGATTATATAGAAAAATGACCATTCATGGTCATTTCTGTATAATCTAGACATTTTTGGGATCCATCTTGAAACTGTGTTACATCAAAAACCATGTTAGAACAAATAGAGGATATTTGATTTTTTCAGTGTAAGATCGAATTTTATTTCATCGAATGAACACCAAAACTGTTATTTTCATGAGTGGCGTAGCCACGAGTGAAAATAGCAGTTTTGGTGTTCATGAGTGAAATAAAATTTGATCTTGCACTGAAAAAATCAAATTTTCTGTTTCTTACATGCTTCAAAAGGCAATATTTAGCGTCTTTAATGGTGTCGCTCACATTCGGAGAAAATTATCTTTGTTCCTGTTCGTTTCGCGTCAATTTAGTGGTGTCCATCGTGTTTAGTGGGTATACTATTGGGTGTAAACTGAAAGTTTGCACCTGAGAAATGGCCTGGGATGGTATTATTATGAATGATTAATGAAATAATTGAGAGAGTAGTTTTCCAAAGAAGTTGCTGGCAAGTCTAACGTCGCGCGACAAAAGACGACATAAATGACGTCAGTAACGTCCCCGTCACACATGAACGGGCTATGCGTCAATTAGAACACATTTTAGTATTGTTCAGTTATCTGACAAAGATAAAATTGAAATTAGAGTTAGATTTGAAGAAAAAAGTAGTCCCAAACAGTGAAAAATAAAAAATCGTATTTTCACTGTTTGAAACAGTGAAAATATCGATTTATATTTCACTGATAAATCTCTATCATTCATTGAAAAGCATGTAAGAAACCTTGTTATGATGGGGTTGTGGTGAACTTTCAGACATAGCTCCAGTTCATGAGTAATGAGAATAATTTTGAGATCACCTGAGCACACGGTGGCTCACCCCAGGTTGCTCAAGGTGAGCTATTGTGATTGCTGTATGTGTCCATCTGTCATCTGTCCATTATCAACAATTTCTTCAAATGATAGGCAAATTAAAACAATTTCACACAAATATTTCTGCTATAGCCCTGTACAAAAATTGCTATTAAAGATGGATCTGCTCCATTGAACAAGATGGCCACCAGATCCAAAAATAAAAAAAAAACGATCTTTAACATGTCTAAGTGGCTCTATTTTAAAATAATTCCACAGAAATATTCCTCTGATTGCTTTTTGCTAAAACTGCTAAAATGGTTCCACATTGGCCTCCAGAGCTAAAAGTGTAAGAAATTTTTAGCTCACCTGAGCACGAAGTGCTCAAGGTGAGCTATTGTGATCGCCCTTTGTCTGGCGTCCGTCGTGCGTCGTGCGTCGTGCGTCTGTGCGTCGTGCGTCGTGCGTCGTCAACAATTCACTTAAATGACATCTCCTCCTAAACCAGTGAATGGATTTCAAAATACTTTCATAGAAATGTTCCTTGGGTGACCCTCTACCAAAATTGCTGAAATGGTTCTGCTCCGCAGAAAAAAATGGCCGCCAGAGCTAAAAATAGAAAAACCTTTAAACGACATCTCCTCCTAGCCCTTTGGCCCGATTTCAAAATAATTTCACAGAAATGTTCCTTGGATGACCCTCTACCAAAATTGCTAAAATGGTTCCGCTCCGCTGGAAAAAATGGCCGCCAGAGCTAAAAATAGAAAAACCTTTAAACGACATCTCCTCCTAGCCCTTTGGCCCGATTTCAAAATAATTTCACTGAAATGTTCCTTGGATGACCCTCTACAGAAATTGCTAAAATGGTGCCACTGCGCTTAACAAAATGGCCGCCAGAGCTAAAAATAGAAAAACCTTTAAACGACATCTCCTCCTAGCCCTTTGGCCCGATTTCAAAATAATTTCACTGAAATGTTTCTTGGATGACCCTCTACGGAAATTGCTAAAATGGTTCCGCTCCGCTGAACAAAATGGCCGCCAGAGCTAAAAATAGAAAAACCTTTAAACGACATCTCCTCCTAGCCCTTTGGCCCGATTTCAAAATAATTTCACAGAAATGTTCCTTGGATGACCCTCTACCAAAATTGCTAAAATGGTTCCGCTTCGCTGAAAAAAATGGCCACCAGAGCTAAAAATAGAAAAACCTTTAAACGACATCTCCTCCTAGCCCTTTGGCCTGATTTCAAAATAATTTCACTGAAATGTTCCTTGGATGACCCTTTACCAAAATTGCTAAAATGGTTCCGCTCCGCTGAACAAAATGGCCGCCAGAGCTAAAAATAGAAAAACCTTTAAACGACATCTCCTCCTAGCCCTTTGGCCCGATTTCAAAATAATTTCACAGAAATGTTCCTTGGATGACCCTCTACCAACATTGCTAAAATGGTTCCCCTCTGCTGAAAAAATGGCCGCCAGAGCTAAAAATAGAAAAACTTTTAAACGACATCTCCTCCTAGCCCTTTGGCCCGATTTCAAAATAATTTCACAGAAATGTTCCTTGGATGACCCTCTACCAAAATTGCTAAAATGGTTCCGCTTCGCTGAAAAAAATGGCCATCAGAGCTAAAAATAGAAAAACCTTTAAACGACATCTCCTAGCCCTTTGGCCCGATTTCAAAATAATTTCACTGAAATGTTCCTTGGATGACCCTTTACCAAAATTGCTAAAATGGTTCCGCTCCGCTGAACAAAATGGCTGCCAGAGCTAAAAATAGAAAAACCTTTAAACGACATCTCCTCCTAGCCCTTTGGCCCGATTTCAAAATAATTTCACAGAAATGTTCCTTGGATGACCCTCTACCAACATTGCTCAAATGGTTCCCCTCTGCTGAAAAAATGGCTGCCAGAGCTAAAAATAGAAAAACCTTTAAACGACATCTCCTCCTAGCCCTTTGGCCCGATTTCAAAATAATTTCACAGAAATGTTCCTTGGATGACCCTCTACCAAAATTGCTAAAATGGTTCCGCTTTGCTGAAAAAAATGGCCACCAGAGCTAAAAATAGAAAAACCTTTAAACGACATCTCCTCCTAGCCCTTTGGCCCGATTTCAAAATAATTTCACAGAAATGTTCCTTGGATGACCCTCTACCAAAATTGCTAAAATGGTTCCGCTCCGCTGAACAAAATGGCCGCCAGAGCTAAAAATAGAAAAACCTTTAAACGACATCTCCTCCTAGCCCTTTGGCCCGATTTCAAAATAATTTCACAGAAATGTTCCTTGGATGACCCTCTACCAACATTGCTAAAATGGTTCCCCTCTGCTGAAAAAATGGCCGCCAGAGCTAAAAATAGAAAAACTTTTAAACGACATCTCCTCCTAGCCCTTTGGCCCGATTTCAGAATAATTTCACTGAAATGTGTCTTGGATGACCCTCTACCGAAATTGCTAAAATGGTTCGGCTCCGCTGAACAAAATGGCCGCAAGAGCTAAAAATAGAAAACCTTTAAACGACATCTCCTCCTAGCCCTTTGGCCCGATTTCAAAATAATTTCACTGAAATGTTTCTTTGATGACCCTCTACCAAAATTGCTAAAATGGTTCCAATCCGCTGAACAAAATGGCCGCAAGAGCTAAAAATAGAAAAACCTTTAAATGACATCTCCTCCTAGCCCTTTGGCCCGATTTCAAAATAATTTCACAGAAATGTTCCTTGGATGACCCTCTACCAAAATTGCTAAAATGGTTCCGCTCCGCTGAAAAAAATGGCCACAAGAGCTAAAAATAGAAAAACCTTAAAAAGGACATCTCCTCCTAGCCCTTTGGCCCGATTTCAAAATTATTTCACTGAAATGTTCCTTGGATGACCCTTTACCGAAATTGCTAAAATGGTTCCGCTCTGCTGAACAAAATGGCCACCAGAGCTAAAAATAGAAATACCTTTAAACAACATCTCCTCCTAGCCCTTTGACCCGATTTCATATTATAGCCTGGGCCAATAATGGCTCTCCCAGGGTCCCACTTGATACCCTATGGATCAGGTGAGCGATCCAGGGCCATCATGGCCCTCTTGTTGAACAACATCCCCTCTCAAACCAATGGCTCTGTTTCAAAATAATTCCACAGAATATTTTTTCTCTGTACCAGAATTGCTAAAATGGTTCCACTCCACTGAATATGGCCACCAGAGCTACAAATAAATATGCAAACGATACCTCTCTCTCTTTTCAAAATAATCACAGAACAGTTCCTGCACCAAAGCTAAAATGGTCTCACTCATATGATCACTGGACAAGATGGCCGCTTGAGCTACACCAGAATTGTTAACCCTTATCCTGCCGGCCTCTGTAGCTCAGTCTGATGCGCGTCTGATTGGTGATCAGGAGGACGCGGGTTCAACCTGCCGGGGTTTATTTTGGGGAGATTGATCATGAAATCTTTTCTAGGGTCATTCTCTCCCTTCCGCTGATTCAATCAGCGCAGTTATCAGTTTCTGGCGAAAGAATGTGCACTGTACTGGTTGACCACCTACGTATATGCCTGCCCAGGAAAAGTGTGAATAGATAAACTGACTCAAAAATGACCTAAATAAGAGTTGACTGGGCTGTTAAACTTCAATACAAACAAACAAATAACCCTTTTCCTACTGTTCACAACATCCCCTTGCAAACAGTGTAGATCCAGATCTGATTGCTTCTAAAGCAAACAGTGTTCATCCAGATCAGCTAATCAGGATCTACACTGTTTGTCATGCAGTTTGTGAATTGAACAAATATATTATATGAAGTAATTTGATTGGTTGATAATCAGCATTGGGGGTGGCTTAAATAATTTATGTATTAGGATAGGGGTTAAAATGGTTCCATTGCACTGACGAAGGTGACTGTTATGGATAGAAAAAAAAATATATCTTCAGATGACATCTCTCAAGCCAGTAAAAAGCACTAACCAATGGCCAGCTATCAGTAGGCTGTCACAGAAACATTACTTACAGGGCCTTGCACCAGAATTGCATGATGCTTCTACGCAGAGTTGAAACCAACCGCACATGCATACTAGTAAACCCCTTAGGAGGTCTAAGCCTGTCCAGGTAAATTGGTGAGAGTTGGACCGTCCATGCATATAAACCCTTTTGGTTTCATTGGGCTGCAGGCTTGAGAAGTCATTTCTTCTCATTGTCGAGTAAAAGTTCCACGATATTGAAAGCAACGTCTCCAAAATGACCTAAATAGTGTTGAAGGGGACGTTAAACCTCAAATCAAAGATACATGTCCTCTACCATAACCTTGTATGGTTCCTGGTTCCTCTTCACTGAACAAGGAAAGTCTTTTCCTTGAATGGCATTTTTGAAGCAAGTGACTCAGTTTAAAGATCATGCCCATCGGGGCTTGGAGAAAAAAATTGGGCTGCATGGTGCTTCTTTGCAGAGCTGAAAGTACTGGTAAACCACTTAGAAGATCTAAGCCGGCCCAGGCAAAGTGGTGCAAGTTGGACTATTCCTGGATAAAACTTAGCAGTTTGTTTGGGCAGTAGGGTTGAGATGTCATTTCATCTCAGTGTCAGGTAAAATGCTCACAAAATTGGCAGCAACATCTTCAAAATGACATAAATAGTGTTGACAGAAAAAATATTGTCGCTGAAAAAATGTGAGCAGCTTTTGCTTGCATTTGCAAAAACCGCTCACATTTTTTCAGCAAAAATACCAAAAGTTTAGATATTGTACTTGCTAGAACACTTAGCAATATGACCACTAACGAGCTCGTTAAGCTACCGATGCTTTGAACATCTAGCCCCAGATGTGGTCTTCTTTTCAGGCTATCGCCATTTCCCATTGTTTGACAAGAACGGAGAACAATTTGAACAGGGTGTTGTATTTGTTCATGTGAAAATCGAAGACCCACCACAGTGACTGGATGAGAGACCTACAGGATTATCTCCCTTAGCAAGAAAGATCACTGGGCAGCTACAAGTGTGATGATTTGTGGTGAAAAAGTGATATTAAATAACAAAAGGAAGGAAATCTATAGCTGATAATGGTTGTTCCTTTTCCAAAAGGTACATTGTAAAGAGAAGTGAGCAAATATGAGGATATTTGTAGAGGTCAGCTGATATGTGCCATCTGCTTGGAATCGTCAGAGTGTAGCATTGAGTCTTCTTTCATAAATGGATGTAATTTATATTACTTTCATTGCAGTATGAACAACAGTGGGTGACAGGCAAAGTAAGGAAATGCCCAACAATGGGGTTTGTTTACTTTGCTCATGACCCGATATTGTTCATACTTAAATGAATGTTAGATAAATTAATTTTATTTCTTATATTTACACCATTTTCCACCCATTTTGTGATGAAAAATTCTGGTTTATGGGCTTAACCTTTGCCACTCTCTAAGTTAAATCAGCAGACGACAAATTGTTGATATTTTTCTTAAAACCAGAAAAATATTTCAAAATGATGTCTGCTGCAAAAAAATACCCAGCATGCAGAGCATAAAATTGAAACAAGAAAACAGCTGCATGCAGCTTTCCTATTAACATCATAACATTGCCATTGTCCAATCATATTGGAGTGAACCATGTTTTATTTTGAAGCCACTTAGTGATTATGTGATATCATGTGAGTCAGTGAGTTGATTGAAGTATACCAGCATTGTCTCCCCACCAAAGTTAACCATCAGATGCCAGTCACGACAATGACAACTTTGACATCTGCTGGAAACTTTAATAGTCATTTTTGCAAACAGTGTGGACCAAAGAGATCAGAGTCTGATCAGGATTTACACTGTTTGCCTTTATGCAGAAATATTTTTGAAAAGTTTACAAGAATATGCAGCAGACGACATAAGCAGACCGCATTTTCAGATGCAGGTACACCAAATGGATTGTGTTGGGAAAATTATGCATAAAATGGATTTTTGGGGGAAATTGTGCACAAAATGGAGTTTCATGAGATATTGTGGATAAAATGGAGTGGATTGAAAATTGTGCACAAAATCTGGTAATCTGGAAATTTTATACAAATTGTGATGATGTAACAGTGATCTAAAATTTCATTGTTCTGCACCACTCCCATGAAAATATGTAAAATATATGTATATGTATAATAAATGAACACAAAAAATCTTATTCCTTGTTACTTAAGTTTGTATATATGAAAGCTAAAGCTATTTTTAAAGAGGAGCTTTTTTATAAAGACAGATTAATGTTCCCTAACTTTTTGATGTTATAATCAATTTGCGCTATAAACAATCCAAATAAGGATTAGTGTGATAGATACTCCCTTTATTGCTCCAAGGAACAAATGTCAAGGATATTTGTTAGAATTGCCTCATCGAGGTGATTTTGAATATGGATATTTCTTAGAATTGCCTCACCAAGCCAATCCTAAAAATATCCACATCATTTGTTTGTTGAAGTATTAACTGCAATAGTCTTGAATATCTCAATTAACCTGTCTCATTTTGTGCTAAGGATTGGTTCCATTTAAACTGTCGTTATGACGAGTTTTGTTGTTATAAGGTATGTTGGTATAAAATAAAGAGGATTGACTGTATATTACCGTAAAGATCCGAAGTATTCGGACAGACAGGCCTAAGCAAAAACTGCAGACCCAGATCAGACTGCTTATGAAGCAGTCTGATCAGGGCCTACACTGTTTGCGCCATTCTGCCTGCACTTTTGGACACCTTGCTAGATTTTGAGAAAAATTTTGTTAAAACTTTAGGATAATACACCCGGACCTCGTTATAGCACGATTCGTTACAGCACGAATTCGGATATAACACGGTTTTGGTTTGGACCCCAAATTTTCCCCAACCAACATTTAGAAATATTATCCAAGGATTGTATCAGGTTTTAAGCACAACAACTTTATTTTCCTCTCACTTTTGACTGCGGTAATACGGTAGCTAACACGGTAGCTAACACGGTTTATAACGGTACTTTTTGATATTTATTGCAGGCCTCCAGCAGAGTTGAATATACAGTATATAAACTTGTTTAGCTTGACACGCATGTTAAACATGAACTGCCATCGGCACAATCAAAAGTGTTGGCTTAGTGAGATAAAGAGATTAAAGAATTCAGTTACGCAACCGGAAAAAATATTTATCACGCTCTGTTAAGGATCACTGCTCAGCAGAAATTTTAAACATAGATGCAGACGATGTGATCGGTCAACTGCAATAAAACTCATTTTCTAGAGCCGCATGTAAAAGAAAGTCAAATTTATTCCAGCTTAAAAGCAATTGATCAAACATATTCAAGATCGATTTTCGCGGTAAGAAAATCATTCAAAAACCATGTGCGCCATTAAAAATAGTTTCAAATGGCTAACATATTAAGGGTAAGACATTTCAAGGGAAGTAATTCAAATTTCTTGTAAGTGTTGATCATTGTCCGGTTCCGAACCCTAACCGGTAATTTCACCATTGAAATGTATTGACAGTTCGGAACGGTTCCGGACGCTCAGTTACAACAAAGTCAGCCGGGAACCAGCTATCAAAATGGCGTCATACTCGCTGTCAGATCGGACGATTTCTGGATAGAAAACATGGTTTATCAGCTTGTTTCGATTAAAGTGACTTGATGGGCTATGGTATTTACTGCCATTGATTAGTTCTAAACACATTTTAGTCGGGAAATACGGTCATTAACGGGACCACACATTATCTTGTTTGGGAAACTATTGATCACCATTGTGTCAATGGTTGATCTGTGACAAATACGGTCGGCGTTTATAACACGATTCGGTTAACTAACACGGTCCGTTGGTTGGACCCGGAGTTCCGTGTTATAACGAGGTTGAGGTGTAACAGCAAGTCCATTTGTCCGAATGTTTTGGATTTTTAGGGTAGTGAGTAGTAAAGATGCCTTATCACTGTGATAAATGATTCCTAAGGTGAATGAATACATGGTACATATTTTATTTTATTCTGCCTGTTTGTAAAAGGGTCAACATCAGTGACATCTTGTTTGCTTTCCTGAAAACTGAGCCTGTCGCCTGTCGTTAAGGTAGCACATTTTTGTGACATGGTGCATTGTATCTACATGAATGTACTTTTTTTCTGATGAAAATTTGTGATACTTTTCTTATGAATGCTTCATACATATATAGTGGGTGCTTTCGCGGGTAGTCATAATTTTCCTTATTTTTGCCTGCAAACATAGATTGTGGGTACTTGTTTGAACTGCCTCATTCCTCAATGAGGCAGTTCTAATGAGTACCTACATTAGATTGTGGGTACTTGTTAGAACTGCCTCATTCCTCAATGAGGCAGTTCTAAAAAGCACCTACAATGTATGTTGGGGTTACAAATAAGAAAAAATTCAAACATTTTCAACTGAAAATGCTAATTCTAATGGTAAGAAAAACACCATTTTAGCACATGGGTGTGTTACAATAATAAGGAACATTATCATTATGAAAACACTCCTATTCAAATACAGTGCAAACTTTAATGCCAAAAAAAGGAAAATTTTAAGCTGAAAAATTGTGATATTTTTCTTATTTCTACTCAAAATATTGATTGTTGGTACTCGTTAGAACTGCCTCAATAGGCAGTTCTAACGAGTACCCACAATCTATATTTTAGAGCAGAAATAAGAAAAATAAGGTTTACCCCTGTAAACCCCAGTTTTACTATATAAAAGTGGGGTTCAAGGGGGGTCAAAATTGTATTGGCGTGTTTTCGTATTACCCTTCTTACTCTTCCTTATCTTGAGGTCCGAGCCTCGGTCGACAGGAAAGCTGACAGGAAGTCACAAAAGTTGTCGTCCTTGATAAAATTAGCGGAAAATAGATATGAGTTGACTTTTTTATGCATAAAGAAAAGATGAAAAATATATTTCATATACTTTTATTGTTATGATTATGATACCCTTTTCCTGCTGAATGAATTAATTTTGCCACACCCATTAGATTTTCTGATTTTCAACCCTGTCAAATTACTTGATGTATGTATTCTTTCAAATTCACAAACCAAATGACAGTGTAGATCCAGATCAGTGCGCTTCTTCAGAAGCCATCTGATCTGGATCTACACTGTTTGCAAAGGTAGGGGTTGCTGTGTTCAAGGGTTAAGGGTTAAGTGTGAAATATTATTATGAAGGCCATAGATAGAGATAAGAAGTGCTAACAAGGATAATTTTGCAGAGTTTTCTTACTTCTCAGTTAAAATAAAAATCAAAAATGAGTTCCTTTAAGAGCAATGAAAATATTCATAAGAACGAAGGTGGGTCATACTACGTAGTTTCGGCTAATAAAGCCTCATCAATGACCCTGTAATGATCCGGCAACGAAAGCCAGAGGAAGCATACTGCAATTTTGCGAATTTCGAATAGGCAGTCGATTCAAAGACTGATATAAATCAAAATGATGTCCAAATAATTAAAAACCTGTCTAGAATTTGAGTCTAAACTAATAATTTATTTCTGATTTCTCAGAATATTCACACTGATCTCAAAGGACCAAAATTAAAATATAAACTGCACTATGGTTGATGTACGGGGAGACGTTTTACGGCCGCCACACGGCACAACACCAGCTGCAGTGAAGGCAAATAAAAATCAAAAATGAGTTCCTTTAAGAGCAATGAAAATATTCATAAGAACTAATAAATATTCATACTCAATGAATCATTTATAACAAGACTACCTTAATGATCGTAAGTATTGGGAGTGGGACAGATAGGGCTAAGCAAACAGTGCAGACCCAGATCAGACTGCTCCTGAAGGAGCAGTCTGATCAGGTCTATGCTGTTTGCCATTCCGAATACACCTTTTGGACTCCTTGTTGGATCATGAAACAGATTTGTTAACATTGTAAAAAAATTACAGTAAGTCCTCAAGATGTCCGAACTTGAGGATTTTTAAGGTAGTACACACTATATGATATATTTCAAATGAGAAATAAAGAAAACCCTCCTTACTCATCCTCATTTATTGCCATGTGAATATAAAGTTATATATAGAAGCAATACATTTTGCTGCTGATTGTAAATACACTAGATACTGTGATCATACCTGTCTTTAAAGCATCCTATATCAAGCACATCATGAAAACACGCCTATATAAGTTTGACCCCCTTGAACCCCACTTTTATATAGTAAAATTGGGATTTACAGGGGTAAACCTAATTTTTCTTATTCCTGCTCTAAAATATTGATTGTGGGTACTCGTTAGAACCGCCTCGATGAGGCGGTTCTAACGAGTACTCACAATCTATATTTTGAGCAGAAATAAGAACAATATCACAATTTTTTCATCCTAAAATTTTCATTTTTTCGGCAGTAAAGTTTACAATGTATTTGTATAGGCATGTTTTCATAATGAATTTACTATAATGATCCTTGGTATTGGGACAGATAGGCTTCAAGCAGTGTAGACACAGATCAGGCTGCTTCTTCAATAGGCCTAATCAAACAGTGCAGACCCAGATCAGACTGACCATGGTCTTCGCTGTTTGTCATTCCATTTGCACCTTTTGGACTCTAACAAATTTGTTAAAATTTTAGAATCACTGCAAGTCCTCAAGGTGTCTGAATTTTTAGGATTTTTACAGTACCTTTATTGAGAGACGAATTGTTTGAACTCCAGCAAAGGTAAATCAATTCAAATGTACCTGTATTAACCCTCGTTTTTTGTGAATAAATTAATTTTGACACACCCATTTCTGACTATCAACCAATCAATTGCTTGATGTAATTTATTCATGTAAATTCCCCAGTTGGTTGACAAACAGTTCATGAGTACTAATAAGAAAAACAAGGATTCCCCTGCTAACACCATTTTGCTATATATAAAGTAGGGTTTACCAGGGTGCCCTTCTTTATAGACTCCTTGTGATGTAGAATATATGGTATGCCTTTTTATGAGCAGCACAAATCATTTAAATATTTATGTGCAGGACTGATAACAACTAACAAATAGTAAAATGGCAACAGTTGTTTGCATTTAAATATTTATGATCAGGACAAATATATTTGTCCTGCTCATAAATAGCAGCTTAATATCAACAGTTGTTTGCATTTAAATATTTATGTTCAGGACAAATATATTTGTCCTTGTCCTGCTCATAAATCGCTTTATGTCAACAACTGTTTGCTTCAGATATTTATGAGCAGGATAAATACTTTATCTGCTAATTTGAGGATAGAAAGTGCCATTCCTTTTAGCCCTTATCCTGCTGTTCACGACAACCCCTACCTTTGCAAACAGTGTAGATCCAGATCAGATGGCTTCTGAAGAAGCCTTATCCTGCTGTTCACGACAACCCCTACCTTTGCAAACAATGTAGATCCAGATCAGATGGCTTCTGAAGAAGCCTTATCCTGCTGTTCACGACAACCCCTACCTTTGCAAACAGTGTAGATCCAGATCAGATGGCTTCTGAAGAAGCCTTCTGATCAGGATCTACACTGTTTGACATTCAATTTGTGAATTTGCAGGAATAAATTACATCAAGTGATCTGATTGGTTCAAAGTCAGAAATGGGTGTGGCTAAATTAAATATTCAGTGGGGTTGGGGCTAATGGTATTTTTACATTTATATGTGCTATATGAATTTCTCATGCATTTGAGTTGAACATAAAACTTTTGTAACAACAAAGTCTGTTGTTGTTTATAGATTATATAGCGATAAATATTCCTACAGCAATATGCATATTCTCTTCTCTGCTCTGGGACCAGTTTTATTCCCATATTTTGTTAAGACTTCCATGAATTTATAGTTTTACCTGTTTATTATGTTGATTATGCTAAAAAAACAAACTTGCTCACAGCTTTTTTTGCTTGCTTTTTTTTATTATTATTATTTGGTTAGGTTGTATATATATGTACATGTATGTGCTTCAGAGACCCCTCAGATAGGGATGGATGTATAGTGTTTAACCCTTATCTTGCTGTTCATGACAACCCCTATCTTTGCAAACAGTGTAGATCCAGATCAGATGGCTTCTGAAGAAGCCATCTGATCAGGATCTACACTGTTTGGCATTCAGTTTATTGAATTTGTAGCAATAAATTACATCAAGTAATTTGATTGGTCGATAGACAGAAATGGGTGTGGCTTAAATGAATATTCAGCAAGATAAGGGTTAAAATAGATACTTCTTTTTTGTAGATTATATTCTTATAGAGAAATTGGTTGTATTGTTACATAGAATCTTACATACAAATATGAAAAAAACACACTACAAAAAGATATACACCTAGACTTCTTTATAAAACTGTTCATTATAACATGGTTTTGGATATAGCATGGTTTAAAGACGGATCTCAATAATGTCATTTTTCTATATAATCTGTGCATTTTTTGTTTGCAATAATGTAAAGATTTTATAGAAAAATGACCATAAATGGTCATTTTTCTATATAGTCTATGCATTTTTGTTTGGATATAACCTGATTTTTAACTAACACGGTTTCTGCTTTGGACCCTACAGTTGTGTTATAAAGAGGTTGTGATGAATTCTATGAGCAATAATGAAGATAATTTTCAATAGAACAAATATTTTGGGCACTCAGTGCACCCACAAGATAGTTTCTAATGCGAAATACATCAGGAATACATGCCTTTATAATTCTGACCTCTCCCCCCCCCCCTCCACACACACCCATTGAACCCCACTTTTATACAGTAAAACTGGGGAGTATGGAGACAAATTAGAAGTGAAGGCAATGATTAGGAATAGTAGATACAATGAACCCACAGCTCCCATCAGAGACAACAAAGGGAAAGAAACACAAACATAAAATAATTAGACCCTAATGGAAACATCAATAGCGGAAAGCCAAAAGGACAGTTACTTTCACACAAAATGGCCAATTGGCTATCCAGAACAAAAATATATAAGTGATACACACACTCAAAGACAAACCATAACAAAAATAAACCTCGACAGAAGAACCGCCTTGGAACGATCAGTGAAAAGAATTTCACTGGAGGGCTTAAATCGATTTTATGCCGCCGCAATTCTCGCCCTTCTGTCGCAATTTAGACAAATAATTTGTTCAGTCCCCATGAAGGCCTCCATACCTATCACTGCAACATTACCTTATTTTTCTTATGTCTGCACAAAATATAGATTGTGGTTACTCACTATAAATGCCTCAATGAGGTGCTTTTAACGAGTAACCACAAATTGGTTTTTGTGCAGAAATAAGAACAATACTTAATTATTTTTATGGTGGTGGCAGGATGGTAAAATTTACAATGTATAAGCTGTTTTCATAATAAATGGGGAAACTGGTTTTCTAAATTATCCACTTACTCATATGGGCTCAGTTGTGGGCCCAGTTGGTCAAGGCATTGTTAGTTTAACAAGCTCATTAGTGGTCAAGCTTTTAACTCTAATAGCTAATACAATACCAAATACTCTGATATTTTTGCTTGAAAATTGTGAGTAGCTTTTGCATTTGCAAAAGCTACTCGCATTTTTTCAGCAAAAATATTAACATATTGGCCATATTGCAAAATCCTTTATAACACACTATAAACCATTTTGTACTGAATGGAATCTTCCACCTTATATATAGCACAAGTCCATTTCATAATTTAGGGGTGTCAGGTTGTGTTTTCTTCAAAATCTATTTGGAAACTGCCTGGACTTTTTTCAAACAGTGTCTGGACCTGATTAGATGCTGCATTCTTGCACACCAGACAAGAAAATCTGTGATTTTACCCTGGGATAGAAATTTATGTTCTGACCCTGGTGTTCCGACCCCAAATCGAATATAATCACATGTTTGATAAATGCACTGGTTGCTTACAACCTTTTGTGCGCCGTCATTAAGGTTGACGTCATGCACGATCCGTGACGACACTTTACATTCCTGCAGTGTCCACACAATTTGGTGGATGTTGGTAACCAAAGTGACTGCAGCATTGAAATTCCGCGCTAAGAAATGGAAGGTATGCTAGAAAAAGAATCCAATATGGATGTGGGGGGTGGATAGAAAAATCGGTCCCTCGGGATCACTGTCCGGCATCACTCGGCAAGCCTCGTGATGCCGGACAGTGACCCTTGGGACGGATTTTTCTATCCACCCCTCACACCCATATAAGATTCTTATATTCTACAGGGTCTGATCTGGGCCTGCACTGTTTACTGATTACCCCTTTTCATTACGATAATGCACCTGTACAACACAGTGCATTTTTTCACGCTTCCACATAGGTTATGGGTGCTCATTAGAACTGCCTCATTGAAGCAGTTCTAATGAGTACCCACAACCTATATCTTAGAGCAGAAATAAAAAAAAAATATTGTCTTCCCCAGTAACCCCCAAGTTTTCCATATATATAGTGTGGGTTTGGGGTGATCATTTCACAGACTTGTTCATGTGATGTGGGGTTTCCGGTACAAAAAAGGTTATATAAAAAAACTGGATGTTTTGTTTGACTGTAATGCAGGGAAATTTCTATCTTGATCAATTTTGACAATAATAAGAAAAATCTTAATTTATCCCTGAATATTTTTAGCAGGAGCTATTGAACGAATTTCTCAGGGACTTAAAAAGTTCAAATTAGCCAGGGTAATTGAGCCATTGTTTTCTCATGTCACCATAGTTTTACTGTGCATGTTACTTTAAGGTTTTACAGTGTTTTAATACACCACAACCTCCTTATAATGCTATGAATGGGGTCCAAAGCAGAAACCTTGTTAGTGAAACAACCTACAACCTTGTTATACCTAACAAAAACTGTATAGATTATATAGAAAAATGACCATAAATGGTTATTTTTCTATATAATCTATACATTTTTGGGATCCATCTTGAAACCGTGTTATATCCAAAACCATGTTATAATGATTAGTATTATAATGAGGTTGTGGTTTTGTCACAGGTAAGATTGCAGGTTGGGGCAGCTCAGGTGTTTTCAGCACATCAGAATTGGCTGTGTCCACAAGAAGATTTGGTAGAGTTTCTTTCCCATGCTTTTTGCAAGCAGACCAAATGGCCATATGCATGTACATGAACACCATAGCTTTGTTTGTGTTACAATTGAATTCATATAATCCATAGACTTAGTTTACCTTATTCCAAAGGTAGGAGCAAAGAGAGCTCCACACTGTCAATCTTATCTGCGACTATTATACCTGTGTAACGAATTTAAATTAACCTAATTTTCATTGCTGGTAGGCGATATAGACTGCAGATATCCTTGGATTAAACAATAATTTTATTTGCTGCTTTATTGTACTGGTAAGTAAATGCAAATGTAGAAATTTAACTACGGTAATGATTCTAAGTATTGGGACAGATAGGCCTAAGCAAACAGCGCAGACCCAGATCAGACTGCTCCCGAAGGAGCAGTGTGATCAGGGTCTACACAGTTTGCCATTTCGTCTACACCTTTTGGACTCCTTGCTGGATCATGAAACAAATTTGTTAAAATTTTAAGATAGTTATAGCAAGTCCTCAAAATGTCCAGATTTTTAGGATTTTTACGGTACGGTATTCTCTACATATTTTTTTTGAGCAGATATAAAGCAATGCATTGTTGAAAAATACAAATCAAAATTGATATGACTCATTCTCATTCAGGTACCCTCTTTTTGAATTACTTAATTTTACTCATCAATGAACTGCTGATTTTAATTTTTTATTGGTAATGCGCATTTACATTTATTAATTTGATAATATTTTTTACATTTTTGATTGTTTTTTGTTTTGTCAGAAAGTTGCCGCACCAGATAAAGCAGAATTATGAGGAAAATTCATACTATTTTTTCCTATTTCTTCATTAAAGCTTAAAAAGCATATATGTATGTTGGGTGCTTGTTGGAATCACCTCATTAACACTTTCGGTGCTCTAGTTGCATAATTAATAATGACTGGCTAGCAGAGCGCCCTTGTTGCATAATTATGGCTGCCTAGCAGAGCGCCCTAGTCACATTTTTGCGACTGGGGGAAGGGGTACCGCTGTGATTTTGCCTTTAATATCAACCAATTAAGGGAAATAACTACTCAAGTATGTTGTAAATCATTAGATAAGTACCCGTTTTGGGCAAAAACAAGCTTTTACTTTAAAAAAATGTTTTTGATCGTATCTTTTCATGGTTCAAGTGATAGAAAATGACAGGGACTAAAAATAAATTTGGCGCTGGGAGTTATGTTTTGAAATCATGAAATCAGTTTGATGCTGAAAGAGTTAAGGCAATTCTAACATGTACCCTTAACAATTAATTCTGAAGAGAAATGTTGAAAATTATTCTTGAACTATCCTCATTGCTCTGCCTAACCTGGGGGCCAGGGGCCAGTTGTTCAAAACTAACGATGACATCAGCTAATGTATCGTTAGAACTTTGATCATTCAATATGATGAAATTACTAATATTTTTGCTGAAAAAAATGTGAGCAGCTTTTGCAAATGCATAAGCTGCTCACATTTGATCAGCAAAAATAACAAAATTTTAGATATTGTACTTGCTAGAATGGTTAACGAGTTAATTAAGGGCCCAGTTGTTCAAAACATCATTAGCTTAGCGAGCTTGTTAATAGTCAAATTATGTCCCCCCACCCGAAAGGGAGGGGGACATATTGGTTTTGGTGTGGATCCTGTCAGCGTCGGCGTTGGCGTTGCCTCTTGTCTGCACTCTATCTCCTGAATGTATGGATTTTGATTAAACTTACACAGATACACCATTGGGAGGGGGAAAAGTACTGATTAGATTTTGGTGACCTTGGTCTAATTTTCAAGGTCACAGTGCTCAAAACATTGTCGAATTTTAGGCCAAAAAAGCTTGTCTGCACTCTATCTCCTGAACCAATGGATGGATTTTGTTCAAACTTGGCACATAGTATAATTGGGATGGTCTCAAGAACTGATTAGATTTTGGTGACCTTGACCTAATTTTCAAGGTCACCACGAGACTCAGACTGTTAAAAATAAGCTTGTCTGCACTCTATCTCCTGAACCAATGGATGGATTTGGTTCAAACTTGGTACATAAAGTAAGTGGGATAGTCTCTAGAACTGATTAGATTTTGGTGACCTTGACCTAATTTTCAAGGTCACCACGGGACTTAGACTGTTAAAAATAAGCTTGTCTGCACTCTATCTCCTGAACCAATGGATGGATTTGGTTCAGACTTGGTACATAAGATAAATGGGATGGTCTCAAGGACTGATTAGATTTTGGTGACCATGATCCAATTTTCAAGGTCACCACGGGTCTTAGGCTGTTAAAAATAAGCTTGCCTGTGCTCTTTCTCCTGAACCAATGGATGGATTTGGTTTAAACTTGATACATAAGATAAGTGGGGTAGTCGCTAGAACTGATTAGATTTTGGTGACCTTGACTTAATTTTCAAGGTCACCAAGGGACTTAGACTGTTAAAAATAAGCTTGTCTGTACTCTATCTCCTGAACGAATGGATGGATTTGGTTCAGACTTGGTACATAAGATAAATGGGATGGTCTCAAGGACTGATTATATTTTGGTGACCTTGACCCAATCTTCAAGGTCACCACGGGTCTAAGGCTGTTAAAAATAAGCTTGCCTGTCATCTTTCTCCTGAACCAATGGATGGATTTGGTTTAAACTTGGTACATAAGATAAGTGGGGTAGTCTCTAATACTGATTAGATTTTGGTGACCTTGACCTAATTTTCAAGGTCACCAAGGGACTTAGACTGTTAAAAATAAGCTTGTCTGCACTTTATCTCCTGAACCATTGGATGGATTTGGTTCAGACTTGGTACATAAGATAAATGGGATGGTTTCAAGAAATAATTAGATTTTGGTGACCTTGATTTAATTTCAAGGTCACCACAGGTCTTAGCACTGTTAAGAATAAGCTTGTATGCACTGTATCTCCTGAACCAGTAGATGGATTTGGTTCGAACTTGGTACATAATACAAGTTTGTCTCTAAAATTGATTAGATTTTGATGACCTTGACCTAATTATCAAGGTCACCATGGGACTAGACTGTTGAAAATAAGCTTATCTGCACTGTTTCTCCTGAACCAATGGATGGATTTGGTTCAAACATGGTATATAATATAAGTGGGAACGGCTTAAGAACTGATTAGATTTTGGTGACCTTGACCCAATTTTCAAGGTCACCACAGGACTTAGACGTTAAAAAATAAGCTTTCAGCACTCAGTCTCCTGAATGAGTTGATGAATAGAATTTTTGCAAGAAGACCATATACAAAAGAAACCACTCAGTTTCCTGAATGAGTGGATATATAGAATTTTTGTAAGAAGACCATATACAAAAGAAATGTCAAGATGCTCTGGACTTCAAACTGGTGGGGGGACATATGTTTTCCTCTGAAAACACTGTTCTAGTTGTTAAGTGCTCTAGCAAGTACAATATCTAAAATTTTGTTATTTTTGCTGAAAAATTGTGAGTACCAGGTACTCACATATTTTCAGGAATTTTTTGTTTTAGATTATTTCCCATATTAAATGATCAAATGTTTAAAGATTTGTTAACTACCGACGTCGTTAGTTTTGAACAGCTGGCCCCTGGACTTTTTGAAAGTACTTAATAAAGTAATTGATTTCCTCACCTATTTCTGATTATCAACCAATCAAATCACTTGATACAATATATTTTTTCGGTTCACAAACAAAATGTCAAACAGTGCAGATCCTGATGTAGATCTACACTGTTTGCAAAGTTAGTGGTTGTCATGTTCAGCGGGACAAGGATTAAGTGATATGTGAATATCTCTTGATATTTACCTATCTTTATACAGTCGAACTTCAATGTCTCAAACACCTTTGGTACCTCGAAAATCTGTTTGAGACTGGGGTAGTTTGAGCCACTGAGGTAACTGTCAGGAGGCATAACGAGATACTTTTAGATATATTTTCGGTGTTCTATAATGAAAATGTATGCTGCGTGTACTCATTAGAATCGCCTCGCGATTCTAATGAGTACACACAGAATACATCGCGAGGCGATTCTAATGAGTACACACAGCATACATTTGCAGGATAAAAGACTAAATACTCCTTAAATATCCCCCACTATGTCTTATGTAGAGGATTTCGCTAGGGGCTCAAGAATGGGTTCGACATATCCATGGTAAACGGGCCATTGGTGTGTGAGCCATCGAAGGTCTACTGTAGTTTGCTTTGTATAGTTTTATTAGTGGCGCAAGTAAAAATGTGCCTTTGGACATGAGCACAGCAAAGACCTAGCCTGCACATCAAGTTAACAAGTCTGTGTATTGAACACCCCTATACACCCCACTTTATATAGAGAAAACGGGAGTTTACAGGGGTATACATTATTTTTCTTATTTTACACCAAGACATAGGTTGTAGGTACTCGTTAGAACCGCCTCACTGAGGCAATTCTAACAAGCACCCACAACCTATGTTTGAAGTATAAATAAGAAAACTACAGTAGAACTTTGATGGCTCGAACACCGATGGCTCGTTTACCACGGATGTGTCGAACCCATTCTTGAGCCCCTAGCGAAATCCTCTACATAAGAAATAGTGGGGGATAATTAAGGAGATTTTAGTCTTTAATCTTGCAAATGTATGCTGTGTGTACTCATTAGAATCGCCTCGATGAGGCGATTCTAATGAGTACACACAGCACACATATTCATTATAGAACACCGAAAAGATGTCTAAAAGTATCTCGTTATGCCTCCTGACAGTAACCCTCAGTGGCTCGAACTATCCCTGTCTCGAACAGATTTTCGAGGTCCCAAAGGTGCTCGAGCCATTGAAGTTCGACTGTATAACACATTTTCATCAGAAAATTAACAGTTTTTGAGGGTATGAAAGAACGGACTTTGTTACACAGATGTGTTATTGTAATGACATCCATGCAGTCTGATCAGTCTGCACTGTGTGCTTCATGGATGCCCTTGACCCAAAGCACTGTCATGCAGACAGAGATATTCTGACTGAGAGGACTTATGTGTTTGAGTTTTATGTCCTATAAACAACAAACCCCATAATGAAGATTGGACCTCAGTTTCATCACGTGACCAAGTCGGTGAAATGAACACCCCCCTACACCCCATATTATATAGAGAAAACTGGGGTTTACGGGGGTATACATTATTTTTCTATTTTTGCACCAAGACATAGGTTGTGGGTACTCGTTAGAACCGCCTCATTGAGGCGGTTCTAACGAGCACCCACAACCTATGTTTGCAGTATAAATAAGAAAAAATATCACGGATTTTCATCAGAAAAGTAGCTGTTTTGGAGATGTGAAAAATGCACTTTGTCGCACGGGCGTGTTATCGTAATGTGAAGCATCATCCGAAACTTTGGAGAAGCCCGAAATTGAACCCACATTCAATTGGTTTGATGCAGGTAGCTTATCGACTTCACATTCCACAGAGGGTTCTAACTGACTTTGGTACTTAGCAGGAGTATTTGAGTCTTCACCAATTATACATGTTCATACCATCTTCATATGACCTTTAGTTATTGGTTGGGCATAAAACTCTTAACACACACACAAGTACGAAGGTTTAGAGACAAAATTTACTTGTTGCAGCCCATATACCATATTCACTTTAATAAGGATATTGTGCACTTAGACATTTCATTCTAATCAGAAAAACAAGTCCTAGCTGCCTAGCACAGAGTCATGTTCAACTATATGCTCCTTATGTCGGGGCCCTCCCCCCCCCCCCCCCCCCCCCCCCCCCCCCCCCCCCCCCCCATCCAGGCTTGGAGAAATAGATTGGCTACAAAGCTGCTACATGATGCTTCAACGTAGAGCTGAAACCACTGCTCATGAGTACTAGTAACCTGCTTAGAGGGTTTAAGCCTACCGAGACAAAGTGTGCGGGTCGACCGACCGCCCCAACATAAAACCCTTTCAGGTTGTTTGGGAGGCTGGATTTGAGATGTCATTTCATCTCAATGTCGGGTAAAAGTCCCACAAAATTGGAAGCAATGGCTCCAAATTGACCTAAATAGTGTTGACGGGGACATAAAATCTCAATTCAAACAAACAGTACTCCTTTTGCCAACTTTGGACATGTTAGGGCCGAAGTTGGCATAAGAAGCTTGTATAATTATACAAGATATATTAATGAACTTATTTTATTTCAATATAATATTGAAATAAAATAAGTTCATTAATTTATAAACACCAGTCACCCCTTTAACCCTTTTTGTACCTAATGGAATCTTCCTCCTTACATATTGCAGGAGTCCATTTCAAAATTTAGGGGTGGCAGGTTGTGTTTTCTTCAAAATTTATTTGGAAAATGGCTGAACTTTTGGCAAACAGTGTAGGCCCAGATCATTGGCCTGCACTGTTTGCTCACTACCCGTTTTGGAGTTTTCGGAACAAAATGGGTTTAATGGATGATATGTTTGAGTGATCTTTTTAGCACTAACAACCTTAGCAGCCTGTAAGGTTATGCACTACTATGCTTGGTGAAAAAAAAAAATGCTGGAGTATGCTTATTAGAGCTAATTTGGTACATACAATTATAGGCCTAGTCATACATATACAGTGTAGTTTATATTTTATATTTACATAATATAGCACATTTTTATGAATAAAGATGATAGTTATACACAGATGCAGTTACTGAAAGTGATATCTTGTTATTTAGCTCATTTCAGATGGGAAATTCACGGGCTTCTCCAGACTTAAACCGAGGTCCTGTCTCCGTATGACCTTAGCTGTTAGTGAGGCATCAAACTCAAACACCATCACGTGAACATGTCAGTGAAATGAACACCCCCTTACACCCCATTTTATATAGAGAAAACTGGGGTTTACGGGGGTAATCATTAGTTTTTTTATTTTTACTCGAAGACTTAGGTTGTGGGTACTCGTTAGAACCGCCTCACTGAGGCGGTACTAACGAGCACCCTCAACCTATGTTTTGAACTTGTATTACAAAAATATCAAGGATTTTCATCAGAAAAGTAGCCATTTTGGAGCTGTGAAAAATGCACTATGTTGCACGGGTAAGTTATCGTGATGTCACTCACTCAGATGGGAAACCCCAAACCTGATACATAGGCACTACAGAATGTGGCATCTGATCAGGACCTTCACTGTTTTTCAAAAAGTTCAAATATTTTTTAAATACATTTCTGTTAACCCATTGCATGCGGGAAACCCCTGAAGGAGTTCCTTGGCAAACAGTGCAGGCCCAGATCAGACGCCGCAGAATGCGGCGTCTGATCAGGGTCTGCACTATTTGCTAACAGAATTTTCTGTCAAAAATAGAATAAGAATGAAAATATAGGCCTGCCTAATGGACTTGTCCAACATATAGCAATGGAAGTGTCCACTAGTATTCAATGGGTTAAAAAAGGAGTCATTGCTATGCTTAACTGGCATAAGATGTCCATTGTTTGATATGAATGTCATTGATATGCATGTCATTATTGAAATATATAATATTTTATTCATGTACTGTTATAAACTATTGAATTAAAAATAAAATGAACATGAAATAATTATTTTATCTGTTGCTTTATTTTGAAAGTACCCTTGTACGTGCTGATTGGATGAGATCATTGCGAAAACACACCTGGGTGACATTGTGCATTTTTCGCATCTCCAAACTGGCTACTTTTCTGATGAAAATCTGTGATATTTTTCTTATTTATACATCAAACATAGGATGTGGGTGCTTGTTAGAACCGCCTCATTGAGGCGGTTCTAACGAGTACCCACAACCTATGTCTTGGAGCAGAAACAAGAAAAATAATGTAAACCCCCATTAACCCCAATTTTTGGACGGGTTTTTTAAAAAAATCTGTCCTTTAAAATAGCGATGTCCGGGCGGGCGGGCGTCCTGCGGGCGGGCGGGCGGGCGTCGTCCCAGGTTTACCTTTTGGTTAACCTTTTTTCAAAGTGATATTTTTCATCTATTCTGTAGCAGATTGTTTCAATATCAAGACTGATGCATAAGTGGAGGTACCGCTTTCATGTATTATCCATAAATGGCGCAAAAGACTAAAATTTTGGCGGAAATTGTCTTTTTTCAAACTTGTGTTTTTCAGGTTTACCTTTTGGTTAACCTTTTTTCAAATGCCAGTGTAGTGGATAGAGTGCTGGACTACGAATCCTATTGTTGACTATGAATCTGAGGGGCGTGAGTCCAAACCGCGGTGGAGACATTTTTTTTTTTTTGTTCTTTTTGAATCTGAGGGGCGTGAGTTCAAACCCCGGTGGAGACATTTTTTTTTTTTTTTCTTTTTTCATTCTTTTTGGACGGGTTTTTCAAGGAAAAATTCCGTCCTTTAGAATAGCGATGTCCATGCTGGCGGCCCGGTTTACCTTTTGGTTAACCTTTTTAGCTCACCTGTCACGTAGTGACAAGGTGAGCTTTTGTGATCACTTTTTGTCCGTCGTGCGTGCGTGCGTCCGTAAACAATTTCAAATAAGTATATCTCTAATACCCCATGGTCAATCTTGATCAAATTTCATGAGAAGCATCATCAGGTAGGGGGAAAGGCTGCATAAGGTTTTTGGGCTGATCAGATTGGAATTCTGGTTGCCATGGCAACATATAGCTCCCATAGACTTACAATGGGAAAAAATTAAAATATCTTCTTCTCTGAAACCACAGGGCCCAGAGCTTAGATATTTAGCATGTATTAACGGCTGGTGGTCACCTACATAATTCCTGCCATTCATGCCCCTGGGGTCCAAATTGGCCATGCCCCGGGGCCTCTTCGCTCCCATAGACTCATAATGGAACAAAGAGCTTCAAAAATCTTCTTCTCGGAAACCACTGGGCCCAGAGCTTAGATATTTAGCATGTAGCAATGGCAAGTGGTCACCTACATAATTCCTGCCAATCATGCCCCTGGGGTCCAAACGGGCCACGCCCCGGGCCCTTTAGCTCCTATAGACTCATAATGGAAAAAAGCTTCAAAAATCTTCTTCTCTGAAACCACAGGGCCCAGAGCTGAGGTATTTGGCATGTAGCAACGGAAAGTGGTCACCTACATAATTACTGCCAATCATGCCCCTGGGGTCCAAATTGGCCACACCCCGGGGCCCCTTAGCTCCCAAAGACTCATAATGAAAAAAAAAGCTTCAAAAATCTTCTTCTCTGAAACCACAGGGCCTAGAGCTGAGGTATTTGGCATGTAGCAACGGAAAGTGGTCACCTACATAATTCCTGCCAATCATGCCCCTGGGGTCCAAATTGGCCACACCCCGTGGCCCCTTAGCTCCCAAAGACTCATAATGAAAAAAAAAGCTTCAAAAATCTTCTTCTCTGAAACCACATTGCCCAGAGCTTAGATATTTAGCATGTAGCAACGGCCAGTGGTCACCTACATAATTCTTGCCAATCATGCCCCTGGGTTCCAAATGGGCGACGCCCCGGGGCCCCTTCGCTCCCATAGACTCATAATGGAACAAAAAGCTTCAAAAATCTTCTTCTCAGAAACCACAGGGCCCAGAGCTTGGATATTTAGCAGGTAGCAACAGCAAGTGGTCACCTATATAATTCCTGCCAATCTTGACCATGGGGTCCACACGTGCCACGCCCCGGGGCCCTTTAGCTCCTATAGACTCATAATGGAAAAAAGCTTCAAAAATCTTCTTCTCTGAAACCACAGGGCCCAGAGCTGAGGTATTTGGCATGTAGCAACGGCAAGTGGTCACCTACATAAATCCTGCCGATCATGCCCCTAGGGTCCAAATGGGCCACGCCCCAGGGCCCCTTAGCTCACATAGACTCATAATGGGAAAAAAAAGCTTCAAAAATCTTCTTCTCAGAAACCACAGGGCCCAGAGCTTCGATATTTAGCATGTAGGAACGGCAAGTGGTCACCTACATAATTCCTGCCAATCATGCCCCTGGGGTCCAAACGGGCCATGCCCCGGGGCCCTTTAGCTCCTATAGACTCATAATGGAAAAAACCTTCAAAAATCTTCTTCTCTGAAACCACGGGGCCCAGAGCTGAGATATTTGGCATGTAGCAGCAGCAAGTGGTCACCTACATAATTCCTGCCAATCATGCCCCTGGGGTCCAAATTGGCCACCCCCGGGGCCCCTTAGCTCCCAAAGACGCATAATGGAAAAAAAGCTTCAAAAATCTTCTTCTCTGAAACCACAGGGCCCAGAGCTTAGATATTTAGCATGTAGCAACAGCCAGTGGTCACCTACATAATTCCTGCCAATCATGCCCCTGGGTTCCAAATGGGCGACGCCCCGGGGCCCC
Source organism: Lucinisca nassula (assembly GCA_963580285.1). NCBI lineage: Eukaryota > Metazoa > Mollusca > Bivalvia > Lucinida > Lucinidae > Lucinisca > Lucinisca nassula. The sequence continues at coordinate 68,889,007 of OY757021.1, read as the reverse complement.
TTCGCTCCCATAGACTCATAATGGAACAAAAAGCTTCAAAAATCTTCTTCTTGGAAATCACAGGGCCCAGAGCTTAGATATTTAGCATGTAGCAATGGCAAGTGGTCACCTACATAATTCCTGCCAATCATGCCCCTGGGGTCCAAACGGCCCCCCCCGGGCCCTTGAGCTCATATAAACTTATAATGGAAAAAAGCTTCATAAATCTTCTTCTCTGAAACACAGGGCCCAGAGCTGAGGTATTTGGCATGTAGCAATGGCAAGTGGTCACCTACATAAATCCTGCAAATCATGCCCCTAGGGTCCAAATGGGCCACACCCCGGGGTCCCTTAGCTCACATAGACTAATAATTGAAAAAAAAAAGCTTCATAAATCTTCTTCTCTGAAACCACAGGGCCCAGAGTTTAGATATTTAGCATGTTACAACGGCAAGAGATCACCTACATAATTCCTGCCAATCATGCCCCTGGGGTCCAAATGGGCCACGCGCCGGGGCCCCTTTGCTCCCATAGACTCATATTTAAAAAAAGCTTAAAAAGTCTTCTTCCCTGAAACCACAGCACCCAGAGCTTAGATATTTAGCATGTAGCAACGACAAGTGGTCACCTACATAATTCCTGCCAATCATGCCCCTGGGGTCCAAAAGGGCCACGCCCCGGGGCCCCTTAGCTCCTATAGGCTCATAATGGAAAAAAAAACTTCAAAAATCTTCTTCTCTGAAACCACAGGGCCCAGAGCTGAGATATTTGGCATGTAGCAACGGCAAGTGGTCACCTACATAAATCCTGCCAATCATGCCTGTGGGGTCCAAATGGCCACGCCCCGGGGCCCCTTAGCTCCAATAGACTCATAATGGAAAAAAGCTTCAAAAATCTTCTTCTCTGAAACCACAGGGCCCAGAGCTTAGATATTTACCATGTAGCAATGACAAGTGGTCACCTACATAAATCCTGCCAATCATGCCCCTGGAGTCCAAATGGGCCACACCCTGGGACCCCCTTAGCTCCCATAGGCTCATAATGGAAAAAAAAACTTCAAAAATCTTCTTCTCTGAAACCACAGGGCCCAGAGCTTAGATATTTAGCACGTAGCAACAGCAAGTGGTCACCTACATATTTCCTGCTAATCATGCCCCTGGGGTCCAAATGGGCCACGCCCCGGGGCCCCTTCACTCCCATAGACTCAAAATGGAAACAAGAGGCCCATGGGCCACTATGCTCACCAGAGCTCAGGTGGGCACTGCCCAATGACAGCCATGTATTTTAACATGATACCATTTTAATCTACCAATTATGTCTCCCAAATGAACCCCTATATCCAAATGAGCATCCATATGGACTCAGTATCTTAAACATTAGGCCTTTTATTAAGTAGAGGGTGTAGGGTATGGACCCAATGGAGCCCTGTTCGGTATCACTAAATGCGTCTCATCATAAGGAATAAGAATATATATGGTGTAGCAGTGGGGATCTGTATACCGGAGTTATAAGGCCTCTTAAGTGGTGGAGGGGTTGGGGCATGTCCTGTTGATCCCAGGAAAGCCCAAGATTGTTGTCCCTATAAGGACCAAGAATATATATATGGTTTATGGGTGGGAATCTGAGGTTTCTGATATATGAGGCCCTTCTATGACGTGGAGAGGAGAGGAATGGCCCCTGCGACCCCCAAGTGGGTGTGCTATTGATAAGGAACAAGAACATATATGATTATGGGGTGGGGATTTGAATGGTTTTTTACTGAAATACGAGTTTATGGGTGGGGATCTGAATGATTTCTGATATATATGGCTTTTAATGAAGCAAAGCAGTGGGGCATGACCCAGGCAGACCGGATGACTCCCAAGCTAGTGTTATTTGAATGTGTCTTATCACAAAGAAGATAATTATATATGCTTAAGGGGTGGGGCTCTGAACAGTTTCTGAGATATATAGCCTTTTGTGAAGTGGTGGGGTGGGGCAAGGCCCTTGCTTGACCTGGAAGACCTCCAGGTTGACGTCAATGAATGTGTCTTATCATAAGGAACATCAATATATATGGTTAGAGGTGGGGATCTATAAGGTTTCCAAGATATTGGGTCTTTAATGAAATGAAGGGGTGGAGCACTACTCCGGCACATCCTGGGGGACCCCCAGGTTAGTGTCAATGAATGCCTCATATCATAAGAAACAAGAATATATAAGGTTTTTGGGCGGGGATCTGAATGGTTTCTGAGAGAGATGGCCTTTTGTGAAGTGGAGGGTTGCGGCAAGGCCCCGGCGCACCAGGAAGACTCCCAAATTGGTGTCAATGAATGAGTCTCTTCATAAGGAACAAGAATATACAGGGTTTAGGGGTGGGGATCTGTAAGGTTTCCAAGATATTGGGCCTTTTATGAAATGGAGGGGGTGGGGCATGATCCCCGCACAACCCGGGGAACCCCCAGGTTGGTGTCACTGAATGCGTCTTATCATAAGGAACAAGAATATATATGGTTTTGGGGTGGGGATCTAAATGGTTCCTGAGATATATGGCCTTTTGTGAAAAAAAAGGGGTGGGGCAAGGCCCAGGCGCACCCTGGGAGACCCCCAAGTTGGTGTCAGTGAATGTATATTTTCATAAGGAACAAGAATATATATGGTTTAGGGGTGGGGATCTGTAAGGTTTCCAAGATATTGGGCCTTTTATGGAATGGAGGGGGTGGGGCATGACCCGGCACGTACCGGGGGACCCCCACGTTGGTGTCACTGAATGCATCTTATCATAAGGAACAAGAATATATATGGTTTTGGGGTGTGGATCTGGATGGTTTCCGAGTTATATGACCTTTTATGAAGTGGAGGGGGCGGGGCATGGCCCCAGCTTAACCTGGGGGACCCCCATGTTGGCATTAAAGCATATGGCTGAGAGACATTTACTCAAGGAACATTTCTATAAAAGTTTTGTCAGAATATCTGCAATAACTTGGCAGCAAATGCCATTTTTCAATGTTCCCCATTATAAGTCTATGGAAAATCTAAGTTGCCATAGCAACCAAACTAAAGAGCCAAATTATATAAAAAACACAAAACCTATAAAGGCAAATATGGTGAATATTTCCAAAAACTCTCAGCCTAATAGAGCATTCGGTTTCTGAGGAGATGATTTTTGAAGTATTTTTTTCTATTTTTTTAGCTCACCTGTCACGTAGTGACAAGGTGAGCTTTTGGGATCACTTTTTGTCCGTCGTCCGTCGTGCGTCCGTGCGTGCGTGCGTCCGTGCATCCGTGCGTGCGTCCGTAAACATTTCTTCAAACGACATCTCCTCCTAAACCACTGATCGTATTTTGACCAAACTTCACAGGAATGATCCTTAGGTGGTCCCCTTTCTAAGTTGTTCAAATGGTTCCGGTCCATTGCACATATAGGTCACAGTAGCCAAAAATAGATTTTTTTTCACCGCAAACTTAAAAAATCTTCTTCTCTGAAACCGCAAGGCCCAGGTCTTTGATATTTGGTATGAAGCTTCATCTTGTGGACCCCTACCAAGATTGTTCAAATTATAGTGCTGGGGCCAAAGATGCCCCCGCACGGGGGCCCTTTGGTTTTACATGGGCTTATATAGGGAAAATATTTAAAAATCTTCTTCTCTGAAACTGCAAGGCCCAGGTCTTTGATATTTGTGTGAAGCTTCATCTAGTGGACCCCTACCAAGATTGTACAAATTATAGTGCTGGAGCTAAAAATGCCCCCGCACGGGGGCCCTTTGGTTTTACATGGGCTTATATAGAGAAAATCTTGAAAAATCTTCTTCTCTGAAACCGCAAGGCCCAGGTCTTTGATATTTGGTATGAAGCTTCATCTAGTGGACCCCTACCAAGATTGTTCAAATTATAGTGCTGGGGCCAAAAATGCCCCCGCACGGGGGCCCTTTGGTTTTACATGGGCTTATATAGGGAAAATCTTTAAAAATCTTCTTCTCTGAAACTGCAAGGCCCAGGTCTTTGATATTTGGTATGAAGCTTCATCTAGTGGACCCCTACCAAGATTGTTCAAATTATAGTGCTGGAGCTAAAAATGCCCCCCACACGGGGGCCCTTTGGTTTTACATAGGCTTATATAGGGAAAATATTTAAAAATCTTCTTCTCTGAAACCGCAAGGCCCAGGTCTTTGATATTTGGTATGACGCTTCATCTAGTGGACCCCTACCAAGATTATTCAAATTATAGTGCTGGGGCCAAAAATGCCCCTGCACCAGGGCCCTTTTGTTTTACATAGGCTTATATAGGGAAAATCTTGAAAAATCTTTTTCTCTGAAACTGCAAGGCCCAGGTCTTTGATATTTGGTTTGAAGCTTCATCTTGTGGACCTCTACCAAGATTGTTCAAATTATAGCCCTGGGGCCAAAAATGCCCCCGCTCCGGGGCCCTTTGGTTTTACATAGACGTATATAGGGAAAATCTTGAAAAATCTTCTTCTTTGAAACCACAAGGCTTAGGTCTTCGATATTTATGAAGCTTCAGCTAGTGGACCTCTATAAAGATTGTTCAAATTATAGCCCTGAGACCAAAAATGCCTTCTCCATGTGGCCCTTTGGTTTTACATAGACTTATACAGGGAAAATCTTTAAAAATCATCTTCTCTGAAACACAAGGCTTAGGTCTTTGATATTTGTTATGAAGCTTCACTTAGTGGACCTCTACCAAGATTGTTCAATTTATAGCCCTGGGGCCAAAAATGCCCCTGCTCCAGGGCCCTTTGGTTTAACATAGACTTATATAGGGAAAATCTTGTTTTACATAGACTTCTATATGCAAGGTAAACCTTTAAAATCTTCTTCTCTGAAACCAGAAAGCCCAGGTCTTTCATATTCGATATGAAGCTTCATCTTGTGGACCTCTACCAAGATTGTTCAAATTATAGCCCTGGGGCCAAAATTGACCCTGCCCCGGGCCCACTTGTTATACATTGGATTAGGTGAGCGAACCAGGGCCCTCTGGGCCCTCTTGTTTTTATACGCCCGTTTTGAAAAAACGGGACGTATTATGTTATGGGGTCCGCGTCTGTCCGTCCGTCCGTCCGTCCGTCCGTAAACTTTTCGTTTCCGGATAACTCCTCCTACAGTTTTCATCCGATCAAGTTGAAACTTGGTAGGTAGTAAGACCATGATGTGTAGATGTGCGTAAAGTTTCGAGAATTAACGTTCGCCAAATATTAACAGAGTTATGTCCCTTTGAAATTTTTGTAAACATTTTCGTTTCCGGATAACTCCTCCTACAGTTTTCATCCGATCAAGCTGAAACTTGGTAGGTAGTAAGACCATGATGTGTAGATGTGCGTAAAGTTTCGAGAATTAACGTTCGCCAAATATTAACAGAGTTATGTCCCTTTGAAATTTTTGTAAACATTTTCGTTTCCGGATAACTCCTCCTACAGTTTTCATCCGATCAAGTTGAAACTTGGTAGGTAGTAAGACCATGATGTGTAGATGTGCGTAAAGTTTCGAGTATTAACGTTCGCCAAATATTAACAGAGTTATGCCCCTTTGAAAATTTTGTAAACATTTTCGTTTCCGGATAACTCCTCCTACAGTTTTCATCCGATCAAGCTGAAACTTGGTAGGTAGTAAGACCATGATGTGTAGATGTGCGTAAAGTTTCGAGAATTAACGTTCGCCAAATATTAACAGAGTTATGTCCCTTTGAAATTTTTGTAAACATTTTCGTTTCCGGATAACTCCTCCTACAGTTTTCATCCGATCAAGCTGAAACTTGGTAGGTGGTAAGACCATGATGTGTAGATGTGCGTAAAGTTTCGAGAATTAACATCCGCCAAATATTAACAGAGTTATGCCCCTTTGAAATTTTTGTAAACATTTTCGTTTCCGGATAACTCCTCCTACAGTTTTCATCCGATCAAGCTGAAACTTGGTAGGTAGTAAGACCATGATGTGTAGATGTGCGTAAAGTTTCGAGAATTAACGTTCGCCAAATATTAACAGAGTTATGTCCCTTTGAAATTTTTGTAAACATTTTCGTTTCCATATAACTCCTCCTACAGTTTTCATCCGATCAAGCTGAAACTTGGTAGGTAGTAAGACCATGATGTGTAGATGTGCGTAAAGTTTCGAGAATTAACATCCGCCAAATATTAACAGAGTTATGCCCCTTTGAAATTTTTGTAAACATTTTCGTTTCCGGATAACTCCTCCTACAGTTTTCATCCGATCAAGCTGAAACTTGGGAGGTAGTAAGACCATGATGTGTAGATGTGGGTAAAGTTTCGAGAATTAACATCCTTCAAATATTAAAAGAGTTATGCCCCTTTGAAATTTTTGTAAGTATTTTCATTTCCGGATTACTCCTAGAGTTTTCATCAGATCAAGCTGAAACTTGGTAGGTAGATAAACCTTGATGTATAGATGTTCGTAAAGTTTCGAGTATTAACGTCCGCCAAATATTAACAGTTATATCCCTTTGAAATTTTTGTAAACATTTTCGTTTCCGGACATTTTGATAAAAAACGTCGCATTATGTTATTGACTTCGTGTCCGTTAGGACCGCTTCCGTCCGCCTTTCCGCCCATCCGCCCAAAATCTTCTTCTTTTCAGGATAACGCCTCTGTCAGTTTTTTGTAAACATTTTCGTTTCCGGACATTTTGATAAAAAACGTCGCATTATGTTATTGAGTTGGCGTCCGTTAGGACCGCTTCCGTCCGCCTTTCCGCCCATCTGCCCAAAATCTTCTTCTTTTCACCATGAATAAGCAATGAATACTGTTTTCAGATTTCAGTCTACCAAATACGAATTTGCCACGGGCGTATAATGCCCCGCTTGCGGAGCTCTTGTTTATTATGGTTTCCATGGCAACCAATACAAATGAGCAGTAGGCCTAAAATCATATGGCAGATAGTAGATTGCCTAAGGAACATTTCTAAGAAAGTTTAGTCAAAATATCTGCAAAGATTTGGCAGTAAATGCCATTTTTCTATTTTCCCCATTATAAGTCTATGGAAACTCTAAGTTGCCATAGCAACCAAACTAATGAGCCGATTTTCATTAAAAACACAAACTTTCAATCCCCCTGCCCAAGGATGCTACAGATGAAATTTGGGCTGAATCGGCCCAGTGGCTTCAGAGGAGATGTCGTTTGAAAATGTTGACGCAGACGACGCAGACGACACAGACGACGCAGACGACGACGACGGACAACTGCCTATCCTATAAGCTCCCCCGGAGCCTTCGGCTCTGGTGAGCTAAAAAGCTTCAAAAATCTTCTTCTCAGAAACTGTGAAGCACAGAACTTAGATATTTAGTATCTAGCAACATAAATTAGCCATCTACATAAATCCTGTTAATCCTGCCCCTGGGGTCAAAATTGGCCACGCCCGAGCTCATCACCTCCAATTGACTTTAAATGGAAAAAAACTTAAAAAATCTTCTTCTACGAAACCATAAGGCCCAGAGCTTAGATTTTTAGTATGTAGCAATTTCAAGTGGCCACCTACATAAATCCTGCCAGTTATGCCCCTGGGATCCAAATTGGCCCCACCCCAGGGTTCTTTAGCTTCCATAGACTTAGAATTGGAGAAACTTCAAAAATCTTCTTCTCTGAAAACACAGGGCCCTTATAATGGCAAAAAAAAAGAGAAAAAAAACAACTTAAAATGTAAGCATGGACACCGCTTTGCCTGAGCTTAGATATTCAGTATGTAGCTATGTCAAGTGGTCTCCTACACTAATGATTTTCTTGTACACAGGTGAGCGATATAGGGCCATTGGGCCCTCTTGTTTTTCAAAAACACGTCCATAATGCCTTTTGGCGTTTTTCTTGTCTCTGTATAAAGTGGGGTTTATATGGGTGTTAATTTCATGGACTTGTTCACGTGATGTGAATATGAACTGTGTTATCATTATGATAATACATCCGTGTGCTAAAACGACGTCTTTCTTTTCTCTAGAACTAGCATTTTTCAGCAGAAAAGTTTGATATTTTTCTTATTTTAGTCCAAACATAGGTTGGGGGTGCTCGTTAGAACCGCCTCAATGAGGCGGTTCTAACAAGTACCCACAACCTATGTCTTGGAGCAGTTATAAGGAAAATATAATGTATACCCCCATAAACTCCACTTTTCTGTATATAAAGTGGGGTTTAAGGGGGTCTTCCTTTCACAGCCTTGTTAACATGATGTATCCGAACAACAAGAAAATGCTAAACGGCAATATGGGCGGGTTTTTCAGTACAGTTTAGCTGGATCCATACTGTACGGAAAAACCCATAGAGTCTCCAACCTGCATATGTTATAATCCACAGGAAAATGTACAAGTATAGCACTTTGGAAACTGTTTAACAAAAATTGGTTCTAAAAATGCTAATTTCAATCCAAATTTTGGTGGCTGACAGAGTCACAAGTACCTCTTATGCGGCAATAGTCCAAATACAGAAGTAATCTACTGAAGAATAAAGAAGACACAGCTAACCAAACCGTAAACCTGAAATAAATGTAAGTTTGAACAAGATGAGTTTGTGAAACATGAACATGACTCTGGGCAAGGTCATTTTTTTTCTTCAAAGTTAGTCACGGGTCAAGGTCACAGATCAAGATTTTTTGTTCTAGTGGGAAGCCCTTGTCACAAGGAACCTACCTGCTACATATGAAGGCTGCATCTCAAATGGTTCAAAAGTTATGACCAAAGATAACTTTTTCTTTAAAGTAGGTCAAGATCACAGGTCAAAATTTTTGAGTGAAAAGCCCTTGGCACAAGGAACCTACATGCCAAATATGAAGGCCATATCTGAAACGGTTCAAGTTCTGACCAATGTTAAGTTTTTCTTTTAAGTAGGTCACAGGTCAAGGTCACAGGTCAATTTTTATGGGCTTGAAGCCCTTGTCACAAGGAACCTATATGCAAAATATGAAGGACCTATTTCAAACGGTTCAAAAGTTAAGACCAACCGTATTCGCCCTAATTACCGCACCGTGCGCTTAGTTTTTTCAAAATCGTGTCAAAAAATCACAGTGAAAAATCTACCTAATTAGCGCACACTCGATGCTAAAACAATAGCTTCCGAGATGATGCATACTGATATTTAATGGGACGGAAAAGGATACTAAAGCATTGCCTTCACTGTTGAAGAAATAACGGTAAGTTTTTATAGGTTTACTGTGAGAGCTTCCATGGGGAGGTTATTGTAAAGTGTGCGCTTATGCATTTCCTTTTCAAAAATAGCTTTGGTGTGCGCTTATAGGAGCATGTGCGGTAATTAGGGCGAATACGGAATGTTATTTTTTTTTCTTAAAGTCAGTCACAGGTCAAGGTCACAGGTCAAAAAAAAATTTTTGTATGAATAGGAAGCTCTTGTCACAAAGAACCTACAGGCCAAATCTGAAGGCACTAGTTCATTCGGTTTAACGAGGACATAAATATAACACTTTTCACCAAACTTTTGGTCCTTGGTACTGTTAATGGACTGTATATGAAATGGTCCCCGCCAAGCGAATTTGTGTCTTCGAGCATTCCGTCATGACAAATTTTAACTGCGCATGCCCAGCCATTCAGAGGGGCCAGGAATATGGCTTTCTGTTTGAAGGTTCCTCTTGATTCACTGCTTGTATGAGCGAGCAGCGAAGGTTCTGGCGAGACTGCGCGGATGCGCAGGCTCGCCTGAACCTTCGCTGCTCGCATAGGCGATAAGTATCAAAATCGCTTGACGCGGCCAATAAGAATAAAGGTAACAGATCACTTTGAAAATGGTTAATCAAAATGTAAACCTCAGACTATGCCCTAAATCTGAAATTTATGTAAGTTTGAACAAGCGATGTTTGTGAAACACAATCATGTCCCCGGACAAGGTCAATTTTTTTCTTCAAAGTTGGTCCAAGGTCAAGGTCACAGGTGAAGATTCTTTGTTTGAGTTGGAAGCCCTTGTCACAAGGAACCTACTCGCTAAATATGAAGGCTCTAGCTCAAATGTTCAAAAGTAATGGCCAATGATAATTTGTTCTTTAAAGAAGATTAAGGTGACAGGTCAATTCTTTTTGTTTGATTGGAAATCCCTTGGCACAAAGAACCTACGTGCCAAATATGAAGGCCATTCCTGGGCAGGCTTAGACCTGAACTGTTTGCCAGTACTCAGGTTCGGTCGTTTTCAGCTAGCTCTGCGCGGAGGCACCCTGCAGCCCAATCTATTTCTCCAGGCCCCGATGGGCGGGGGCGCCTATAGGCTAAATATGAAGGCTATATTTCAAACTGTTCGAAAGTTATCACCATTGTTATGTTGTTGTTTTTTTTTCTTTTATGTAGGTCATGTCACAGGCCATTTTTTGTATAGGCTTAAAGCCCTTGTCACAAGGAACCTTCATGCAAAATACGAAGGCTATATCTCAAACCATTCAAACGTTATGACCAATGTTGCTGGTTTTTCTTTAAAGTAGGCCACAGGTTAAGGCCAATGTCACATGTAAACAATGTGAAGCTCTTGTCACGAGGAACCTACAGGCCAAATATGAAGACTCTATCTTAAACGGTTCAAAAGTTATGACCAATGTTAAAGTCGTCCAACAAAAAAAAAAAAAACGTTGTCCTTGGTGCATTATGAATTGAATATGAATTCAAAAGGGGTCCCCACAAAGAAGATGAAAGCAATCCACTGAAATATAAATGTAACATGTTACTTTGAGATGACACCCGCCTGCCCAGACATCAGTATTTTAATAGACAGATCTTTAAAATGTATAGATGATTTAGAAATATGGCAATAAATGACCCTTTTATGTGTCTTTTAACATCTGGGCATCCGAGTGACAATAGTTTATAGCTTGGAAAGGCCTGTTGTGCTTAATCCATAAAATGCCAATCACGACAATTGCGGTCTGCTTTGTCGTCTACCGGTTTCTTTAAAAGTAATTTTGCAAACATTAAGAACCAAGATCAGACTGCTCCAGATGTCTGATCTGGGTTCACACTGTTTACCTGTATGCAAAAATATTTTCAAAAAGTTTGCAAAAAGATTCAGCAGACGACATTAGCAGACAATATTTTCGGATGTAATTTTTCTCTGCATCTTAAATAGTAATAACACCCAGCAGACACGTTGCTAGGGCAATGCCAAATCAACGTCGGTGCAACGCAACGTTGCACCGACGTAGATGTGACGTTGCCTTAAACGGCATGATGTTGCACCGACGTTTATGTGACGTCGAAATTACGTCATGTGCCTGCTGGGCCTTGTTAACCTCACTTTGGACTATATAAGGGTATTCTTTACAAAGACTTGTTAATGTGACGGTTTAGAGCAAAACGAAGGAAAACTAGAATTCTGCAGAAGGCTCTGTCGCGCCTGTAGGGGGTTCAAGGTCACAGAACCATGAAATGTAGAACAAGGCCATGAAAAGTCCCGATGCATAAAAGTTGACATTTCTAGACCATTATGAAGCTCTTATAGTTCTTCAGAAATGGCCTTGAACAGAAGGGTGAACGCTTGGGTGGACGTAATTTTAACAAGGTCAGTGAACCCTGAAATGCAGGTCAATGTCAAATGTGGATGCTTACCTTACAGTCACCATCACTAGATGTAAGTTCGTACCAAGAACATATGTTGTCATTAATGAAGCTGTTAATACATGTAGTTCTTGAGAAATGAACTTTACAAGTAGGGTGAACGCTGGGGTGGTCGCAATAGCTTACAAAGTCAGTGAATGATGAAATGTTGGTCGATGATTGCATTATAGTTGCCATCCCTAGATGCAACCTTGTACCAAGTATCATTAATAAAGTCCTTTTAGTTCTCGAGGCATGAACTTGCCCATGTTAGTTTGACGCAATAGTTTACAAAGTCAGTGAACCATTGAATGTAGGTCAAGGTCAAATATGGATGCATGCATTATAGCTGGCATCACCAGATGCAAGTTTGTACCAAGTATTATTAATGTAGACCTTACAGTTCTTCAGAAATGAACTTGGTCATTTAGGTGAACGATAGGATGGTTGCAAATGTTGACGGCTTTATAAACGGACGAACGGACATACAAACGGATGGGAAGTAGGATTCCTATGTAGTGCCATGCCCAAAGCCGACATGGCAACGATGCTTTCTCTTGTAAATATGATTTTCCTTTATTTTATACTAATTTATTTTAGTTCGATTGCGATGGAAGCTTCAAACTTATTTAATCGCTCTCGAACACTCATTCCGGATTCTTTCACGCGCGCGAGAGAGAGGCAGTGACTATTACACCACTGCTACCCATTTACACTTGGGTGAAGTGAGGCATTGTCATTACGTGTCTTGCCCAAGGACACACCTCGATACCGGGTGCCGGATACGAACGCACAACCTCTCGATCATGAGTCGAACGCGTTAACCATTGCGCTATCGAGGCTGACTGATTTTCTTTATAAAGTGCTACAAGGGTTTGTTAATATGATTCATAGGACCGAACATTACGATAACTCGTGTAACATAGTGCATTCTTTCATATCTCAAAAATGGTTACTTTTCAATGCTATTTTTCTCAACATAGGTTGAGGGTGCTCGTTAGAACCTGAGGCGGTTCTAACGAGTGCCCACAACTATGTCAAGGAGCAGAAATAAGAAAAATAATTTGTACCAGCTTTCTCTAGATAAATTCGTGGAGGTGCCAAGCATTGAGCCCCGTCATTATACCCTCCAGGTTTTGTGGGGTGTTCATTACACGGACTTAACATCATGAAGAGATACAGGCAACTGCATGCCAGCCTTTGTTCACTCATATATACTGACTATATGTGCTGCTGTGATGATGCAACACTGACATTCATGTTGTCATTTACCCATAGAATGCCACATTCGAATGCGTGAAAAAAATATTTCTGCAGTTTTGCTCTTTTAGCCTTTTACAATACTCTTAAGCGTTCAAGTGCATATCCGCAAAAGTTTGTTTAAGCAGGTAGAAATAATAAGCTTTTAAGCGAGGGTCCTCTTATTCAGAAAATGTGTTTGAACATGTGTATATTTTGGGTGTATAAAAACTCCATTCACAATTGATCGCTTTCATTGCTACAATAATGATAGTTTTCTGATGATTGTTATCTGCTGCCAATTGGAATATGGGTGCTCGTGGGAACGGCCTCATTACTTAAGGTGGTCTTTTAAACCTTTAACCCATAAATTCTTGTACTTTAAGCAAATAGTGCAGATCCGGATCATATGCTGCATTCTGTGGCATCTGATCAGGGTCTACACTGTTTGCTGGTGTCCCTTTTGGAGACACTATGGATTAGCAAATTCATGAGTGTGAAACACTTTCCCGTATTTGCAGGGCCATTGCTTGCATTGGGCTTAAAATTATATGTTTATTTTAGATTTGCGCGCGGCCACATACAATGCTATTTGTTCTCCATTCTTCTGGGTTGTCTCCTCTTCCAAAAGAATAAGGGTCGTTAGGTCTCTTTCCATTGTTGGTTCGCATATGAGACGCCAAATTCTGCAGCGGAACGTTAGGGGGTTTCCTGAAATAATATGTAAATGGTAAAACTAGAGGCCCAAATGGGCCAGAAATCGCTCACCTGGATGAGGCTGATCATGATACATGTATATTACATTGTGCCTTGGTTAACCTGTCTCTCAGATCACACTGCCTTTAGCAATTCTGAATTTGCATGTTGTTTTGATGCCTCTGATTAAGTTTCTGAACAAAACAATATGATTTTGGATTCAGGAGAGATTGTGTTGAAGCATAGTGGAGCTGTACAGTTTAGCAGAGCGGATCGTTTGCACCTGCCTTTGGAATACTTTAAGAGCAATAAGGTAAATCCACCCGATCATGTAAATTTCTCTGCAACAAAACAAAGCTATGGTGTATATGGCCGTTTGCAAAAAGCATGCGAAAGGCACTCTACCGAATCTTCTAGTGGACTCGGTAAATTTGACATACAGACAACACCTGAGCTGCCCCGCCCCGTCAATCTTATCTACCATTACTAAACAGGTACCTTGAATTCAAAATGGTCACCATCTTGGATATCGGGATGCAACAATTTTAGCAATAATTCTGAATCTCCATGCTGCAATAATTGCCTTCCAACAAGTTTTGGTTCAATGTGACTTGATATGGTTTGAAGATATTTGCAGCCCTCTTGGATAGCGGAACAGAAAAATTTTAGCAATTCTAAATCGCCATGTTGCCCCATTGCCTCCCATCAAGTTTCAGTTCAATCAGACTTTCGACTCAGGAGGTGTCTTGTGAAGAGTCAAGATGGATATCGGAACGAGTTTAGCAAATCTGAATTACCATGTCGCCCCGATGCCTCCCATAAATTTCAGTTTAATCCCACGTTTGGTTCGTGGGGAGATGTCGTTTGAAGAATTTCAAGATGGCCACCATGGTGGCGACCTTGAAAGTCGGAATGGAATGATTTTAGCTAATCTGACTCTCCAGCTCGCCTCGATGCCTCCCATCAAGTTTCAGCTCGATCAGACCTTTGGTTTGGGTGGAGATGTCGTTTAAAAAAAAATCAAGATGCCGGCCATGGGCGCTATCTTTGTCATCAGAAGAGAATTATTAATATTTTATTAAATCTAAATCTCCATGTCGTCCCATGTCTTGCATAAAGTTATAACTCGATCCGCCTTTGGTTCTGGAGGTGATGTCGTTTAAAGAGTTTTAAGATATGGCGGCCATCTTTGAAATCGAAACGAAACAAGTTTAGCAAATCTGAATCTCAGCAACGCCCATCAAATTCAGCTCGATCCGACCTTTGGTTCGGGATGAGATGTCGTTGATTGCAACGCTGACGGTCATCTTGGATATCGGAATGAAACAATTTTAGCAAACCTGAATCTACATGTCGCCTCGATGCCTCCCATCAAGTTTCAGTTCAATCAGACCTTTGTTTCGGGAGGAGATGCCATTTTCAGAATTTCAAGATGGCCGCCATGGCAGTCACCTTGGATATCTGAACGGAACGATTTTAACTCGGACCCAATATACACGGACTAGTAACTGACTGTGTTATATGTTGTAGTATCTTGACCATACAACATTTTGATTTATTGTAAATGATGGAAATTAATTTTATCTATCTATCTATCTATCTATCTATCTATCTATCTATCTTCTGTGCGTCGGTCACATTTGACCATTACCGCAGGTGTATATTACATACACTCCATGTTTTGCAGGATGAAAGCCTACACAGTAATCATGTAATTACGGTAGGGATCTTTAACCTGCACAGGGGATGGTTCTCCCTGCACAGGGGGCCTCCAGTTAACGTCCAGATCCGAAGGACGGTGCACTTTAGGACATTCATCCCTGCAAATGATGCCAATGGAGCGTGTTCGGACACCGACATTTTATCAGTAATTAAATGTTAGTTGTCAATTCACAATTCACAAAGTGGTTGAATTAGTTTTTATAGTGTATTTATTAAATTGAATTTAAAACAATCTTAAGCCTCTAAATTTGACGAACTAATGCCAATTGTGCAGAAAATACCTTCAATCGGTGCCTAGGTTTCTCGTTAACTGTTAAACTTTTCATTAAAACAATGCCACATTTCTACAAGCAATATACATTCAACTATAGTTTTTTAAAGTAGAATAATACAATTTTGTGGAAATAATAGAGATCTGTAGCAATGAAACTGTTTCTTACTCTTAAGGAGGGTCGCGCATAATTGACTCTGCCGTAATCAGGTTCGAATTTTTACCTCAAAATGATTTTTGTTTCTATTTAGTTTTCAAAGTGTTTTCTGAGGTTTTCGTAACATTTAATAACCATTGCAATGTGAATTTTGTTATAAATTATTTTGCGACTTCATAGACTACTTTCCGGTCTAGTCCGCATGGCTGGAAGCACAGGAAAATAGAGGGATAAACAGACTAACCCTGTATTTTTCCAGCTACTGGTTTGTTTCCCCCGATTGCAGCCCATCAGCTGTCCATGGCAAATCTGAACTCTCTTTAACGCACGATGTTTACTTTATTTTTCCATTGGTGTCAAAAATATAGCCTCGAAGAGTCTATCAGTTCACATATTCCACGGCCATACTTTGTCAACACAAACAAAACAATGAATCAATAGTGACGTTTACTTTAGTTTGCGTGACGTCATATATATGGAAAGAAAACACTGCCATTTTTGGTAACTAAAAGTGCAGACTGTAATGCCTGGCAGCGCACAATATTCTTTTAACTGTCAGTCGCAGTCTCAGGTTCAATTACTGTTAAGCCATCTCAGTGAACAAATAGCCTGTGCCAGCACCCACAATTAGGATCTTGCACTCAACAGGTGTAGGCCTACTGGTAAACTGCTTAGAGGATCTAAGCTTGCCCAGGCAAAGCGGTGCGAGTCGGCTTGCCCATGTTAATAAACTCTATTGGTTCAATGGGCGGCGGGGTTTTAGTTGACATTTCATCTTAAGGTCGGGTAAATGTTCCACAAAATTGGAAGCGACGTCTCCAAAATGACCTTTACAATGTTGACGGGGACGTTAAACCTCAAATCAAACAAACAATAATCAAGCATAAGCAAAAGGGTGTACAAGAAAAAATCCCTTTCATCTGTTTCGAATATAAAGATGATGGTTTAGGTTGTGCCACACGGAGCCTTTGTATGCCCACACATCCACAATCATAACAGAATTTTGTCAATGTACCGGCTCGAGGCAATCGGGCTTCATGATGCTTTCACGCAGAGCTGAAACCGACCGCACGTGAGAACTGGTAACCCGCTTAGAGGGTCTAAACCTGCCCAGGAAAATTGGTCCGAGTCGGACCGTCCATGCATATAAACCCTATTGGTTTCGTTGAGCGGCAGGGCTTGAGATGTCATTTTAACGTCAACATAATATTGGTCATTTTGGAGAGGTTACTTCCCAATTTGTGGGTCTTTTTACCCGACATTGAGATGAAACCTGACAGCCATTGAAACCAATCTATATGTTTATAAGGACCGCCCGTCTTGCACCACTTTACCTGGGCAGGGCGGTCTACTCGTACTCATGAGTGATTGGGTTAGTATCATGCAGCACAATCTTTTTCTTCAAGGCCAGTTCGGGGCTATCATGCATTGTAGAGACTATATATATGAGAAGTTTTTGGGCGACGCCTTTGAAGTGGTGTAGCACACTGAAGTGATTCAGCTATGATTACAAAGCCCCCCCCCCCCCCCCCCCCCCCCAGAACAGAACTCGCATGACAAGACATAAAGCACAATGATGAAATGCATTAGGCTGAGAAAAGAGCCTTGAGGAACACCGACCTTCAATTCGAATTCTTCAATGGAACCAACACAAAAAACGCATACGGCTCCGCGAATTAGCATACACCCACTGGACCATTCGAACATTCCACTCCTCCACTTCAAATTTTCTCTGTGCCTCCCAGATGACTTTCCGAGACACTCAACCAAATGCCTTCTCAAGGTCCACGAAAGCCACTATGTGGGAATGCAACTGCCATTTTGGCTTTCCGCTAGTGATGTTTCCATTACGGTCTAGTTATTCATGTTCGTGGTTCTTTCCCTTTGGTGTGTCTGATCGGAGGTGTTGTGTAATTGTATCGATTCCAGGTCATTGCCATCACTTTTATCCACTTCGGAAAGTAAAAGGATAACTTATCTCACCTCCCTTTCACAGTTTGCATAAACAGGCAATAGATAATTAAATAGCGTTTCCGGTCAATATGGCATGAAAAAAAAAAAAACTTGTCAAAATTATAGAAAAAAAAATAATTAGAAGTGTTTCTACTTTCCCTATAACGTTGGCAGAACGTAAATGGGAAAAAGGAAATTTTTATATTCTTTTGCATCAGCTTATTGTATTTTTTTTTTTTTTTTTTATCAATTTCAACCCATTTCATTAGGGGGTGGGGCAATAAATTGTCAAAAAAGAAAGCTAAAAATGTATAATATTGTTTCCCAGGTATATTAATAACATACATCTGACATTGTTTGAACGCCTGCGAAAATGTTAATGGCTTCATATCTTTTAAACATGAACAAAACGACAATATGGCTATATCAGAACATGCATTTTTTGGCCAGAAAAATCCATTTTTCACACCATAAAACTTATAAATGAAATTGTGTTTCAATTCTAATGAAATACTTTGATTCATATCGCATTAAGGAAGCAAAAGTGTGTGCAATAATAAAGGTAGAATCCTTGTTCTTGTCATTTAAACAATATCTTAATGCTTTTTTAGCCATTTTTATTGGGGGGTGGGGTAATTTTTTATGCAATATTTCTCTCAGATGCCTGGTGACATGGTCAAATTTCACGCCTATTTCGTGTATCTAATATTATTACACAATATATGTGAAAATAAGAAAAATCTAAAGACGAAAAATGCATTCTTTTTTCTAATATAGCGAAAATTGCATCTCAAAACAGCAAAACATGCAGAAAAGGACATTTGTAAATAGGTGTTTCGACAAAAAACTGTGAAAGAGTTTGTCTTTCACACATAGGTACGCAAACATGACATTATCCTGCATTGTGTTTTTTTAACCAAACTTGGAAATATTGTTTTAAACAATTGTTATCGACAATTTGTCAATGACTGGGGTAATTATTGAAACATTCGATAAATTCGAAAACAGTACCCATCTTTAAGGCTAAAAAGCTTGAAAAAAAGCCTGGTGTGCCTATACTTTTATACCGGCAAACGAGTGCAGAGATTTCAAGCTACAAAATATAAGCAAATAAAAAAAATCTAAAGAGAAAAGAATCACTCCCCACCCTCCTTAATATAATACATCACGAAAACATGCCTATACATTTTTGACCCCCTTGAACTCCACTTTTATATAGTAAAACAAAACTGGGGTTTACGGGGTTAAACCTTATGTTTCTTATTTCTGCTCTAAAATATAGATTGTGGGAACTCGTTAGAAACGCCTCAACGAGGCGGTCCGAACGAGTACCGGCAATCTATATAAGAAAAATATCACAATTTTTCATCTTAAAATTTTCGTGTTTTTTTTTTTTTTTTCGGCGGTAAAGTGTGCAATCCATTTGTATTGGCGTGTTTTCGTTATGTATATTTTAAGGCATCCACGACAGCATTTCCCGATAAATAGCATCACTTTCAGTGACGTGTCGAGCCCGTGTTTACTGTATGGAACAGTATTTAGGTAAAAACTCAATTATGCAACATTGAGATTGCAATATGCAATTTTGATATTCTGTTATGCTATATTCAGTTACAATTGTGCAAAATATTCCGCTTCTGCTTCTTCTAGTTCTCATTATTCTCGTTAAGTGGCGCTGTGATCGTTTTTCCGTAAACGTCCGCCTGTATTCGGAAGATACCAAAAAGAATCTGCAAGCGTATTGGTGACACGGAGGAGTGAAAGAAACGAGAGAACTATATTTTTGGCATAAAACGGACGATTTGGGGACATTACACCCTTCCCGATAAAATCATTTACACATAATTTTTATTTTATATGTCAGACCTGGAATCAGCTTTGCTGTGTTTGTTTTGTGTCCATGTTTTATCTAAATATATCGCAAATGTGTTCAGGCCATTGCACCTCTAAAATATATCGTAATTTGTTGTAAATACTTATAATAATTTTGTATGGCACAGAAAGGCTCCTGTCCAATGTCGTGTAGACCTTGGTGAGACTGCTCCTTTATGATCACCTGAAGCAAACATAGTTACAACTCTCTTTTGTGAAAATGCTTTCAGATGAGAAACGACTTACGTTCCCTCTAACATTTATTTCTGATTTAGGGCATATCCAACGGAATTCTAAAACCAGGCATTTTGGTTCTGATGTTTGATTTGATGTTTAACGTCACCTTCAACACAGTATAGATCATTTTGGAGACGTTGCTTCCACTTTTGTGGGACTTTTACCCGACACTGAGATGAAATGACATCTCCAAGCCCTGTCGCCCAATGAAACCAATAGGGTTTGTAAGCACCGCTTTGGCTCGGTAGACTTAGATCCTCTAAGCGGTTTACCAGTACTGGTGTGCGGGTCGGTTTCAGTTCATGCAGCCCATCTATTTCTTCAAGCCCCGATGGCCGGGGGTCTGATTCCCAGTTTGTTTTGTCACATGTTTATATAGATGTTCGTAACTGTTTGTGTTAAATGCATTCATTAATTTATAAGAAAATAGAAAACTATCTGACTTTTTATACTAGATTTTTGGCTTCAAGTGACAAAACGCAAAGGTTTCCACTTTTTAGCTCACCGTCACGTAGTGACGAGGTGAGCTTTTGGGATCACTTTTCGTCCGTCGTCCGTCGTCAGTCCGTGCGTGCGTCCGTGCGTCCGTAAACAATTTCTTCAAACGACATCTCCTCCTAAACCACTGATCGGATTTTGACCAAACTTCACAGGAATGGTGGTCCCCTTTCAAAGTTGTTCAAATGGTTCCGGTCCGTTGCACATCTAGGTCATAGGAGCCAAAAATAGATTTTTATTTTCACCAAAAACTTCAAAAATCTTCTTCTCCGAAACCACAAGGCCCAGGTCTTTGATATTTGGTATGAAGCTTCACCTAGTGGACCCCTACCAAGATTGTCCAAATTATAGTGCTGGGGCCAAAAATGCCCCCGCTCTGGGGCCCTTTGGTTTTACATGGGCTTATATAGGGAAAATCTGTAAAAATCTTCTTCTCTGAAACCGCAAAGCCCAGTTCTTTGATATTTGGTATGAAGCTTAATCTAGGGGACCCTTACCAAGATTGTTCAAATTATAGTGCTGGGGCCAAAAATGCCCCCGCCCCGGGGCCCTTTGGTTTTACATGGGCTTAAATAGGAAAAATCTTTAAAAATCTTCTTCTCTGAAACCGCAAGGCCTAGGTCTTTGATATTTGGTATGAAGCTTCACCTAGTGGACCCCTACCAAGATTGTTCATATTATAGCCCTGGGGCCAAAAATGCCCCTGCTCGGGGGCCCTTTGGTTTTACATGGGCTTATATATGGAAAATCTTGAAAAATCTTCTTCTCTGAAACCGCAAGGCCCAGGTCTTTGATATTTGGTATGAGGCTTCATCTTGTGGACCCCTACGAAGATTGTTCAAATTATAGTGCACGGGCCAAAAATGCCCCCGCCCCGGGACCCTTTGATTTTTCATAGGCTTATATAGGGAAAATCTTTAAAAATTTTCTTCTCTGAAACCGTAAGGGCCATGTTTTTGATATTTGGTATGAAGCTTCATCTAGTGGACCCCTACCAAGATTGTTCAAATTATATTGCTGGGGCCAAAAATGCCCCCGCCCCGGGGCCTTTTGGTTTTACATGGGCATATATAGGGAAAATCTTTAAAAATCTTCTTCTCTGAAACCGCAAGGCCCAGGTCTTTGATATTTGGTATGAAGCTATACCTAGTGGACCCCTACCAAGATTGTTCAAATTATAGTTCTGGGGCCAAAAATGCACACGCCCGAGACCCTTTGGTTTTACATAGGCTTATATAGGGAAATCTTAAAAAATCTTCTTCTCTGAAACAACATGTCCCAGGTCTTTGATATTTCGTATGAAGCTTCACCTAGTGGACCCCTATCAAGATTGTTCAAATTATAGCCCACGGGCCAAAAATGCTCCCGCTCCAGGGCCATTTGGTTTTACATAGACTTATATGGGGAAAATCTTGAAAAATTTTGTCTCTGAATTCACAAGTCCTAGGTCTTTGATATTTGGTATGGAGCTTCATCTAGTGGACCTCTACCAAGATTGTTCAAATTATAGCCCCTGCCCTGGGGCCCTTTGGTTTTACATAGACTTATATATAGAGATAATCTTTGGAAATCTTCTTCTCTGAAACAGCAAGACCTAGGTCTTTGAAATTTGGTGTGAAGCTTCATCTAGTGGACCTCTATCAAGATTCTTTAAATTATAGCTCTGAGGCCAAAAATGTCCCCGCCCCGGGGCCATTTGGTTTTACATAGGCTATGTAGGGAATATCTTTAAAAAATGGTCTCTGAAACCCCAAGGCCCAGGTCTTTGATATTTGGTGTGTAGCTTCATCTAATGGACCTTTGCCAAGATTGTTCAAATTATAGGCTTTGTTGATATTTGGTATGAAGCTTCACCTTTTTAGACCTCCCTCAACATTATGCACATTGTAGCCCTGGGGTCAATAATGGCCCTCCCAGAGGCCCACTTGTAACTCTATCATATGGGTCAGGTGAGCGATCCACGGCCATCATGGCCCTCTTGTTTGAGAAAAACACAACGCGCAGCAAATTCTTTCATACCGGAGTGCAGGTGGAAAACCCGCACCTGCAACAATGTAACATATCAAGCGCTGGAAGCCTCTGTGGTGTAGTGGTTATGCTACTCGCCTCATTAACCAGGGATCGCAGGATCGACCCCGGCTTCTCCAGAATTTCGGATGAGTCTTTAAACCCAGGTCCCATCTCCGTATGACCTTAGCTGTTGTCGAGACGTAAAACTAAAAACGCACTCACATACCAAGCGCATCCCACCATAAAATAAGATCTTTATAATTCTTACCCCCCCCCCCCCCCCCCCCCACACACACACACACTTGATCCCCACTTTTATAGGGTAAAACTGGGATTGACAGGAGTAAACATTATTTTTCTCATTTCTACTCCAAAATATAGATTGTGGGTACTCGTTAAAATGGGATCGAAGAGGCGCTTCTAACGTGTACCCAACATGTATATTTTAAGCAACAGTCAGAAAAATATCATCACGACTTTTCATCTTTCAATTTTTGTTGTTGTATTTTTCGGCGGTAAAATGTACAAATCTAATGCATCAAAAACATTTTTTTTTCTGGATTCTGTAAACTTTAATAATAAGTAAATAAATAAATAAATAAATAGATAATGTCGTTAAGTTCCGCCAGGTAAACCTGGGTACGCTGTACGCGGTCTAACTGTAATAAAACAAGAAGAAAAAAAAACTTTGGTGTAGACCTAATACATGGAAATACATGTAAGTACAAAATGGTTTGGATTCAGCCACTCCATTTGCCAAATCGTTACATGTAGAACTTGAAGAAATATGTAGTAGGCTGGTTAAGACAGTCGCGACACTAGCTCAGCAAGGTTTTGCTGGCTGAAGACAGACGGACGGACGGACTGACAGACGACCAGCTAATATTTTCGCGTTGTGATTCTGTTGGATGAAAGCTATCCTGCCCCAGTCTAACTTATGAAGACAGACAGACGGACATATGAATAGGACAGCTGTCATTGTGACCACATGTGCGTTTCTATGGTTGTGGGTCGGGGCTGAGAATGAGTAAGTACTGTTCATGTTAATGGATGAAGTATTTACATCAGAATTACAACGGGAATTGGGGAACTAGTTGTTGTTTTCCAAATTCCCCGTGTGGTCAGCTGGTGAGGTCCCAGGGAACGAATCCCCGTTGCCGGTGAACAGAGAGACAAACTGGTTTTGAAGGTAAACGGGCGTCATAAGCACATATGGGTTACCCCACCGCTCGGCGAAACGCTGTGCGGACATATACATACTTCTATAATATCCAAACATTTGAGTTTTGAGTGAGGTTGCAATTAGTAAATAATATCTTTATAAGTAACACCTCAGAAGGATCAGATTTATGAAAATTGTATGAATTAATCAATTTTAACAATAATTGCTCATTTCAAATCCACGGATTCGGCACAGACTAATCCCTCATGGTAATTTAGTAAATGTTCAACGATAGAGTATTTTCCCCTTCGTCAAACAAGTATTAACTTTTAAATAAAAATCCTGTTTCTCATAAATAAGGAACCGCGCTGTAAAATTTATTTTAAAGATGCAAACGAACACATTATTGTAAATAACCGAATTATTGAATAGCTGGATAAAATTTATCGCTGCTGGCTTGAATATGGCCCCTGGAAAAGCGAATGCGATCTTCTCAAACGGACGCTTGACATCGAAAAAAAAAAAAAACGGCAAATCCACGGACATTACCGAACGTTACCGTCACCTCAATGACTGGCACCCCGTCTAACCACAGCAGAATCGAAACTGAATAATGCAAAATAGGACGTCCAAATGCCATATTTAAATACAAAGGTCTCAAATTAGAATGTGCATGTTGCATATTCGAATAAAGTAGAAAGATATGGAAAGGTTCATAATGCAAAGTGCGGTTTCAACAATTCATATTGTAATTGCACATTGCATAATTGAGTTTTTACCTTAATACTGTTCCATATTACTGGGCCCGTGATTCTTCATGTCGATCGGCCTGATACCTTGATACCTCCAATTAAGTTTCAGTTCGATCCGACTTTTCGTTTAGGAGGAGATGTCATTTTTAAATAATTCCAAGATGGGCGTCATAGTGGCTATCTTGAAAATCGGAACGGAATGATTTTAGCAAATCTGAATCTCCATGACGCCCCGATGCCCCCACCCCAAAACCCCACCCCATCAAGTTTCTGCTTGATCCAACCTTTGGTTCAGGAGGAGATGTCCTTTGCAGAATTTCAAGATGGACGCAATGGTGACCATCTGGGATATCGGAACTGAACAATTTTAGCAAATCTGAAAATGTCATCCCGTGCGTTTCATCGGATCTTTGGTTAGGGAGGAAATGTTGTTTTGAGAAATTCAAAATGGCTGCCATTGCGGCCAATTTTGGATATCGAAACGGAATGATTCTAGCAAATCTGGATCTCCATATCACCTCCTTTCAAGTGTCAGCTCGAATTGACCTTTGGTCCTGGGGTGGGTTGTCGTTTAAAGAATTACAAGATAGATGTCAGGAACGATTTTAGCAAATCTGAATGTCCATGTCACACCGATATATCCCAATAAGTTTCAGCTCAACCCAGCCTTTTGGTTTTTGAGGAGATGTCGTTTGAAGAATTTTAAGATGGTTGTCATGGCGGCCGTCTTGGATATCAGAATGGACCAATGAATCCCCATTTTGCCCCAATGCCTCCAATCAACTGTCAGCTCAATCCAATCTGTGGTTCTGGAGGAGATGTCGAAAATGTGACAAGTTAATGATGGAGGCACGAACAACAGGCCATGGCATAACTCCAGGTGAGCTTATGATAAAAAAAACTACCTTTATATGGACCAAGCGCTAAAGTTTCAGCTCAATCCGGCCTTTTGGTTTTGGAGGAGATGTCGATTGAAGAATTTTAAGATGGCTGTCATGGCGGCCATCTTGGATATCAGAATGGACCAGTGAGTCCCATTTTGCCCCAATACCTCCCATCAACTGTCAGCTCAATCCGATCTGTGGTTCTGGAGGAGATGTCGAAAAGTTGACAAGTTAACGAAGGACGGACGGACGACGGACAACAGGCCATGGCATAAACTGCATGCTACCCTTGGAGCGAGCTTATGATTAAAAAAACTACCTTTATATGAACCTTGCAAAGCCTTGACAGTGCTTAAGTGTCTTCGGATATGTGTGCCAAGCGAAGACTCAGATCTGCCTACGCATCTACGCAGGATAGACATTGACGTCACTGAGGTTAATCATAGTGTCAGGTCGGGAGGCATAATATAGGGATGTCATTTAAATTTTCTTTAAAAATAAAAGGTATACATGAACATGTCGTTTTTACTCATTATAGACAATACGAAAACACGCCTATACAAATACATTGTAAACTTTATTGCAAAACCGAAAATTATAAGATTAAAAATTGTGCTGTATATTTTTTATTATTATTTTTCTTATTTCTGCTCAAAATAAAGATTGTGGGTACACGTTAGAACCGCCTCATCGAGGCGGTTATAACGAGTTCTCACAATCTTTATTTAAGAGCAGATATAAGAAAACTAAGGCTTACCCATGTAAACCCCAGTTTTGCTATTTAAATGTGGGGTTCAAGGGGGTCAAAATTATATAGACGTGTTCTTAATGATCGCCTCGATTTAGAAACGCTTCATCGAGGCGATTCTAATGTGTATGGACAACACATATATTTTAAGTTAAAATAAAAATAAATCTCCCTAAATTATCCCTGATAGCTCGGTCCCGATAGCATAAAGTGGTTCCGTTCCGATAGCTCAGTGGTCCCGGCCCCTATAGCATACAGTGGTTCCGTTCCGATAGCTCAGTGGTTCCGGTCCCGATAGCATACAGTTGTTCCGTTCCGATAGCTCAGTGGTTCTGGCCCCGATAGCATATAGTGGTTCCGTTCCGATAGCTCAGTGGTTCCGGTCCCGATAGCATATAGTGGTTCCGTTCCGATAGCTCAGTGGTCCCGGCCCTGATAGCATACAGTGGTTCCGTTCCGATAGCTCAGTGGTTCCGGTCCCGATAGCATATAGTGGTTCCGTTCCGATAGCTCAGTGGTCCCGGCCCCGATAGCATACAGTGGTTCCGTTCCGATAGCTCAGTGGTTCCGGTCCCGATAGCATACAGTGGTTCCGTTCCGATAGCTCAGTGGTTCTGGCCCCGATAGAATATAGTGGTTCCGTTCCGATATCTCAGTGGTCCCGGCCCCGATAGCATACAGTGGTTCCGTTCTGATAGCTCAGTGGTTCCGGCCCCGATAGCATATAGTGGTTCCGTTCCGATAGCTCAGTGGTTCCAGCCCCGATAGCATATAGTGGTTCCGTTCCGATAGCTCAGTGGTTCCGGTCCCGATAGCATATAGTGGTTCCGTTCCGATAGCTCAGTGGTTCCGGCCCCGATAGCATACAGTGGTTCCGTTCCGATAGCTTAGTGGTTCCGGCCCCGATAGCATATGGTGGTTCCGTTTCGATAGCTCAGTGGTTCCGGTCGCGATAGCATATAGTGGTTCCTTTCCGATAACTCAGGGGTTCCGGCCCCGATAGCATATAGTGGTTCCGTTCCGATAGCTCAGTGGCTCCGGCCCCGATAGCATATAATGGTTCCTTTCCGATAGCTCAGTGGTTCTGGTCCCGATAGCATATAGTGGATTCGTTCCGATAGCTCAGTCGTTCCGGCCCCGAGAGCATATAGTGGTTCCGTTCCGATAGCTCAGTGGTTCCGGTCCCGATAGAATATAGTGGTTCCGTTCCGATAGCTCAGCGGTTCCGGCCCCGATAGCATATAGTGGTTCCTTTCCGATAGCTCAGTGGTTCCGGCCCCGATAGCTTAGTTGTTCCAGTGGTAGAAAGATCAGGAATCGATACAATTAACTTACTCCACCCATCAAAGACACCAAAGGGAAAGAAACGCAAACATGAAGCGACCAGACCATAATGGAAACCTTAACAAAGGAAAGCCATAAGGACAGTTACTTTCCCACAAAATGGCCAAATGGCCATCCAAAATAAAAAGACACAAGTGATACACACAGTAAGTAACAAATAACAACATAATTAAACGGCCACAGAAGAACGGTCAGTGGAAAAAAATTCCACTAGGGGGCTTAAATCGATTTTACATGGCCATAACCCTCGCCCTTACCTCTGTCGCGGTATACACTAATTTTGTTTAGTCCACATGAAAGCTTCCTAACTCATCAGTGTAACATCTCCGAGAACACACAAATCAAACAACTAGAGAGATGAAACAAGGTTGAGGACTCGACAGCATACAACAACAGAATTGCTGGAGCAAAAGAAAACCAACAGTAAGACTCCGAGGGGCCCGACAAAGACGGAGCATCAGGCGCCAACCAACTTAACGAATACTAAAATAAAATAAAATTCCATTTATGTTTTTACGCTGGAACCGTCATATAATCTTAAGCCCGACCCATCGGTGTGCAATGAAAGAGACCGCTTCGGGATCGGGAGGTCGCGGCTTCGATTACCGGCCAAGCCATATGCAATGGCAAATGATTGTACCAGGTGCTTCCTTGGATAACGCTCGCATTATCAACATGAAGACAGGTAAGTATTTATTAAAAGATCAGTTTAGTAAAGGGTACTTTGATTTTTTTGCAGAAAAGCTCCATAGAGCTTATGTTGAAGCTTCTTTTCTTTTATCTTTTGTCCTAAGTTTAGTCCCCACCATACGTGATCTCTAAGGTCAAGTTATTGAAAATAACTAGGGAATAAAGTAGGCCGTCGCACATTGACAAATGCTTATGTGGTCATTTTTTGGTTGATTGTATGGTGTGGGAAATTAACGACTTTCTGTTTGTGTCAGGCAATGGCCTAATCCAGAATATGATTTGCAGGGTGAAATCAAATCCCACACATTAATAATAAATGTAATTACGGTAGGTTGGATCATTTACCTGCACATGGGATATGACACTCCCTACACATGGGGCGGGGTGTAGAACACACTCCCTACATGTTTGGGGGGGGGGGGAGGATCCAAGTTATCACTCCAATCCGCAGGGCGAAGCATGAACTTTCGAGTACGGTCTTTCGAGTTCATATCTCGTCTGTGTGATATATAGTGCATTGATTTATATCTCTAAAACGGTTATTTTGTCTGACGAAAAGTGTGATTGCTCCTAACATAGCTTGTGGGTGCTCGATAGAACTTCCTCAGTCACTGCATGGCGGTTCTAATAAGTACCCACCGTTGAACCTATTCACTGGAGCAGAAATAAGAAAAATAATATATATTCCTGTATTAAAACGCCACTTTTCTCTCTATAAAATGGGAGATAGGGATGTAATAATTTTATGGACTTGTCCATAGGCCTACGATCGCATCTTCGATCATCTTCCAGGAGAAGCCCGTAGGGAAGCCTTCAATTCCGAATTGGAATGCATATACTTTGTCACAATGGGACCGAAATTTTACCAACTTGGCACTTGCCAGGAATCTAAACCGGACCTGTAGGAAGTGCATTAAACCATGGACTATCATGCTTCAAAAGTAAATCGTGTTAGGTAAAAACTGTAACCGGCTTCTGGTGTCCCGCCGACCTGGGCTTGAAGGAATAGATTGGATTGCATTGTGCTTTCCGCGCAGAGGAGAATCAGACCAATCTCTTGAGTACTGGTAAACCGCTTAGAAGGTCTAAAACTCTGCCTAGAAACTAAGTCGGCTTTTTTTTTTTTCTTTTTTCTTCCTTTTTTTGCGATAAGGCTTAGGGAATTTGCAGATGAATTGCAGATGAATTAGGTCCGGTGTTTGCACACCATTTTCAACAGTCACTTGATTCGGGTGAAATTCCAAAGGGTGTTCCAACTTGTGCTGGAAATTATCGCCCTGTTTCACTGACATGTGTACCTTGCAAACTTTTGGAAGACAATGTTTGTTCAAATGTAATGGCCCACCTTGACCAACATAAACTAATATCTGATTGACAGCATGCTTTCAGAAAGAACCATATCTGTGAAACACAATTAGTGACAGTGGTAGATGATTGGGCTAGACCTTGGATAATGGTGGAAAAATTGACACATCCATTTTGGATTTTGAGAAAGCTTTTGATACACCTCTTCATGAGCTTCTGAAAAGCAAACTTAATGGATATGGCATTGGTGGCAAAACTTTAAAATGGGTTACCGCTTTTCTATGCCATAGAGAGCAACGGATGGTTAATGGGGGTAAATCTGATTGGGCCCCTGCCCTTTCTGGAGTCCCGCAGGGGACAGTTCTTTGTCAAATTCGTTTCTCCCTTTACATAAATGACATCTCACAGGAAATTGATTCAGAAATAAGGCTCTTTGCTGGTGACTGTGTTTGTTACCGTGAAATAAAAACTTCGGAAGATACAGTGAAACTTCAGTATGATATTGACAAATTGGGTAGCTGGGCTAGGAAGTGGGCCCAGTAAATGTAACATGATGCAACTTACAAGAAAGCGGATCAAAAAGATGAATGCTACCTATGAATTCGAAGGAATTCTCCTTGAAAATATAGAAAGCATTAATTACCTTGGTGTGACAATCACTAATTATTTAAGATGGAACACTCACATTGGTAATGCTTGTACTAAAGCAAATAGGAAACTTGGCTGCTTAAGACGGAATCTGTCAGCATGCCCACAAGACGTAAAATAAATGGTATACAAGAGACTGGTTCGCCCAGTGCTGGAATATGCAAGTACGCCTTGGGATCCACCTACTTTTACCCTCCAGGAGGAACTGGAGAAGATCCAAAACCTTGCGGCCCGTTTTGTAACTGGGAATTACCCGTTTGAAACTGGTAGTATGATTGGCATCCTGGAACAGTTAAAGTGGGAGCCTTTTAAAGAGCGGAGAAAACAAAGTAGGCTGATATTTTATATAAAGGTCTAAAGGGAAAAGCCAGTACCCATGGATGACTTTGTTCCCCCTTCGAAGACAACACTTCGGAAAAAAAAACATTCATTAGCACTCCAAAAAAAGATTGGCACTATGACTGACATCTACAAATTTAGCTTCATCCCTAGGACAATTTCAGATTGGAACGAGCTCCCATCTTCTCTCTTGATGTCTGCCGAAGGTGCAGATGACTCCATCTCTAGATCCACCACCCTTGTGCGGTATAGGGACTAGTTCGGTCGGACGAAGGTCCTGGTGAAGGATTGTCTAAGGACGTGTCCATCAGTAAACAATAGACCTACACCGGTTATAGCTGATAAGCCAGGTGCATATTGCATGCGGCACAAAATATGCAAGCTTCAGAGCCAATACACTATATCTGGCATGGGGTTACATTGAGGTTAACTGCATTTACTAAATTTTAAAATCCATTCCTGGAGTGAAAATATGAGAAAAATTCAAGCACTTTAACATTCTTTCATTTGTCTTTGCATATTTACCATGAAAGTGTGTGGATTTGGTGTGTAAAATGCTTTAACAATGGTTTCAAAATGATAGGCCTGGGGTACATGTAATAGGTTTACATTTACAATAGGCATTCAAAAGCTACTGATTTTGGTGTGTTTAGTGAACTTGGGCAATATCCTATGCTTCTTGCTATCATTGCCAGGTGTATTAACTTTTGGATTCACACTATTCAATCTAGTAATGAATCTCTTTTATCAGAGGCTTACTGGGAACAATGTAATAACCCGGTTTTAAAGAGTCCATGGCTAAGTTTTATGAAAAAACAAAACAAAAACGTTTTAACTGATTTAGGATTTTCACATATTTGGCATAATCAGTTTACTTTTAATCCATCTGCTCTACTTACTTGTATCAAAACGAAATTAAAGGAACGATTTGTTTCTTTCTGGGAACAGAAGATGAATTCTAATAATGGAATGGATAAACTAAGAACATACAGATTAATCAAACAGAAATTTTGTTATGAAAAATACTTGGAGGTTTTAACGGATAGAAAGCAACGCAAGGCTTTATAGAACATATGTATCATCTTTCAGAATCAGAGCGCATAACTTACAAATTGAGCGTGGGAGATATTTAGGCCAAAACTTAGAAGATAGACTGTGTAGTGCATGTAATGTTATTGAGGATGAAATCCATTTATTTTGTGATTGTATAAAGTACCAAGCAGCTGGCAATAATTTTTTCAATGGCCAAGACTTAAATAATGTTGTGTCTAATAAAAATCAATTCATCAGATTTATGACTTCAGACAATGAGGATACCTTGAAATCTATAGGCTCATATATCAGTGGCTGTAATATTTCATGACATGACATGCCAGCAGCACTACCGGATAAGCATCCCGCCTAACCTGACTTACATGTTTTACCCAATGATGCGACACTATTTTGATTGGCTGATATTGACACACCTCTGCGGCCACGTTGCGGATGTAAACAAAAATTTGCACAAATACAGCCAGGCAGAAAGGTCAACTATGGCGGTTGTTTGTAGAAGTTACAGCAATCTGAAGAAAGTTGTCACTGTTTGCAGTAAATATACTCCCATCTTAAAGCATAATAAGGGTCCTAATCAGTCATGGCTGAGCAAAAAAATAAAAATAAAAAATAAGGTGAAAAAAGTAGCCCATGAGACTGGACTGGACAGACCTGCTTAGATTATTAGACTGACAGAATATGTGGAGCATGGTAGTTAAGTTAATAGGATTCGATCCCCAGTAGCAATGCCAAAGTTATGGAGCGTGATAGCTCAGTGGTTAGTGCACTTGCCTCTGATGCTAGAGGGGTCCGGTCCATGGCAGCGGCGATAAAATTTCGATGTCCGAACACGCTTCATTTGCAGGGATGGATGTCATAAAGTGCACCGTCCTTCAGATCGGGACGTTAACTGGATGCTCCCTGTGCAGGGAGAACTATGCATCCCCTGTGCAGGTTTCAGAACCCTACCGTAATTACATGATTACTGTGTTGGCTTTCATCCTGCATAACCTGGATTGTTTGTAATGTACACCTGCAAGTAATGGCCAAATGTGACCGATCACAGTATCAGTAGAAAGTAAGAAAGCCTAATGTTAACCTATTACAGTATGCTAGAGTTTTTGCAGCGCCCTGCCCGACACCTGAAGAAAAAGTAGAACCTATAGAAAACTATCTATCATCATATACTCAATGAGGCAGTTCTAACGAGGACCCACAATCTATATTTTAGAGCAGAAATAAGAAAAATATGGTTTACCCCTGCAAACCCAAGTTTTACAATATAAAAGTTGGGTTCAAGGGGGTCAAAATTATATTGGCGTGTTTTCGTGATGAGTTAGTTGTCTATTTTCTGTTGTCTGTCAGCTTTTTAGAACATCTAAATTACTTTACAAGATATCATATTTAACCAGAAAATATGATATGATGTTGGATAAAGCAGTTATCTGTGTTTGTTTGAAAGGTCATTTTGGAGACATTGCTTCCAATTTTGTGGGACTTTTACCCGACTTTGAGATGAAATGACATCTCAAGCCCAGTAGCCCAATAAAACCAATATGGTTTATAAGCATGGACGGGCCGACTCACACCACTTTGCCTGGACAGGCTTATATAGATCTTTTAAGCGGTTGTGCTGTCAGTTTTTTCTCTGCATATAAGCATCATGCAGCCCAATCTGTTTCTCCAAGCCCCAGTTGTCGGGGGCAAAAAGCATATATCTTTATGAGATAATATGAGATATCTTATGTGTTACCCTGATCTTGTCTCAGCCGATATGTTTCACCTACCAACTTAAATAAAGGGTCCCTAAAAATATAAGTCTTAGGTTTATTGAGAAACAGTACTGATGAATACCTGTATTCAATCAAAACTGAATTCATTTTTCATGCACTTTAGCCCATTTAGTACCAGAAACCCAAAAGGGGTACTCTGGCAAACAGTCCAGGCCAATACCAGACGCCGCAGAACGCAGCGTCTGATCAGGGCCTACACTGTTTGCAAAAAGTTCAGCCATTTTCCTAATCAATTTGGAAGAAAACACAACCTGACACCCCTAAATTTTGAAATGGACTTCGGCTATATATAAGGAGGAAGATTCCATTTGGTACTAAAAGGGTTAAGTCTATTGGTATCATCACCGTGCATTTTGCTTTCAGGACTGAACCACTATTGACTGTCTTGTAGTGTCTACTTATCATTAACATTTAAAGGTGCATAATTGAGCTATCGGTAAAAAATGCTTCCAAAAATAAAATACATATACCCAGTATTTTTCTTTAAAACAATACAAATGAATGCATTTTATTCAAAAATGCGAACAATTATGATGACAGGTAAATGAGTTTGAGAGGGATTCCCTAACTAGGTTACGAACACCAGTTAGATCTATTTTTAGTTAGTGACAAAAATAGAATCCCCATATATGACGTTATGCGACATTCATTTTTGGCCTTGTTTGTTTATAGGCCATGCCTGAATTGGAAAAAAAAATACGACACTGAATACCATGCCATAAGTAACGACACCCAGAGACGATACTGTCGCCATTTATGTGTAAAGTGACAGATATTAATTTTTAGAACAGAAATTCCGAAAACATGTTCAGAGCGAAGGGTAAACACGAATGAAAACGACCATTTTCACATTGTTCTGAAGCTGTATTTGGCTCCAAAAGTGTACACATGACAAAGGAGTATGAATTGAAGATAAAAACCAGAAAAAAAAAATTGAGACCCGGTAGCTCAATAATGCACCTTTAATAGAGGTGTCCTGATGTCTCCGTGTGTGCAATAATACTGTGAATGTAAATTTATACAGAAATGTTTTTGAAATGTTAATAATTGAGCCAGCCCATGACAAAATCTACAAGAAGTCTTGAGCGAGCAGCGAAGACTCAGATCAGCCTGCCCATTTGCAGAGTCTGATCAGAGTCATCGCTGATCGCATGTACCTTCTATAGGCTAATATTGATGCAAAGAGACATACGCATAAGGTCTTGTCATAGTTGATGGGTGCACTGGTTGATTTGAGTCTGTTCTGGCCACACCAGTCTTATTGTAGGTTTTGTTATGTGCCGGCTCAATTAGAATGACTGAAACCCTCTCTCTCTCTTTAATAACAATAATAATAATAATAAGGACTGTACAGTTACAGTGACAGCACAGTGATTTAAAACTACAAGGGAGCAATTATTATTTGTCTCTTTATTTATGTTCGCTCAAAATTATAAAAGATATAAATCTGCTTAATCAAAAATAAAATATCTTATTTTCTGGTTAAATAAGATATTTTATATAGTAATTTAGATTTCTTATATGTTATATCAGATATGTTATATCGATTGCATATAAGATATCTCTGATATAATATATAAGATATCTTATATCCCATGTAAGCTATCGGATGTAGCTTGTATGATATCTAATTACTTAGTAAGATATCTTGCTTGCTATTTAAGATATCTGATTTAGTTAAGGTTGTTAAGATATCTTATTTAGTTTATAAGTCTTTAATAAGATATCTTGTAGAAGATACATGTATAATATATCTTATATGTTATATTAGATATCTTATTTAGGATATAAATTATGCTCAAACATATGAGATATTTAGTAATTGAGATATCTTATATATATAATATAGTATATTGATATATATTATATCAGATATCTTATATCCTATCTCACATATCTTATATCCTATATAAGATATCTAATATACAATCAAACCAACCTGTCATAGTGGCACTCTCTATTAAACAAGCAACCTGTCTTAAGCAAGCATGTATTTAGTTCCCGAAAAAGGCAAGTGCATTAAAATTCACTTATATTAAGCAAGCACCTGTCTTAACCCTTATCTTGCTGTTCATGACAACCCCTATCTTTGCAAACAGTGTAGATCCAGATCAGATGGCTTCTTAGGAAGCCATCTGATCAGGATCTACACTGTTTGACATTCAATTTATGAGTCTAATAAATGAGCAATAAATTACATCAAGTAATTTGATTGGCTGATAGACAGAAATGGGTGTGGCTTAAATGAATATTCAGCAAGAGAATGGTTAAGCAAGCACTTTTTGATTATCCCTTAGATGCTTGATTTACACAGGTTGGACTGTAAATGTTAAATATAAGATATCTGGCTTTCAGAATAAATAGTAAAATTGCTTGCTGTACCTAACACTTTCAAATAGTTCACAAGTTTACAATGTGTCAAGGATTCATACTGTAGTCCTTTATGCACGAGAGATAAAAGCAGATGTACAGCACACTGCCAAGCCACAAGTTGAATACAACTCTTTTCACAAAATTTAAATTAATTTGACATACCGTAGATGTGCTCTTTCATTGTTCCAAAATATGGTCAGTTTTCTGTTGCAAATTTATAATACTTTTCTTATTTATACTCCAAATTTACATAAGTTGTGGGTGCTGTTAAATTGCCTAATTGAGACTGTTCTGACAGTACCCACAATCTATGTTTTGGAGAAGAAATAAGAAAAAAAAAAATGAATGCCACTGTAATTTTTTAACCCAATTGTGAGCTTTTGAGATCACATTTTGTCCGTCATCAGTGCATGCATCCATGCGTGCGTGCCTCCGATCCATGAGGATCTACCAAGATTGTTCAAATTCCCGGTATAACCTTGTGGCTAAAAATGGCCCCGTCCTTGGACCCACATGTCTAACATAGACATATATTGGGAAAACCTTTGAAAATCTTCTTGTCTGAAAACCAGAAGCCCATGTCTTTGATATTTGGTATGAAGCTTCATGTAGTGGATCCCTACCAAGATTGTTCAAATTATAGTCTTGGGGCCAATAATGACCCTACCCCGGGTCCCACATTTTACATTGACTGAATATGTATGGAAACCCTTTAAAAATCTTCTTGTCTGAAACCAGAAGGCCCAGATCTTTGATATTTGATATGAAGCATTATCTAGTGGCCCTCTACCATGATTGAACATGGCCTTTATATAGCCTTGGGGCCAAAAATGGCCCGACCCTGGGGCCCACATGTTTTACATAGACTTATAATGGGGAAACCTTTAAAATCGTATTTTCTGAAACCACAAGGCTGAGGAGGACTTTGATATTAATGGTATGAGCATCATCTAATGAACCTCTACCAAGACTTTCAAATTACAACCCTGGAACCAAATATGACCCTGCCCATGGCTTCAACTGGTTCATCTAATGTACAACTATGTCGACAATCCTGGATCTATGAAGATATTTACATCAGTCATGTGAACAAACATGTCTTGCCTTCGTTCACAGTTGCTTTTTATGCCCCCGCATCGGGAAAAGCGGGGGCATAGAGTTTTTCGGTTTTTCCGTACGTGCGTACTGGTGTTAGAATGTACGTCCTTCTGTACGAAAGTGTGTACCTACGTACGTAATCCTGTTAGACTCAGGTTAAGGTTTTTGTACAAGGTAGAACTTGAGCTCATATTTTCCAAACCATACAATAGATTTGGTTTATATTTAGTATGATGATAGATATAGGTCCAAAGTTTTATTCAGCTATACCCCCACCCATACCCAGGGGTGTAAAATTCCACTCGCCCACTCGCATTTGCGAGTAAGTTTTAAGGCAGGGCAAATGAGGTTTTCAAAACTTACCTTACTTTTTATGCCCCCGCATCGTATGATGCCGGGGGCATATAGTTTTTCGGTTTTCCGTACGTGCGTCCGAATGTACGAAAGTGTGTACGTACGTACGTAATCCTGTTAGACTCAGGTTAAGGTTTTAGTACAAGGTAGAACTTGAGCTCATATTTTCCAAACCATACAATAGATTTGGTTTATATTTAGTATGATGATAGATATAGGTCCAAAGTTTTATTCAGCAATACCCCCACCCATACCCTAGACCTCAAGGTCAAGGTCGTGAACTTTGAAATTTTAAACGTTTAAGACCCAGGTTAAGGTATTTGTACCAGGTAGAACTTGAGCTCATATTTTCCAAACCGTGTAATGAATTTGGTTCATATTCGGTATGATGATAGATATAGTACTGAAGTTTTATTCAGCAATACCCCCACCCATACCCATGACCTCAATCAGCCCCCGCCCCTAGGGGCTAGAAGAAATATATGGGCTGCATGATGCTTCCACGCAGAGCTGAATCTGGCCCGCACACTAGTACTGGTAAACCGCTTAGAGGATCTAAGCCTGTCCGGGAACCGCGGTGCGAGGCGGACCGTCCATGCTAATAAACCCTATTGGTTTCATTGGGCGACAGGACTTGAGATGTCATTTC
The DNA here is from genome assembly GCA_963580285.1 of Lucinisca nassula. Classification (NCBI taxonomy): domain Eukaryota; kingdom Metazoa; phylum Mollusca; class Bivalvia; order Lucinida; family Lucinidae; genus Lucinisca; species Lucinisca nassula. Next base: position 68,851,684 of record OY757021.1, on the reverse strand, counting down.
ATCTCAATGTCGGGTAAAAGTCCCACAAAATTGGAAGCAACGTCTCCAAAATGACCTTTACAGTGTTGACGGGGACGTTAAACCTCAAATCAAACAAACAAAACCCATGACCTCAAGGTCAAGGTCATGGACTTGAAATTTTTAATGTTTAAGACCCAGGTAAAGGTATTTGTACCAGGTAGAACTTGAGCTCATATTTTCATAACCATACAATGGATTTGGTTTATATTTACTATGATGATACATATAGGTCCAATGGTTTATTCAGCAATACCCCCACCCATACCCATGACCTCAAGGTCATAGAATTAGAAAATTTTTAATGTTTAAGACTTTGGTTAAGGTATTTGTACCACCAATTTCAATAAACTTCACACAAATGTTCCTTATAAAAATATCTCGTGCAGGTTCGACTTTTAAGGTCATGGCCTCAAGGTCAAGGTCACAGAGGTTATTTTTAGAAAAACTTTGTCATTGCTCTAGCGCCTACATTTCTTCACTGATTTCAATATAAGTTCACACAAATGTTCCTTATGACAATATCTTGAGCGAGATCGACTTTCAAGGTCATCACCTCAAGGTCAAGGTCACAGTGGCTATTTTTAGAAAAACTTTGTCATTGCTCTAGCGCCTACATTTCTTCACCAATTTCAATATGACTTCATACAAATGTTCCTTATGACAATATCTCAAGCTATTTTGACTTTCAAGTTCAAGGTGACTGTGGCTATTTTTAGAAAAACTTTGTCTTCGCTCTAGCGCTTACATTTCTTGACTTATTTCAATATAACTTCACACAAATGTTCCTTATGACAATATCTCTAGCAAGTTCTACTTTCAAGGTCAAGGTCACTGTGGCTATTTTTAGAAAAACTTTGTCACCCCTCTAGCGCTTACATTTCTTCACCGATTTCAAACTAACTTCACACAAATGTTCCTTATGACAATATCTCGAGCGATTTCGACTTTTAACGTCAAGGTCACTATTGGTGGAACGCCGAAACTCGCACAGATTGGTATTTGCACCACTTAAAGATTAATGTGCTAAGCGGGGGCATCTGTGTACTTTGGACACATTTCTAGTTCTTCCTTTTTTTGGCACCTAAATGAAAAGTTTGGACAATAAAGGCGAGTAAATTTGAGGGAAATTTTACACCTCTGATACCCATGACCTCAAGGTCAAGGTCACGAACTTAGAAATTTCTAACGTTTAAGACCCAGGTTAAGGTATTTGTACCACGTAGAACTTGAGATCATATTTTCAAAACCATACAATGGATTTGGTTTATATTTAGTATGATGATAGATATAGGTCCAAAAGTTTTATTCAGCCATACCCCCACCCATACCCATGACCTCAAGGTCAAGGTCGTGGACTTTGAAATTTTTAATGTTTAAGACCCAGTTTAAGGTATTTGTACCAGGTAGAACTTGAGCTCATATTTTCCAAACTGTGCAATGAATTTGGTTCATATTCGGTAAGATGATACATATAGGTCCAATGGTTTATTCAGCAATACCCCTACCCATACCCATGACCTCGAGGTCAAGGTCACAGACTTAGAAAATTTTTAATGTTTAAGACTTTGGTTAAGGTATTTGTACCAGTTGAACTTGAACTTTCATGATTAATTTGGTTCATATTTGGTTTACTGATAGATGCAGGTCCAAAGTTTTATTCAGTAATACCCCGCCCAAGTCTATGACTTCAAGGTCAAGGTCGCAGACATAGAAATTTTCAAATTTAAGTATGTTAATAGCTTATATTTTCCAAACTTTATAATGGATTTGCTTCATATTTGGTATGACAATAGTAGCAGGTCCAAAGTTTCATTGAGCCATACCCCCCACCCCTTACCTAAAGGTCAAGGTCACAGACATAGAAATTTTTTGATATTATATTTTTTGAGAGTCCATATTTCCTGAACCATGTGATGGATTTACTACATATTTGGAATGATGATTGATGCAGGTCAAAAGTTTCATTCAGCCATAACCCCGCCCCTGCCCATTACCTTAAGGTCAAGGTTGCAGACTTAGAAATGTTTAATGTTAACATTTGTAAGAGCTCATATTTTCCAAACCATTTGATGGATTGAGTTCCTATTTTGTATTTTGATAGTTATTTTTTCACGGTTTAATAAGCCATACACCAATCTATGCCAATGACCTTAGGACAGGTGTCATGCCTCATATTTTTCAGGCATCTGCAGGATTTCAGGCTTTTAGAGCTTGCTATTTTTCTTGATTTCAGGCTTTGAGATTTTGTTAGTCTGTTGATTAACTATTTAACCCTTATCCTGCTTAATAAATTTATTAACCCACAACCATTTCTGAATATTAGTCAACCAAATTACTTGATATTTTCACAAACCGCATTACAAACAGTGTAGATCCTGATCAGATGGCTTCTTCAGAAGCCATCTGATCTGGATCTACATTGTTTGCAAAGGTAATAGTTGTGTCTTTGTCAGCAGGATAAGGGTTGAAGCTGCAAAATCGGGCCTTTCAGGCATGTAAAATCGTGGTCAGTATGAGGCCTGAGGTGTTGTTGTAATGTCATTTTTTTTTTTTGCGGGGGAGGGGGAGGTAGGCCCCTGAGTGGGGGCATTTGTGTTTTATTGACACATTTCTAGCTTTTATTATTGCCACGGGAATCGAGATTCAGGGGGCATATAGTTTTTGGTCTGTCCGTTTGTCTGTCTACAAAAACCTTAACATTGGGCATAACTTTTGAATGGTAATTGAAAGAGCTTTCATATTTCACATGTGTATACCTTATCACAAGACCTTTCCAGTGGTACCATAATGTTTGATCTTGTAACCTTGACCTTTGACTTACTTTTTTTTTAAAATTTTAACATTGGCAACTTTGGGCATAACTTGTGAATGGCACTGTCCGGGCGCATCAATGTTTTACAAACACATCTTGTTTTTTTTTTGTTTTTTTTTTGCTAAACATCACTTAATATGATCTTCTGGTCACAGGTGAGCGATACAGGGCCATCTTGGCCCTTTTATCTCTATAAACAGTGGGGATTACCGGGGTGTTCATAACACAAACTTGTTACCATGATGAGCATAAAATATGTCTTCTACTTTCTGGTTTAGCTATCGTAAAAATCCTAAAAAATTGGACACCTCAAGGGTTGCTATATTTCTCCTAAAATTTTAACAAATTTGTTTTGTGGTCTAGAAGGAGTCCAAAAGGTGCAGACAGAATAGGAAACAGTGTAGACCCTGATCAGACTGCTCCTGAAGGAGCAGTCTGATCTGGATCTGCACTGTTTGCTTAGGCCTATCTGTCCCAATACTTAAGATCATCTCGGTATTCTTGTTTGATGCTTTTTCAATTTTCTTTGAATTTAGTAATTTCAAGATTTTTTTTTCCCTATATTACAGACAATCATATTTTGAAACCATTGAGATGCACCTCAACTGTAGCCCAGACTAAGGATGTATTAGGCCGTGAGCTTGACAATATCAGAGATGCTGGAACCTGGAAGGCAGAGAGAATCATCACCTCGAAACAGGGACCTGCCATAAATGTCACTGGCAGAAAAGATCAAATATTAAACTTCTGTGCCAATAATTACCTCGGACTGTCAGTAAGTGCAACATGACATGGGAAGATGTATAACATTACGATAACACATCCGTGTGACATTGCATTCTTACATTATCCCAAAAACAGTCATTTTTCTGATGAAAATTTGTAATATTTTTCTTATTGATACTCTAAACAAAGGTTGTGGGTGCTCGTTAGAACCATTTCATTGAGGCGGTTCTGAAGAGTATATACCCACAAACTATGTCTTGGAGCAGAAATAAGAAAAATAATGTACACCCTTGGTAAATCCAAGTTTTTTGTATATAAAGTTGGGCTTAGGGGATGTTCATTTCACAGACTAATGCACATGAGAAACCTGTATAACGGAACACAGTCCCAGATAAGAGGGCATATCCGAATATTATTTTTCTTATTTCTGCATGAAAACATATGTTTTGGGTACTCATTGGAAGCACATCAGCGAGATGCTGCTAATGAGTACTCACAACATACGTTTTTGTGCAGAATTAAGAAAAATATCAGTACTTTTCAAATGAAAAAAATCACCTTATTTGGAGCTATGTGTACATTTTATGTATCATCTTTTCACCATTTTGATCCAAATATCAAATCAAATTAACAGATCAAATTTTAAACTTCAGTGCCAACAATTACCTTTTATTATCTGTACCGTAAATGATCCTAAGTATTGGAACAGATAGGCCCTAGCAAACAGTGCAGACCCAGATCAGACTGCTCCTGAAGGAGCAGTCTGATCAGGGTCTGCACTATTTGCCACTCCGTTTGCACAGTTGGGACTCCTTGCAGGATCGTGTAACAAATTTGTAAAAAATTAGGAGAGTTACAGCAAGTCCCTGAGGTGTCAGAAATTTTTAGGATTTTTACAGTAAGTACTGTACGTATTTAGCCTAAATATTTGGATACCACAATTGCTTTCCATTTTTCTTCTTAAATTGGAACAAGTACAATTTGTTTTGTTAGTTTGTGTCTAAAACTTGCTGAATGAGTGGACGCCACATTCTGCAGCATCTCATTAGGGTTTACTCTGTTTGCTCAGCCCAGAATGTCTTGTTGATTGTTGACTAACAATCAGAACAGTTTGGTGCAGTGGAAAGCATCGGATTTGAGATCAAGAGGTAGCCGGTTTAAATCCCCTCAAGCACCAAGTATTAATTCCTTGAGCAAGAGACTTTATCCACATTGCAGGTAAATGAAGTCATGCCTGTAGCATACTTTAAGGTCTCTCATTATGTGACATGGTGCATTCTTATATATATATCCCCAAAATGCTTATTTTACTCGTGAAAATTTGTGACATTTTTCTTCTTTTTACAACAAATATAGTTTGTGGGTTCTTTAGAACTATGTCATCGAGATGGTTCTTACAAGTACCCACAACCTGTGTCTTGGAGCTGAAATAAGTAAAATAATGAATACCCAAGTAATCCCCTGTTTTCTATATACAGTAGAACTTTGATGCCTCAAACACCGATAGCTCGTTTACCGTGGCTGTGTCGAACCCCTTTTTGAGTCCCTAGGAGTCTAGGACATTTCTCTAAGTAAGAATAATTAAGGAGATTTTTTACTTTTATTTTGCAAATGTATGCTATGTGTACTCATTAGAATCACCTCATTGAGGGGATTCTAATGAGTACACAATGCATACTTTTGTATTTTAGAACACAGAAAAGATACCCCAAAAATTAAACTTCGTTATGCCTCCTAGCAGTAACCCTCAGTGGCTCAGACTGCCCCTGTCCCAAACAGATTTTCTAAAGATGTTCGAGTCATTGAAGTTTGACTATATAAAGTGGGGTTTAGAGGGATACTCATTGCACAGGCTTGTTAACGTAATGCCTTTATCTTTGCAAGACAGTTCTTATGTGCAGGCTCACATTAGCTTTTGCTGGTTCCGAAAGCAATAATTTAAGTATCCTATTCTCATGAACTGGTTCCCTGTTTTATTTTCAGAGTCATCCAGCAGTGATTGAGGCTGGCAAGAAAGCACTGGACACACATGGAGCAGGCCTCAGTTCGGTACGCTTTATTTGTGGGACTATGGTAAGTTTAGATGCTCCAGATAGGAGGATATGATATTTTTTCTTATTTCTTCTTAGAATATATGTTGTGGGTACTTGTTAGAATTGCCTCCTTACAAGCAAAAAAGGAAAGTTATCCCTTTATTATGTTTGTTATACCTCCATCATAGCCAGAACAAAAACATTATTAATTTATGCACATACAGGGATCATCTTTCTATGAAATGGGGGCTACTCTGAAAAAGCAAATTCTTCCCTCATAATAGACATGCGTAATAGAAGATGCTACAGTAAATCCCAGTTAGGTGATTTCTCTTTATTGTAAATATTTTACATGACTCACATGCGTAATGTCTGCTACACCTATTGATTTTTTTTTTTATATAGACCTTTCAACATTATTTTGAGCCGATCGTTAATCAGAGGTAGGTGAAAAATCACCTGACCTTCCATTGCAGAACTTTTCGTCCCACATGTGATCTGAGCCAGGCTCGAACCATTAATAGTGGTAAGAGACCTATCATAGTGATTAAGAGTCAGTGCACACTATTGATAGTTCTAAAAATCTATTACCTAGTAAGTCCAAATAATGAATACATTGATCTTTGTAAACTCCACATTATATAGAGAAAAGTGGAAGTTTACAAAGTTATACATTATTCTACCTGTTTTTGTCAAAAACCAGAAAGGCGGGTGCTTGTTAGGAAAGCCTCAATGAGGGGGTTTTAAAGTGCACCCACAATCTATATTCGTAGTTGAAATGAGAAAAGTAGCAAGTATCGTATTTACTCTTTAAGTATTCAGGTACCTCATCACCTTCCCACACTTATTCTAAAATTTGAACTAGAACAATTTACTAACCGATGTTGTATCCAAAATAGCTGGATATGTGGCAAATAGTGTAGATCCTGATGAGACGCTGCAGAATGCAGCGTCTCATCTGGGTCTGCACTATTTGCTCAGGCTTATGTATCCAAATATATATGGTAAATAAGATGCATTAATCAGAAAAAAATATCATTTTTCGCCCCATGAAGGAAAGCCTATTCTCACATTCTAATGCACTTGCGTATGTAACGCGACGTCTGATTGGATAACGTCACAAATTTGCGACAGTATATTCTGCGATATACTGTCGGAAACCCGACGTCATCATGTAATGTCACTTTTCATTGGCTGGCATTTGGTTTTATGCAGCTCACTGTACTTGCCGGTTTGGGCAAAACAACATTTTGAAAACAAATCAAGTGAATAAGTGCATTAGAATGGGGATAACGGTATTGAAAATTGTCATTTGGGGAGGTAAATCGTCGGTTTTACGGTCGCAAATTACGTTTTACGGCTCCACTGATGCGTCGCCGTAAAACGAAATTTCCGACCATAAAACCGCCGATTTACCTCCCCAAATGACAATTTTGAATACAGTTATCCCCTAATTGATGCCATTTTAAAGGCTCCACACCAGGCAGACACTGATCATGGAACATTTTACAGGTTTTGTTTGTTTGGAGATCAGTGGCCAAGTCAACACTATTTAGGTCATATTCAGCCAGTCAGTTTACCTAACCACCCTAGTACTGAACAGACTTAAACATAATCAGTCAACCAGCTAGTACAGTGCACATTATTTTGCCAGTAACTGACCTCTGCCTTCCTTGAATCATTGGAAGGGAGTGAGTGTGTGTTTGAGTATTACATCCCACCAACATCTAAGATCAATAATTATGGAGATGGGACCTCGGTTTAAAGACTCATCCAAAAGTCCGGAGAAGCTTGGGATCGAACCCATGACTCCTGGTTTATGAGGAGAGTAGCTTATCCACTAAGTCTAACCCACGGAGGCTTCTGGAAGGGAGTGAATGACCATAAATAGATTTCAAGATCAATCTCCTCAAAAGAATGTTACCAGTCTGGCAGGTATTGAACCTGTTACACCCCATTATGATAGCACACCTGTGCGACATAGTGCATATTTTCACAGCTCCAAAATGGCTACTTTTCTGAAGAAAATCCGTGATAACTTTCTTATTTATACTGCAAACATAGGTTGTGGGTACTCGTTAGAACCGCCTCATTTAGAACCGCCTCATTGAGGCGGTTCTAACGAGTACCCACAACCTTTGTCTTGGAGCAGAAATAAGAAAAATAATGTATACCCATGTAAACCCCAGTTTTAGTTATATAAAGTAGGGTTTAGTGGGTGTTCATTTCATGGACTTGTTCACGTGATGCTGATTATCAGTAAGATATGACTACGGACCTATTCACCTTATTTGCATTATCTGCTGGTTCCTAGTCTGAAGTTTATCAGTGTTGGCTTAAACAGGTACCAGACCCCCCGCCCCCCCCCCCCCCCCCCCCCCCCCACCTTGAAAGGTCAGGGGGGTCTGGTTACCCGTTTTTTCAATATTGATAATGTGTAAGCTGGAAGCCAGCAAATAATGCAAAAATGGTGAATGATCATGCTACTTCAGGATATTCACAAGGAATTGGAAGAAAAACTCGCCAAGTTCCACGGAAAAGAAGATTGCATTCTCTATATAGCCTGTTTTGATGCCAATGCCGGGCTGTTTGAAGTTCTGTTGTCGGAAGATGATGCTATATTGTCAGATGCGTTGAACCATGCTTCCATCATTGATGGTATCAGACTTTGCAAGGCTAAAAGATACAGATATAAGCATATGGATATGCATGGTAGGTAAAATTATGAACTGGTTGTTCAACTGTTCAAGGTATCATTAACCTTTATCCTGCTGAATATTCAATTAAGCCACACCCATTTCTGACTTTGAACCAATCAGATTAATTGATGTAATTTATTCCTACAAATTCATAAACTGTATGTCAAACAGTGTAGATCCTGATCAGATGGCTTCTTCAGAAGCCATCTGATCTGGATCTACACTGTTTGCAAGTAAAGGGGTTGTCGTGAACAGCAGGATAAGAGATAAAAAGCTTTTTACTCATTTTAACCAGTTGTGTACTCTTCCATTGCTATATGTTCAATTAAGTGTTGCATAAGTCTGTTTGTCATTAAAGGAGTGTCAGATCTATTTTTAGCTCACCTGTCACGTAGTGACAAGGTGAGCTTTTGTGATCACATTTCGTCCGTCGTCCGTGCGTGCGTGCGTGCGTCCGTAAACAATTTCTTGTCCGCACGATAGCATCTTCATTTATGATTTGATTTTAAACAGACTTGCACACAACTTGTACCACCATGAGGTCTAGGTTCCTTTCTTGAACCAGCCATATCCCATCATGTGTTACAGAGTTACGGCCCCTGAAATGGCAAAAATTGCCTATTTTGGTCTTGTCCGCACGATAGCATCTTCATTTATGATTTGATTTTAACCAGACTTGCACACAACTTGTACCACCATGCTATCTAGGTTCCTTTCTTGAACCAGCCATATCCCATCATTTGTTACGGAGTTACGGCCCCTGAAATGGCAAAAATTGCCTATTTTGGTCTTGTCCGCACGATAGCATCTTCATTTATGATTTGATTTTAACCAGACTTGCACACAACTTCTACCACCATGCGATCTAGGTTCCTTTCTTGAACCAGCCATATCCCATCATGTGTTATGGAGTTACGGCCCCTGAAACGGCAAAAATTGCCTTTTTTGGTCTTGTCCGCACAATAGTATCTTCATTTATGATTTGATTTTAACCAGACTTGCACACAACTTGTACCACCATGAGATCTGGGTTCCTTTCTTGAACCAGCCATATCCCATCATGTTTTACAGAGTTACGGCCCCTGAAAGGGCAAAAATTGCCTATTTTGGTCTTGTCCGCATGATAGCATCTTCATTTATGATTTGATTTTAACCAGACGTCCGTCTGTACCACCATGACAACTTGTACCACCATGAGATCTGGGTTCCTTTCTTGAACCAGCCATATCCCGTCATGTGTTGCGGAGTTACGGCCCCTGAAAGGGCAAAAATTGCCTTTTTTGGTCTTGTCTGCATGATAGCTGTTTCATTTATCATTTGATTTTAATTAAACTTGCAAACATTTTGTACCACCACAAAATATCTCGGTCATGATCGAATATGGGTCATGTTGGGTAAAAAAGTAGGTCAGTAGGCCAAATCAGAAAAAAAAACCTTGTGAAGACACTAGAGGCCACGGTTTTGGTCTGATCATCATCAAACTAGCCCAGAATGATCATCTTGACAATATCTTAGTCAAGTTCGAATATGGGCGTTGTCGGGTCAAAAAGTAGGTCAGTAGGTCAAATCATAGAAAAACCTTCTGAACACACTAGAGGACACAATGTATGTCCAATCATCATCAAACTTGCTCAGAATGATCAACTTGATAATATCTTGGTCACATTCGAATATGGTTCATGTCTATTCAAAAAGTAGGTCAGTAGGTCAAATCACAGAAAAGCCTTGTGAACACACTAGAGGCCACAATTTTGGTCCTATCATCATCAAACTTGCCCAGAATGATCATCTTGACAATATCTGAGTCAGGTTTGAATATGAGTCATGTCGGTTCAAAAAGTAGGTTAGTAGTTCAAATCAGAGAAAAACCTTGTGTACACACTAGAGGCCACATTTCTGGTCCGATCATCATCAAACTTGCCCAGAATGATCATCTTGATAATATCTTAGTCACGTTCGAATATGGGTCATGACAGGTCAGAAAGTAGGTCAGTAGGTCAAATCAGAGAAAAACCTTGTGAACACACTAGAGGCCACATTTTTGGTCCAATCATCATCAAACTTGCTCAGAATGATAGTCTTGACAATTTCTCGGTCAAGTCCGAATATGGGTAATTTCAGGTCAAAAAGTAGGTCAGTAGGTCAAATCATATAAAAACCTTGTGAACACACTAGAGGCCACAGATTAGGTCCGATCATCATCAAACATGCCCAGAAAGATCATCTTGACAATATCTGAGTCAAGTTTGAATATGGGTCATGTCGGTCCAAAAAGTAGGTCAGTAGATAAAATCATAGTAAAACCCTCTGAACACACTAGAGACCACATTTTTGGTCTGATCATCATCAAACTTGCTAAAAATGATCATTTGACAATATCTGGGTCAAGTTTGAATGTGGGTCATGTCGGGTCAAAAAGTAGGTCAGCAGGTCAAATCATAGCAAAAACGTTTTGAACACTCTAAGAGGCCACAGTTTTAGTCAAATCATCATAAAACTTGCTAAGAATGATCATTTGGACAATATCTCAGTTAAGATCGAATATGGGTCATATCAAATCAAAAAGTAGATCAGTAGGTTATTTGGTCATAACTTTTGAACTGTTTGAGATAGAGCCTTCATATTTAGCATGTAGGTTCCTTGTGACAAGGGCTTCCCACTTATATAAAGAATTGACCTGTGACATTGACCTGTGACCTACTTTATCATAACTTTTGAACCATATGAGATAGAGCCTTCATATTTGGCATGTATGTTCCTTGTGACAAGGTTTTCTCAACCATTCAAAACTTTTGAGCCATGACCTTGACCTTTGACCTACTTTGTCATAACTTTTGGAGCATTTAAGATACAGCCTTCATATTTGGCATATAGGTTCCTTCATAGGAGTGAGTGTTTGAGTTGGAAGTCTCACCAACAGCTAAGGTCATACAGTTATGGGACCTCTGTTTAAAGACCGATCTGAAAGTCTGGAGAAGCCTGGCATCGATCCTGCTACCCTGGTTTACAAGGCAAGTAGCATGACCACTTCACCATGAAGGCTTCTAAACTTCATTGGAATGTTGTGTAGATGACCCTCTAGGAAAATAGCATAACGATTAACAAATGGTCACAAGAGCTAAAAATAGAAAACATTGTAAATGCTTCAAATGCGAACTCCTTCTAAACCTTTGGGCCAGTTGGATTTAAAAGTTCACAGGAATTTTGCCTAGGTGACTCCCTATCAAAATAGTTAATACTCATTCCACCCCAATGAACAAGATGGCTTCCAGAGCTAAAAATAAAAAATTCTTCAAACGATAATTCCTTCTGTACCCTTGGGCCAATTTCATTCAAACTTTGAAGTAATGTTGCTTAGATGACCCTCTGCCAAAAAGGCTAAAACAATCCCGCTCTGAAGAAAAAATGGCCACCAGAGCTAAAAATAGAAAAATATTGTAAATCTGATTCAAACGTGAACCCCTCCTAAACCCTAAGGACAATTTGATTCAAACTTAACAGGAATGTTGCCTAGGTTACTCCCTACCAAATAAGCTAAAATCACTCTGCTGATGAACAAGATGGCAACCATAGCTAAAATAGAATGTATTCAAGACAGTGTCACACAGGTGAGCGAACCAGGGCCCTGTGGGCCCTCTTGTTTCATTTTTATTCTATTTTTTATGGAAAATTCTGTTTGCAAACAGTGCAGACCCTGATCAGACCATATTCTGGGGCATCTGATCTGAGTCTGCACTGTTTTTGCCAGGGTACCTCTTTAGGGATTTTCCCATCTGAAATTGGTTATCCATGGCCTAGTGGTTAAGAGTACCGACTCTTAAACACTTGGTCTCTCACTGATGTTGGTCCTCACTTGGGTCACATGAGAAATGCCAAGTTCTGCAACAGAATGTCAGGTGGTTTTCCCCATGCACTCCATTTGTTGGCCACATTTAATTTACAGCCAGCTTGGTATAAGTGAAATAATCCAGAAAGGGCCATTAAATGAAAACCAAAATTCTTAAAGTGCCACGGAAATTTCTGCCTTGCAGACTTTTCACATGCTATGTCAAGGCTTTATTTTCCCTGAAAAAAATATGAAAATAAAATGCATTGTCTAAAATGCAGTGTCTAAAATGCAGTGTTTAAAATGCAGTGTTTAAAATGCAGTCTAAAATGCCAGTCTAAAATGCAGTCTAAAATGCAGTCTTCTAGTTGTGGTTAGCAATTTGTGGGTCAGCAGTCCAGTGAATGCAATCTATCCAAATGAATACTCTGATAATTTTACAAAACCATTTCAGTTATAATAGTACACGTTATAATGTCAGATTCACTAAAATATTTGTTTGCTTTATTTGTTGACCCATGTAAGCCCAACTTCCATTATACATGTATGAAGTTGACTAATTCAGGGTATTTGTTCATTGTCTTGTTAAATTCACAGTACATATTAGAAAAACTATTGAAATCAACCCCTTTATACTGACCTTCTATTAAACAACAAAACACATAATGACAATTTCAGTAGAACAAATCCTTAACACAAGATGAGACAGAACAGTTGCTGTATTCAAGGAATACATCTCCAACAAACAAATGCTGTGGACCTCACTGAGGCGATTCTAACAAATGTCCACAATATTTGTTTCTTGGAGTAATTGAGGGAAAAATACCCTTTATATAACATGTTATACTACTCATCCTTGAGATACTTTATAGCCGCTAATTCTACACAATGGCAAAATGTTTTGAAACAAATGCCGTCATCATAATGAGGGTCGTCTGTATGGTTTAGTTTTATGTTCTTATCTTTTCCTAAAATACAAAATCTTGAAGAAATTAGTTTAGCCTCAAACTTCCAATTTTGTTTCAGCTGCAACATTCTGTTCTAGGCACTGCTGTCAAATGTTTCTTTTTCATGTAAAGATCTAAGATATGATTAGTAATCAAGTTTCTTTAATCTGAAATATTTTGTCAATCAAATGGTTCACTCTACTAGTTCAAGAGCACACCCCCACTTGTCAGTGATGACCAGTGATTGGTTAATCGCACCAAACATATTGTGTCATGATGATATTTGTTGAAATATACATCAGCCTCCGTACTGTTATGAGGTCAAAGTTGCCAAGTTGGCACTTTGACTGTCAATAATGATTCACAATACTTTGTGACATATGAGTACATTCTTGCCATCAGAGACATAGCGGTAACCCAAAACCTTGTGATCTAACAATTTGGAAATCACAATGTTGTAGTTAAAAGAAGCAGATGTTGCAGCAAAAACAAATTGGGTAGTACATATCCTCCAGATCGATAAGGTGGAACAATGAAGATAATTTTTAGGATATTTTTTTTTATTTCTCTATAAAAACATATGTTGCAGGTACTTGTTAGAATCACCTTATCGAGGAATCGCCTTATGGAGTTGTTTCCAATAAGTTCCCATAACATATGTTTCTAGCAAGTAATATGTACATTAAAATTGGTGAGGCAATTCTGACAAGTACCCACAACATATGTTTCCAACAAGAAATAAGGAAAATTTTCCCTTAAGGGGAATGGATACACCTTCAGGGAAGGCAACTTCCTGCATATGTCAATAGGGGTCAACTCTTAAAGGAAAGAATTTGCTCCTCAGGAGCAAATTCTTTCCTTTAAGAGTTGACCCCTATTGATATGGGAGACTAAAATACTTTTGCAGAAAGTTGCCTCCCCTGAAGGTGTTCCCATTCCCCTTAATTATCCCTATCACTTCCCCTTATCTGATGCTATGATCATACTGTATTATTTTCTTTTATCATATGACGTCGCGTCTGAGAGTGTTTTAACGTCATGTATTATTTTCGATAATCCACTAGTGGATTAAATATGCAAATTAGCTAGATACGTCCCGTAACGTTACATGTACGACGTCCTTAATGACGTCGCGTTTACTAACGGCGGAATGTTGACATTTTTGTAAACAATCGTGAATAAAATACGCTTTTAATGTCATATGATAAATAGAATCTTGCATTCGTGCTCATGTATTATTAAATTTATTAAACTCGTTGAGAAAAGGGATAAAATGCTCGGCACAGCCTCACATTTTATCCTTTTCCTCAACTCATTTAATGAATTCAGTAACACATGAACACTCATGTAAGATCCTCTTATTTCTTCTACTCTTAAACTAGACCTAGAACAGCAGTTGATAGCTGCCCAATCCTGTAGACAAAGACTGATAGCTTCTGATGGAGTCTTCAGTATGGATGGTAACGTCACACCACTCGAGTAAGTTCACTTAAGGTTGGTTAAACTCCAGATTTTTTCATGGAGATTGATTATAAAATCTTTTTCAGCCACCATTGTCATCTTTCATTGACTCAAGAAGGCCAGTAATGTTGTCAGTTTCTGGCAAAAGAATTTGCACTAGCTGTGTGCTGGTTAACCACTTATGTATTTTGATTTGTATGTGATGAGGTTTTACATTCCTGTCAACACTATTTAGGTCATTTTGGAGATATTCCTTCCACATTTGTGGGACTTTTACCCCACATTGAGATGAAATATCATCTAAGTCCCTACCAACAAAAGAAACTGCTAGCGATGGTCGAACTTATACCACTTTGCCTGGGCAAGCTTAGTAGACCTTCTAAGCTGTTTACCAATACTCATATAGTCACATTTGGCCATTAACTCAGTTAGGCAGGTGGATAAATTTAGATTTTAGCTTAGAAAAATGGGCACTGGATTCCCAGTCTGTTCTGTACAGGCCTTGAACTACTCTGCAGTCTTGGCATCTACCGCAGAAGAGAGAGACTATTCTACCATGTCATAAAATGATGTTATTAAATAGTGTTGACTGGGCTGTAAACCTCCAAAACGTTGACTTTAATCCTTAAGATGCCAGTCACAACAGCTGACATCTGCTTTGTGTCTGCTAGTTGCTTAAAAAAACTAGAGCTATCACTAAAGGTGATGAATACCCCCACAAAAACTGCCTTGATAGTACAACAGCGGCATTTTGCAATTTTTTCACTTGAAAGGCGCCATAATTATGTCGAAAATTGACGAATTGTAGTGGAAATCGAACTTGACCTGTATTTTATGATGTTACATCAGTGTACCAACAATTATAAAAATCGGTGAAGCGCTTTTTGAGTTATTGTCTGGAAACCAAGTCAACAGACCGACCGACTGACCGACCGACCGACCGACCGACCGACAGACCGACAAGCTCACTCCTATGTACCCCCCCCCCCCTCAAATTTCATTTGTGGGGGTATAATAATTGTTGCAAACAGTATGGATAAATTGTGGGTCCACATTAGAACTGCCTCAATGAGGTGGTTCTAATGAGTACCCAAAAACTAGGTGGTAGGAGAAACTACAAAATACATGTACATGTATAATGCATTTTCACCAGCAAAATGTCAGCTTTGGAGACACTTCCTTATTTTTGGTCAAACACAGAGATTGTTGGTACTGATTGAAACTTCCTCAATCTATGTTAGGAACAAAAAAAAATCATCTGAAAGTGCAACTTATTGAGAAGTGAAAGATGTCTTTATACCACATGACTGTGTTATCATATTGCAATATCATTTAACTTATCATCCCAAGATTCCAATATAGGTCTGAAGGTTTGTATATACACCACAACTTCATTTATAACACTGTTTGTTATACCATGGTTTTGGATAGTTTCAAGAGGGATCCCCAAAATGTAGAGATTATATAGAAAAAAAAAACATAAATGGTCATTTTTCTATATAATCTATACATTTTTGTTGGGATATAACACGGTTGTTGAACTAACACGACTGCTGCTCTGGATCCCATTAATAGTGTTATAAAGAGGTTGTGGTTTACTGTATGTACTAATCAGTTTTGTTTGATAGAAATTGTTCTTCTCTTCTTACAGTAAGATCTGTGATCTGGCAGAGAAGTATAACTCCCTTGTGTTCTTGGATGAGTGTCATGCCACTGGATTCTTTGGTAATACAGGAAGGTAATATAGAAGGAACAGCTACGGCTGCCTTATTTAAGACCCAGAAATTTTCCAGCAAACATGATTGGGTTCAAATAAAGCCCCTCGATCCCTGTGTCCTTACCTTAAAGGTTGCAGATGACTTTCTTAAGGGGAATGGGAACACCTGGAAGTTGGGGGGGGTACCATTTTTCAAAGGGAGACAACTTTTGGGACTTCCTGTTCGCTTTTCTATAAGCTTAACAAGCCCTGTCCTTCTAAAAGAGGGGTCAACTCTTAAAGGAAAGAATTTGCTCCTCAGGGGCAAGTTCTTTTCTTTACGAGTTGCCCTCTATAGACATGGGAGACAAAAATACTTTTTCAGGAGTTGCCTCCCTTGAAGGTGTATCCATTCCCCTTAAATGTTTGTATTATCTTTCAGTGAAAATTCGGCTTGACATATACCGTATGCGTCTTCTGGTTAGTTGTAAAAAGGCTGGTTTTTGCAACAATCATGCACACTAAAATACTGTTTATATATGCTTTTGGTTATAAGGCATCCTTAAATGTTATGTTTCTGCCCTGGAATAAGCATTTTGACATAAATTTTAAATCTCCCATCTCCCACTGACTCAAGAAGGACAGTTGCCGAAAGAATAAAATCTTAACTGGTTAACTGCTAATCGATATGACATGACACCAACTTTCTCCAACAGTGTAGATCCAGATCAGATGGCTTCAAAGAAGCCATATACTCAGGATCTATACCGTTTGTCATTCAGTTTGTGAATTTAAACAAATACATTATTACATTATATCAAGTTCTTTGATTGGTTGATACCCAGAAATGCATGGTTGTGGCAAAATTAGTTTATTCAGCGGGGCAAGGAATAATAGTGTTGACTGGGCTGTTCAACTCCAAAATCAAATTTATCAGTTGTAATGGTTTGATAAGACAACTTCTGCCGGTCCTAGACTGGACACATTGGTGCACATAAGCATGATGTTTGATCCCCAACAGAATAGATACCGTAATGATCCTAAGTATTGGGACTGAAAGGCCTGAGCAAACAGTGCAGACCCAGATCAGGGTCTACACTATTTGCCATTTGAATCTTTTGGACTCCTTGCTGGATCCTGAAACAAATTTGTTAAAATATTTGGAGAATTACAGCAAGTCCTCAAGGTGTCCGAACTTATAGGGTTTTTATGGTACCCTAAATATTCAGACACTTAACTCCTTTCCATATTTGTTCTAAAAGTTGAACAAGCACATGTACAATTTACTACCTGAACAGCTGGATGTGTGGTAAATGGTATTGACCCTGTTGAGCCACCACATTCTGCAGCATCTCATCTGGGTTTACACTGCCAGCTCAGGCCTGTCTCTCCAAGTACATATGGTAATTGCTGTTCATGTTATTTCAGAGGTACAGAAGAACACTTTAATCTTATGGGCAAAGTTGACATCATCAGCTCCACTTTGGGCAAAGCACTTGGTGGGGCTTCAGGTAAGTGTAGGTTTTAAGAGGACTGTTCAAATATAAATGCAAGTAGAACGTTTTCTCATGCACTAATGCGAAAATCACCTGGAAATAAATATCACAGCATAGAAAAACATTTAACCTATACATTGATACCAAACCTGTTAAAATCCGTCCACTTTAGCCATGTATATTGTTGGATAAACACTGTCTACTCTTGTATACTAATACAAAACATGGTTGGAAGAAGATCAGAGTACGCCATTGAAATACGGTCCTATATTAAGAATCGTTATATTCTTGGTATACGGTGCAAAGACATTTTTGATGAAATATGTTCGGTTTATGGGCATAATGAAACGTCTTTTCCCACAGTTTTTCTTTGGTGTAAGAAATTCAGCTGTGGGCTAGGCTCAACAGAAGATGCACCACATGATTGTCTGCCGAAAAGAGCAACATCTGCCAAGATGGTTGCTAGAGTGAAAGAAATAGTTGCTACCGATGCACGATACACCACTAGGCAAATAGCTAGTATGGTTGGCATCTCATTAGGAGCAGCTCATACAATTCTGAAATGGGATTTGAAAATGAGAAAGATCTGTGCTGGATGAATTCCCCATCTGTTGACAGATGAGCAGAAAAAGACACACGTTCAGTGCGCCAAGAAGTTGCTTAAAAAGTTTCCAAATTACAATGCATGGTCTTTCGCTAAATGTCGTCACAGGTGACGAGACAT
Organism: Lucinisca nassula; assembly: GCA_963580285.1. Lineage (NCBI taxonomy): Eukaryota > Metazoa > Mollusca > Bivalvia > Lucinida > Lucinidae > Lucinisca > Lucinisca nassula. The sequence goes on along the minus strand of OY757021.1, from coordinate 68,833,243 downwards.
GGGTTTACTTTTTTGAGCCAAAACAAAAGATTCAGAACAAAATATGGGCAGCAAAGTATTGCAAAAGACCATGCATTGCAAAGCGGACCATGAGCATCAAGAAGGTAATGTATGCCACATTCTTTTCAAACCAGGGCCCTGCTATTCAGGTGCTGTGCCTAAAGGCAAATCTGTAAATGCCAAGTTTTACAAGAATAAAGTTCTTCAAAAATTGAAGAAATATTTCAAAGAATGAAGACCCACAACTGGTTTGGCCAATGTCGGATTGCTACATGACAGTGCGTCATCGCACAAGGCGTTCATTGTGCAAGACTATCTGAAGCAGGAAAAGGTTGTTGAACTCCCTCACCCCCCCCTATTCCCCTGACCTTGCCCTTTGTGACTTTTTAGCTCACCTGAGCCTTTAGGCTCATAGGTGAGCTTATAGTATAGCCATGGTCCGTCCGTCGTCCGTCCGTACGTCCATCTGTCCACCATTTTCAAAGATCTTCTTCTCCTATACTGCAGGGCCAATCAAAGCCAAATTTCATATGGAGCCTCAGTGGGATGGGGGAACGAAAGTTTGTTCGCGGGGTCTGGATCACATGACCAAGATGGCCGCCATGCCCATATATGGTAAAAAGCCTTCAAAAATCTTCTTCTCCAGAACCATAAGGCCAGTGGCCTTGAAACTTGGCATGTAGCATATGGTACTCAGGCCCATCATGGTTTGAACAAATGGTGACCCTGGGTTGACCTTGACCTATTTTACAGCAATGTCAAATTTGCCGACTTAGGCTTTTGCATGGGGCAAAGTGAAAATTGGAACAAGTTTTCTTTTTGTTTCATTTGCTTCTGTATACAGTATACCATTTATGTCCAATGGACAGTTCCTCATATTTTCCCTTTCTGTGAGCCAGGCACCGAGGTTATAAAACTTTTTTCATGCTCAACTCACTTCAGCATGAAATTTACTCTGCTCATAAGTTTTAAAATGCCAACAAATATTGAGATGGCATTTTAAAATTTATGAGCAGGGTAAATGACATTTTCTGCTGATCTAAGTAGGAAAATTGTTACCAGACAGGTGAGCGGTTCAGGACCACTGGTCCTCTGGTTTTTTGTTCCCGCGGCTGAAACATACCTTTCTGGTCGAAAAATTTGTACAGCGCAAACACCTCGGTTCTGCAATATTCCAGTGCCTTCATAGTATACCTCGAAAAGACTACCAAAATGCATTCAATGATTGGATCAGAAGACTGAAAGTTTGTATATCTGTTAAAGGGGAATACTTTGAGGGGACAAAATAAATTTTTCATCGAAATCTATCACAGAATCATTTTTATGTGCTTAGTTCGATTCATATTTGAACAGTCCTTGTACTAGTGTTTGCTCAATTCTGCTTTTTTCATGTAAAATTGACATTATCAGCTCATAACTGGGTCGCTCAAAATCTCACTTATAGTGATATTTTTTGAAGTTTATGTTATACTTAGTTAATTTATACTAATTTATTTTAGTTTGATTGCGATATAAGCTTCAAGCTTATTTAATCGCTCTCGAACACTTATCCAGATGTTTTAACGGGCGCGAGAGAGACTATTACACCACTGCAACCCATTTGCACTTCGGAGGAGTGAGGCAGTGCCATTAAGTGTCTTGCCCAAGGACACACCTCGATACCGGGTGCCGGATTCGAATGCACAACCTCTCGGTCATGAGTCGAACGCGTTACCCACTGCGCTATCGAGGCTGACGAGTTTTTGGACGGGATTTTCAAGGAAAAATTCCGTCCTTTAGAATAGCGATGTGTGGGCAGGCGGGCGGGCATGCGGCCAGCCGGGCGTCCGTGTCCCTGTTTACCTTTTGGTTAACCCTGAAAACCCGTCCATAATGCCATTTGGCGTTTTTCTTGTTACTTAGTTGCGTTCATAGTCTCAGGTTCTTGGTAATATCAGCATCAATGGCTCGAACACCTTTGGGAGCATGAAAATCTGTTCAAAACAGGGGTAGTTCGAGCCACTGAGGGTTACTGGAGGCATTACTGGATTCATTTTGGGACATCTTTTCGATGTTCTGTAATACTAATGTATGCTGTGTGTACTGATTAGAATCGCCTTATTGAGGCGATTCTAATGAGTACACACAGCATACATTGGCGAAATGAGGCGATTCTAATGAGTACACACAGCAAACATTGGCACGATAAAAGTCTATTTCTTATGAAGAGGAAGAGGGACCCAGAAACGGGTTCGACTCGGCCATGGTTTATGAGCCGTTGGTGTTCGAGCCATCGAAGTTTTACTGTATATAACAGGTGTCCAGGTCAAAATCTAGGCATGTCAGGTTGTGTTATCTTCAAAGTTTATTTGAAAAATGGCTGAAGTGTTTGCAAACAATGTAGGCCCTGTTCAAATGCCATGTTCTTCGCATCTGATCTGGGTCTGCACTGTTTGACAGTGTCCCATTTAGGGTTTTCTCACATACTATGGTTTAAAGCATAGAGAGGAGCTTGATATGATTTTATTTGATACCAGATTTATGCATGTTACCCCTGTGGACACAAAAGCGTTCAAACTCCTGTGAAATAACTTTCAATGAATCTCTTTGCATCAAATTAGTTTGACAAGCAAATGTCATTCATCAAAGAATTCTCAAACTAGATAAAGCAATTGATTGGTCTCATTTTGGCAAACAATTTCTGATTGATATTTGAGATGTATTTTGATTGGACAGTGCAGGAGTCAGCAATGAAATGTACACCACCTTGTGTTTTGAATTTATTTCTGTCTGGCAGTTGACTGATAGGATGTTAGGATATATTGAATGATGCTTCAAGTCAAAATGAAATGAAGCTCATTAAAGCTTGAACGGTTTTGTGTCCACAGGTGTACAATACAGGGTAGCTGGTTTTCTGTTTTGTCATCCATCAGCATTTGCATTTACACCACAACCTCTTTATAACACTATTAATGGGGTCCAAAGCAGTGGTAGTCAAACAAAAATGTATAGATTATATAGAAAAATGACCATTTATGGTAGATTATATAGAAAAATGACCATTTATGGTCATTTTTCTTTATAATCTATACATTTTTTGGATCCATCTTGAAACCGTATTATATCCAAAACCATGTTATAACAAACCTTATTATAATGATTTTCTTGTGTACCTTAAATAGCAATCATTTTTTCATATATCATTGACCATAATAGTGAATTTTTTACCTTATTTACAGGTGGTTATACAGTAGGACCAAAAGAACTGATTGATTTATTACGACAAAGGTCAAGGCCATATTTGTTTTCAAATGCTTGTCCTCCAGCAGTTGTAGCTTGTTCTAGTAAGGTAAGTGACAAATATAAGCCTGGACCCACTTGTTCAAAACATTGTTAGTTTAACAAGCTCATTGGTTGTCAAAATATTAACTCTTCAGGTATGTACATTTTCTGGTACTCTCGTATTTTTGCTGAAAAAATGTGAGCAGCTTTTGCATTTGCATAAGCTACTCACATTGTTTTCAGCAAAAATGTAGCTTTTGCAAAAGCTACTCATTTTTTTCAGCAAAATATTGTGTATATGACATTATCAAGTGATCAATGTTTAAATGACACATTAATTAACTAATGACTTTAATTTTGAACAACTTAGCTTAGAATTGTTTGTTTGAATTGTAGTTTAACATCCCAATCAACTTTATTTAGGTCATTTTGGAGACATTGCTTTCAATTTTGTGGGACCTTTACACAACATTGCGATGAAATCACATCTCAAGCTCGGTCACTCAATAAAACACCAAGAGGGTTTATATGCATGCACGGTCTGTCTCACAACTTACTTTGCCTGGGCAGGCCTAGGCCTTCTAGGCAGTTTACCAGTACTTATGTGCGGTTAGTTTCAGCTTTGGGTGGAAGCACCAAGCAGCCCAATCTACTTCTAGCACCGATGGGCAGCGGCCTTGAGCCTAGATTTGCTGGACACTTTTATATCATGAGTAAAATGAGGGTTGCTTGTCTTTAAAGCAGATATAAAATGCCATTTTGCACGCAAACATCATAAGGAGAAGTGTTGTGAATATGTTTACCTGTTTTGATGTTTTAATTTTTTCCACAACAAAGTGCTGGCCTTGGTAGCACTGACCTTGGTAGCTCTGTAGGATGCATATCTGACTGGTTGTCAGGTTGTGGGTCTGATACCTGCTAGGTTGGCAACATCATTACATGGAGACTAATCATGAAATATTTTCTGTGTTCATTATCTCCTTTCCGCTGATCAAGAAGGGCAATTGTTGGTTTCTGGAGACAGAATGAACACTAAGCTTTTGTGGTTGTCTGCACAAGAAAAGTGTGGTAAGGTAAACTAATGATCTTAATATGACCTAAAGAGTGTTGACTGGGCTGTTAAAGTCCTAACTAACAAACAAACCATGGCTAAAGCTACAAAATATTTGCACATTAATGTTTGTGTATTATTGTCATACCACAAAAAATGTAAAGTAAGCAAAAAACAATTCTGAAAAGAATAGCGTAAAATATATTCTTTATTTTGGATCATATGTGTTAGACCAAACAGTTTAGACCCAAATCAGACTGCTCTAAAAGGAGGAATGATGACCTTGCCCCAGTAAAACTTCAGTGACTGGAACAACCATCACTCATTTATCATGACTCATTTGACCTCATTCTTGAGTTCCTAGAGAATTCTTCCCTTAGCTCTAGATATCCATATACGAAGAATAATTTTTGCTCCCGCACATCAGGGCTTGAAGAAATAGATGGGCTGCATGATACTTCCACACAGAGCTGAAACGGACCACACACGAGTACCGGTAAACCGCTTAGAAGGTCTAAGCCTGCCCAGGCAATGCGGTGCGAGTCAGCCCGACCATGCTTATAAACCCTATTGGTTTCATTGGGCGGCAGGGCTTGAGATGTCATTTCATCTCAATGTTGGGTAAAAGTCCCACAAAATTGGAAGCAACGTCTCCAAAATGACCTTTACAGTGTTGACGGGGACATTAAACTCCAAATCAAACAAACAAACAAATGAAGAATAATTTGGCTTGTTTTATCTTGAATAGGTATGCTGTGTGTACTCATTAGAATCACCTCATTGAGGCGATTCTAATGAGTACACACAACATACTTTAGTTTTATAGAATTTATACCATATGTGCCTCCTAATCTGGCACTATAATTAGGGGATAACTGTACTGAAAATTGTCATTTGGGGAGGTAAATCGGAGGTTTTACGGTCGGAAATTTCGTTTTACGGCGACGCGTCAGCGGAGCCGTAAAACGGAATTTGCGTCCGTAAAACCACCAATTTACCTCCCCAAATGACAATTTTCAATACAGTTATCCCCATTCTAATGCACTTATTCGGTTGTTTTGTTAAAAATTGTACTATTTTGCACAAAGCGGCAGGCGTTGTGAGCTGCGTAAAACCAAATGTCAGCCAATGAAAAACGACGTTACGTGGTGACGTCGAATTTCCGACAGTATATCGTGGAATATACTGTCGCAAATTTTTGACGTTATGCAATCAGACGTCGCGTTACATACCTAAGTGCATTAGAATTACCCTTGGTGGCTCAAACTACCCTTCTCTCAAACAAATCTTCACGGTCCCAAAGGTGGTCAAGCCTTTGCTAAACTGTATAACCAAAACAAAAAATGTTGTTCTACAGTTTTTGTGTGTTTATTGCAGGCATTAGATTTAATCATGGAGAATTCTGACCTTCCCCACCTGGTGCTGCGAAATACTGTCAGGTTCCGTTCCAGAATGACAGAGGCTGGATTTACTTTATCGGTAATATCAGGACCCGGTTGTTCAAACCTAATTAAGTTATTACACCACAACCTCCTTTTAACACTATTAATGGAGTCCAAAGCAGAAACTGTGTTAGTTAAACAACCGTGTTATATCCAAACAAAAATGTATAGATTCTATAGGAAAATGACCATTTATGGTCATTTTTCTATATAATCTATACATTTTTGGGATCCATCTTGAAACTGTGTTAAATCCAAATCGTGTTATAATGAAGTTGTGGTGTTGTTAACATAACTTTAAAGCTTCAACCATTTGTAACAGTGAAAAGTTTTATTTTTGCTGACAAACATGTGAGTAGCTTTTGCCTTGCAAAAGTTACTCACATTTTTTTCAGCAAAAATATCATATTGTACTTGCTAGAACAATTAATATTTTAAGGACTAATGAGTTAATTAAGCTAACAAGTCTTTGACGGCCCCTGCCCATCGGGGCTTGAAGAAATATATGGGCTGCATGATGCTTCCACGCAGAGCTGAAACCGACCCACACACGAGTACTGGTAAACCGCCTAGAAAATCTAAGCCTGTCCAGGCAAAGCGGTGCGATTCGGCCCATCCATGCTTATAAACCCTATTGGTTTCATTGGGCGGCAGGGCTTGAGATGTCATTTCATGTCAATGTCGGGTAAAAGTCCCACAAAATTGGAAGCAACGTCTCCAAAATGACCTTTACAGTGTTGATGGGGACATTAAACCTCAAATCAAACAAACAAATAACAAGTCTTTGAACATCTGGAGCCAGATTTTATTATGATAAACACCTTATACAGGTACATACTGACCTTAAAACTAAAAAGAAGGATAGGCACCACAGTTATAAAAAAAAATCACTATAATCTCACTGGAGGTATGAAATTTGTCCTGCTCATAAATATATTAAAAGAATAGACGTATACAGTAAAATTCCTATATTAAGACCGCCTTTGGGACTGTTCAAAAGTGGTCTTGAAGACCACTTTTGAACAGTCCCAAAGGTGGTCCCTAAGCAGAGGATACTGTGGGCAGAAAACGCAAAGAAAGATTAAGTGCATCCTTAAAAATAAGCTTTTTAAAGCAGAATTAGTCTTAATTTTAGGTGGTCTTAATAGCGGAATATTACTGTATTTTTGTCTACTGAGCTGAGTAAAAATTACCTCAATCCTTTTAAATTACCTCAATCCTTTTAAAATTATGTCACTTATTTCTAGCTTGTCCTTAAGAGGTGAGCGTACACCGGAGTACCTAGAGAAAAGCCACCTGACCTTCCATTTCAGAACTTGGTGTCTCACATGTGACTAAAGGGAGGCTCTGACCCACAGCAGTAAAGAACCTAATGATTAAGAGACAGCAATCTTACCCAGGAGGCCATAGATGCCCATATACCAAACTGGTCCTGAGTATTGGGACAAACAGGCTAAAGCAAAGAATGCAGACCCAGATCAGACTGTTCCTGAAGGAGCAGTCTGATCTGGATCTACACTGTTTGCCATTCCATCTGCAACTTTTGGACTCATTGCTGGATTGTGAAACAAATTTGTTAATTTTTGGAGAATTAAAGTCACTTCTCAAGGTGTCCAAATTTTTTTAATTTTTATGGTACTTCTTTGTATTTTAATATGTATGAGTAGGATCAATTTCATGCTCAGCTGAGTTGAGGGTGATAAAATTTACAACCCAGGGCCTTGACTGACAATGATCAGTAGGTTAACATACACACACATGTGACAGAGTGCATTCTTTTATATCCCCAAAACTGACATCATTAGAGTAACATACCCATGTGACATAGTGCATTCTTTCATCCAAAGTGGATACTTTTCTGATGAAAAATTGTGATATTTTTCTCATTTACACTCAAAGCATAGGTTGTTTAAGCTGATAAGAACCACCTCATTGAGTGGGTTCTAAAAAGTACCCAGATCCTATATCTTGAAGCAAAAATAAGAAAAATAAAGTGTACCCCTGTAAACCGCAGTTTCTCTTTTTAATGTGGGGTTTAGAGGGGTGTTCATTTTACGGACTTGTTTATATGATGAATTCCTGCTGAGAATTTGTGATATATTGTGTAATTCTGTTGCAAACATAGATTGTTGGTGCTCATTAGAACTGCCTCCTACAATCTGTTTTAGGACAAGAATATGAAAAATAAGGGAACACCTGTAAACTTCACTTTACCTGTTAAGTGGGGGTTTACATGGGTATTCATTTCAAAGACTTATTAATGTGATGTAAAAAGGAGGCAGTAAATTCTTAAATATTTCTATCATAATATGCCCCCACCCATCAGGGCTTGGAGAAATAGATTGGGCTACATGGTGCTTCCATGCAGACCTCAAGCATAGAAGGTCTAAGTGGTTTATCCAGGCAAACTGGTGCGAGTAGGACCATCCATGCATATAAACCCTATTGGTTTCATTGGGTGGCAGGGTTTGAGATGTCATTTCATCTCTGTTCAGATAAAAGTCCCACAAAATTGGAAGCAACATCTCCAGAATGACCTAAATAAGTGTTGATGGGGATGTAAAACCTCAATTCAAACAAATCTATTTTTGATGTTGTATAAAAACAAATGTATGTTATGTGTACTCATTAGAATTGCCTCAGTGAGGCGATTCTAATGAGTACACACAACATATATTTTAAAGATAAAAGAAGACTAGCACCCTGAAATATCCCTGGTGTATGTCGGTGTAACTGGCTTCTTCTTCTTCTTCTTCTAAACTTAGTGCCATAGTACATTATTTTGACAGCTGTGAAAGAAAGTAAATCTACATAAGCAACATATATGTTTATGCTTTCAACATAAAGGAGAGAAAATATGGATTGTGCCTGTATCCAATCCTTTGACATTTGTATGTATATTTGTTGTACAGGTGTATGTATTCATGTCATAAAATTTTGTATAAATAAATAAAACAAGAGGCCCATGGGCCACTATGCTCACCAGAGCTCAGGTGGGCACTGCCCAATGGCAGCCATGTATTTTAACATGATATCATTTTAATCTACCAAATGAACCCCCATGTCCAAATGAGCACCTATGTGGACTCAGTATCTGAAACATTAGGCCTTTTATGAAGTAGAGGGGGTGGGGCATGGACCCAATGGAGCCCTGGTTGGTATCGCTAAATGCATCTTATCATAAGGAACAAGAATATATATACAGTTGACTCTCGTTATCTCAACCCCGCTTATCTCGACCCTACCGCTTATGTCGAACCGATTTCTAAGTCCCGTACATTACCCCTATATATTTATTGTATTTCAACTTCGCATGTGTCGAACTACTTTTAAGTCGACACTTCGGCTATCTCGCCCATCATTTTCAGTCCCTAAATGTTATTTTCACTGTTTTTACTACTGGGTATCTCGAACCGGTGTAACGGTCAGTTTCTTCCCCCGGCCCGGTTCTTCCCCGGGGAAGAACTGGGCCGGCCCGTTTCTTCCCCGGGAGAAGAACTGGGCCGGCCCGTTTCTTCCCTGGGGGAAGAAACTGACTAGTCAGTTTCTTCCCCACCCAGTCAGTTTCTTCCCCACCAGAATTTTTTTCAGAACCATAGTCAACGAATAATTTTCAGCTCACAATTTGTTATTAATGAGAAAAGAGACCATTCTGAATAAGTTCTGAGTCCTTTTAGCTTGAATGACAAAATTTGCTCTATGCTACACCATTCATGGAAATACAATAAAATATGCACCCACATTTAAGCATCTTTGATGAATTTTCTTTGCTTTTTAAGACATAAATTAGTATAAACTAAACAGATATAATAAGCCACAAATGTTTGACGCTCAAATCTAAATAGAATTTGGAGACTGGGGGTGGGGAAGAACTGGGCCAGCCCAGTTCTTCCCCACCTGGCCCAGTTCTTCCCCACCCCAGAATTTTCTGTCTACTAATAATTCTTGTGATAAATTTTCTTCGCTTTTTAAGACATAAATTGGTATAAATTAAAAAGATATAATAAGCAACAATTGTTTGGAGCTCAAATCTAATTAGAATTTGGAGACTGGGGGTGGGGAAGAACTGGGCCGGCCCATTTCTTCCCCACCCCAGATTATTCTGCTTACAAAAAATTCTTGTGATAAATTTTCTTTGCTTTTTTAAGACAAAAGTTGGTATAAACTAAAAAGATATAATAAGCAACAAATATGTTTGGAGCTCAAATCTCAATTGAATTGAGAAACTGGGGGTGGGGAAGATCTGGGCCGGCCCGTTTCTTCCCCACCCCAGATTTTTCTGCTTACAAAAAATTCTTGTGATAAATTTTCTTCGCTTTTTAAGACAGGAGTTGGTATAAACTAAAAAGATATAATAAGCAACAAATATGTTTGGAGCTCAAATCTCAATTGAATTTAAAAACTGGGGGTGGGGAAGAACTGGGCCGGCCCATTTCTTCCCCACCCCAGATTTTTCTGTATACAAAAAATTGTTGTGATAAATTTTCTTCGCTTTTTAAGACAAAAATTGGAATAAACTAAAAAGATATAATAAGCAAAAAATATGTTTGGAGCTCAAATCTCAATTGAATTTAGAAACTGGGGGTGGGGAAGAACTGGGCCAGCCCATTTCTTCCCCACCCCAGATTTTTCTGTTTACAAAAAATTCTTGTGATAAATTTTCTTCACTTTTTAAGACAAAAATTGGAATAAACTAAAAAGATATAATAAGCAAAAAATGTTTGGAGCTCAAATCTAAATAGAATTTGGAGATTGGGGGTGGGGCAGGACTGGGCCGGCCTATTTCTTCCCCACCACAGACAACTTAAACATCATAACTGATTTAACTGTACATCACTACACAAGGGTGGGGAAGAAACGAGTCTCCTCAGTTCTTCCCTGCCTCAGACTTCCTCTGATATAACTGACATAACTGCACAACACTAGCCAATGGTGGGGAAGAAACGGGAAGGCCCAGTTCTTCCCCACCCCAGACACCTTCAACATCATAATTGACTAAACAGTACAACACTTACCAAGGGTGTTGAAGAAACGGGCGGCCCAGTCCTTCCCCACCCAAGACATCTCCAGCAATATAACTGAAATAACTGTCCAACACTACCCAAGGGGGGAAAGAAATGGGCCACCCCAGTTCTTCCCAACCCCCGACATCTTCAGCGATACAACTGACATAACTATACAACACTACCCAGGGGTGTGGAAGAAATGGGTCGGCCCAGTTCTTCCTCACCCCGACACCTTCAATGTCATAATTGACTTAACAGTACAATACTTACCAAGGGTGGGAAAGAAACGGACTGGCCCAGTTCTTCCCCACCCAAGACATCTTCAGCAATATAACTGACATAACTGTACAATACTACCCAAGGGTGGGGAAAAACAGGCCAGCCCAGTTCTTCCCCACCCCCGAGTCTCCAAATTCTATTAAATTTGAGCTCCAAACATTTGTTGCTTATTATATCTTTTTAGTTTATACCAATTTTTGTCTTAAAAAGCAAAGGAAATTTATCACAAGAGTTATTAGTAAAAAGAAACATCTGGGGTGGGGAAGAACTGGGCTGGCCCAGTTCTTCCCCACCCCCCAGTCTCTGAATTCTATTGAAATTTAAGGGCCAAACATTTGTTGCTTATTATAGCTCTGTAGTTAATACCAATTTATGTTTTTAAAAGTGAAGAACATTTATCACAAGAATTTTTAGTAAAAAGAAAAATCTGGGGTGGGGAAGAAATGGGCCGGCCCAGTTCTTCCCCACCCCACTTTCCAAATTATTTTTAGATTAGAGCACTAAAGGGTTGTTGCTTATTATATCTGTTTAGGGAATACCAATTAATGTCATAAAAAGCTAAGAAAATTAATCATAGATACTGGAATTGAGATGAAAATTTCCTTGGATCTCCATATATTGTATGGCATAGAGAAAATTTTGCCATTCAAGCTGTAAAGACTCAAAACTAATTCAGAATGGTTTCTTTCTGAATTTTTAACAATTTGTGAGGCATAAATTACTCGTTCTCTATGGTTCTAAAAAAAATTTCAGGTGGGGAAGAAACTGACTGGGTGGGGAAGAAACTGACTAGTCAGTTTCTTCCCCGGGGAAGAAATGGGCCGCCCCAGTTCTTCCCCGGGGAAGAAACTGACTGGGGGGAAGAACTGGCCTGTTACACCGGGATTCTTGACGTAACCAAAAAAAAAAAAAAAAAAAAAAAGCATCCGGTCCTTCAATGTTGTAATAGGCCTTTAGAAAACAATTCATCAATACTCACAATGTTGTTAATTATCCAATTTGTCCAGGTGCGTTTGCAATTAAAATTAGCACACACAATACCTTTTCGGCTACTAAGAAAATCATGTGCGTGTAATTAAGACTGACACACGGTGCTCAACCTTTAATCTTACACAGTCTCGTGTCAATGATTTGCAAGATTTCTGTGATAAAAGGCGGCGTTGTCTTTCTTGCAGAAATGTCAAAGAAAGTGACAAAAGTTGTGATAATCTCGGCGTGTTAAAAACGTAGTTCGGAACAATTCACGTGTATTGTTGTTAACCCGTCTGTTTCTTAACCCATGCAAATCCATGTACAAACAGTGTAGATCCAAAAGGGATGGCTCATAACGAGCTTTCGCGGCAGAACCTCAACTGTTTGCCATAGTGACTGTTAATCAGTTGGAGGGGAGATGAGTCAAACTACTGTATGACTTATATAGCATGTACTGCTCTCCGAAGTAATATAAGCGTTGCATTCACAAGCGGGAACCAGTCTGTTTAGTATCTAACTATATTTAGCGTATTTGGAAACCCAGATTTGCAGGAATTCCAAAGACAACAAAATGCGTGGAAATCTATCAGTTTTATTTATTTATTAATTTGTTCATAAACACTATACTCTGACAAGCTCCAGAACTTTCATAAACAAGTTTTAAAAACGCAGTAAACCGTTCATGTAAGAATTACCAAGAATACCAAGCATATCACGGCAAACAATGTGTTCTGACATACATGTGACGTCACACTTCGGTTATCTCGTACTACGGATAACTCGAACTTTTTTATCCGGTCCCGTGAGGTTTGAGATAACGAGAGTCGACTGTAGTTAACAGTGGGAATCTGTAAGGCCTCTTCAGTGGTGGAGGGGTTGGGGCATGCCCTATTGATCCCAGGAAAGCCCAAGATTGTTGTCCCTTAATGTGTCTCATCATAAGGACCAAGTATATATGGTTTAGGGATGGGAATCTGAACGGTTTCTGAGATTTGAGGCCCTTTTATGAAGTGAAAAGGATAGGAATGCGGACCCCCCTACAGTAGGTGTGCTAATAATAAGTAACAAGAACATATATGATTATGGGGTGGGGATTTGAATGATTTCAGAAATATAATGCCTTTTATGAAGTGGAAGGGCGGGGCACATTACCTCAGCACAAAGAGACCCCCAGGTTGGTGTGATTGAACGATTCTTATCATAAGGAACAAGTATATGGTTTAGGGGTGGGGATCTGAACTATTTCTGAGATATATGGCTTTTAATGAAGTAAAGTGATGAGGCATGGCCTGGGCATGCCCCGGGGACTCCCAAGCTGGTGTCACTGAATGCATCTTATCATAAGGACGATGAATATATATGGTTTAGGGTGGGGCTAAGAACAGTTTCTGACATATAAGGCCTGTTGTGAAGTGGAGGGTTGGGGTAAGGCCCCGGGAGATTCCCAGGTTGGTGTCAATGAATGTGTTTTATCATAAGGAACAAGAATATATTTGGTTTAGGGGTAGCCATCTGTAGGGTTTCCGAGATATTGTGAGATTATGAAATGGAGAGGGTGGGGCATGGCCCCAGCACATCCCTGGGGACCCACAGGTTGGTGTCACTGAATGCGTCTTATCATAATGAACAAGAATATATATGGTTTAGGGGTGGGGATCTGAACAGTTTCTGAGATATATGGCCTTTTGTGAAGTGAAGGGGTGGGGCAAGGCCCCGGCGCATCCCTGAGGACCCCCAGGTTGGTGTCAATGAATGTGTCTTAGCATAAGGATCAAGAATATATATGGTTTAGGGGCTGGGATCTGTAAGGTTTCCGAGATAATGGGCCTTTTATGAAATGGAGGGGGTGGGGCATGGCCCTGGCGCATCCCGGGGACTCCCAGGTTGATGTCATTGAATGGGTCTTATCATAATGAACAAGAATATATATGGTTTAGGGGTGGGGATGTGAATGGTTTCAAAGTAACAAGAATATATATGGTTTAGGGGTCAGGATCTGAATGGTTTCTGTGATATATGGCCTTTTATGAAGTGGAGGGGGTGGGGCATGGCCCCGGCACAACCTGGGAGACCCTCAGGTTGGCATAAAAGCATATGGCTGAGAGAAGTTTACTCAAGAAACATTTCTATAAAAGTTTTGTCAAAATATCTGCAATGACTTGGCAGTAAATGGCACTTTTCAATTTTCCCCATTATAAGTCTATGGAAATTCTAAGTTGCCATAGCAACCAAACTAATCATCCGATTTTCATAAAAAACACAAACTTTCAATCCCCCAGCCCAAGGATGCTACAGATAAAATTTGGGCCCAATCGGCCCAGTGGCTTCAGAGGAAAAGATGTTTAAAGGTGTGGACGTCACCAGACGCAGACGATGCAGACGACCAACAACTGCCTATCCTATAAGCTCCCCCGGAGCCTTCGGCTCTGGTGAGCTAAAAAAATACCCCTCACTATTATCTGGAGCTACGGGATGAATTAGCCGACCTCGGTAGCTCAGGCGGATGTGCATCTGACTTGTGATCAGGAGGACGCAGGTTCAATACCTGCCGGGATTGGCAACATTCTTTTGTGGAGATTGATCATGAAATCAATTCTACAGTCATTCTCTCCCTTCTGCTGATTCAAGAAGGGCAGTTGTCAGTTTCTGGTGAAAGAATGTGCACTGTACTGGTTAACCGCTTATGTATAAGCCTGCCCAGGAAAGGTGTGGATAAGTAAACTGACCGACGCAAAAATGATCTAAATAGTGTTGACTGGGCCATTGAATCCCAGTACAAACAAACAAACAGGATTATTCTCTTGGGACTCAAGAACATGTTTGACTCAGCCATGGTAAGCAAATATCCATGTTTGAGCCTTGAATTTTCACTATTCTTTACAGGGAGATCCAGAACACCCAATATGTCCTGTGATGTTGGGGGATGCTAGATTAGCCAGTACCTTTGCTGATGAAATGCTAGGTAAGGAGATGTGGAGGGTGATGGCTTCATTTGTTAAGTTTTCCCGACCTTTTTTTGCAAGAGAGACAAATTTTATGACTTTTCTGTGAATTCAGATCAGCTCCTCTGAAAATGGGATCTATTCTTTTGTGCTTAGGAATATAATTTATATGTACTGAGACTTCTAAGTGCATTAAAAACCTTATTTTCAGTGTTTTAAACAGTAAAAATACAATTTTTATTTTCTCCGTGTAAATTTGATTTATCATTAAAAGATACACCAAAACCTCATTATAACATGGTTTATTATAACACAATTTTGATATAACATGGTTTCAAGATGGATTCCAAAAATTTGTAGATTATATAGAAAAATGACCATAAATGGTCATTTTTCTATATAATCTACACATTTTTGTTTTGATATAACACTGTTGTTTAACTAACACAGTTTCTGCTTTGAACCCCAACAATAGTGTTATAAAGAGGTTGTGGTGTATCGTGTATCCTCTGTTCATTCAATGTCAGTTAGCTAATCTGCCAGAAATTGCATCATGCTTTTTGCATGTCATTAAGATATTTATGATGTCACTTTGCACCTACGTAGCATTATTAAAGTAGGCCAGCTTAACTAAATGCAGACATTATCTGTAAACCACTTGTTAAAGTATTATTTTAGAAATTATTGTAATTTATTTAACATTCATTGAAGTATGAACAACATGGAATCACAATTAAAGGTTCACTTAAACTTTGCTCGTGACCGAATGTTGTTCATAATTCGATGAATTCTAAATAAATTACCTTTATTACTTATATTTTTATCATTTCCTATCCATCATATGGCATGATATAACACTTTAAGGGCTGAAATGAAAGAAGAAAACAGCTGCACACAGTTTTCCTATTGACAGGGGAACAGCGTCATTGGCGCCATAATGTTGCCATTGTCCAATCACATTGAAGAGAACCATTGTTTCATCACGAAAACACTCCTATATAATTTTGATCCCTTGGAACCCCACTTTTAAATAGTAAAACGGGTTTCCGGGGTATACCTTTTTTACTTATTTCTGCTCTAAAATATAGATTATGGGTACTCGTTAGAACCGCCTCGATGAGGCGGTTCTAACGAGTGCCCACTCTCTATATTTTGAACAGAAATAAGAAAAATATCACAATTTTTCATCTTAAAATTTTCATTTTTTCGGCGATAAAGGTGGCAATGTAATTGTATAGGCATGTTTGCGTAATGATTTTGATGTCACTGACATCGCGTGAGTAAATGAATTCATTGAAGTATAAACAACATTGCTTCCCAGTTGTTAACCAAAGGAGTTTTCTGTAAATGCACTGAGAGTGTAAATATTCCAAGCTATTTTTCAGAAAACCTCTAAACCTCTAAATTAGACCACCTTTGCATTATTCCATCAATTTTTTCAAGGGAGACAACTCTAAAAGAAAGCATTTTATGAGAATATAAGAATCTTATATGGGTGTGAGGGGTGGATGGAAAAATCCATCCCAAGGGTCACTGTCCGGCATCACGAGGCTTGCCGAGTGATGCCGGACAGTGATCCAGAGGGACGGATTTTTCTATCCACCCCTCACACCCATATAGGATTCTTTTTCTTGCATACCTTCCATTTCTATTGCAAATTTTTAATGCTGCTGTCACTTCGGTTACCGACGTCCGCCATTTTGTGATGACACAACAGGAATGTTTAGTGACGTCACGCATGACGCCGCCGCGCATGAGGTTGTAATCAACCAGTGCATTTATCAAGCATTGATTATATTCGATTTGGGGTCGGAACACCAGGGTCAGAACATAAATTTCTATCCCAGGGTAAAATCACGGATTTCCTTGTCTGGTGTGCAAGAAGGTGTTTTCCCTTCACAAGTAGACCCCAATTGATTATGGAGACAAAAACTGAAAGAGTTGCCTCGAATCAAAATGTATGCCTATCAAACTGTATGTGCCTCACGATTTCCCTCAACTCAAAATGTATTCCTGTTATACTGTATGTGCCTCATGAGATCCCTCCCCTCAAAATATATTTCTATTATACCGTGTGTGCCTCATGATTTCCCTCAACTCAAAATGTATTCCTGTTATACTGTGTGTGCCTCATGATTTCCCTCAACTCAAAATGTATGCCTGTTATACTGTGTGTGCCTCATGAGTTCCCTCAGCTCAAAATGTGTTCCTGTTATACTGTGTGTGCCTCATGAGTTCAGTCCCCCAAAAATGTATTCCTGTTATACTGTATGTGCCTCATGAGATCCCTCCCCTCAAAATATATTCCTGTCATACTGTATGAGCCTCATGAGATCCTTCCCCTCAAAATGTATTCCTGTTATACCGTATGTGTCTCATGAGATCCCTGCCCTCAAAATATATTCCTGTCATACTGTATGAGCCTCATGAGATCCCGCCCCTCAAAATGTGTTACTGTTATACTGTATAAGCCCCATGGGTTCCCTCCCTTCAGAATGTATTCTGGTTATACTGTATGAGCCTCATGAGGTCCCTCACCTCAAAATGTGTTCTTGTTATACTGTATGAGCCTCAAGAGTTCCCTCCCCTCAAAATGTGTTCTGTATTTCTATATGAGGTTCCCTCCTCTCAAAATGTATTCCTGTTATACTATATGAGCCTTATGAGTTCTCTCCCCTCAAAATGTGTTCCTGTTATACTGTATGAGCTTCATGAGTTCCCTCCCCTCCAAATGTGTTCCTGCCATACTATATGAGCCTTATGAGTTCCCGCCCCTCAAAATGTGTTCCTGTTATACTGTATGAGCCTCATGAGTTCCCTCCCCTCAAACTATGTTCCTGTTATACTGTATGAGACCCCTCAAAATGTGTTCCTGTTATACTACATGAGCCTCATGAAGAAACCTGTCTTCAGAGATTGTGATCTGGTAAGACACAAACTGGCCTGCTCACCTACACAGACTAGCAAGAGTCTTGAAATTTTAGATATGAAAACTAAAAATAGTGTACTATCCAAGCAGTAAACACTGAGGTGCTGATCAGACTGCATGCATGTGCAGGCTGATCTGTACCTTTGTCGTTTGCAAGTAGCAAAAACAGGTATTCCAATGTCTCAGCATATATACTGTACATGTAATACCCTATTTTAATACCATATTTTTGGACAGACAGGCCTGAGCAAACAGTGTAGATCCAGATGAGATGCCACATAAATGTGGCATCTCATCTGGGTCTGCACTGTTTGCAACTGATCCAGCTATTCTTAGACACAACATCAGTCCGTAAATTGCACTTGTTCAAATTTAAGTACAAGTTCTGTTAGGAGTTATGGTGTCCCAATACTTATGGTAAATAAAGTATATTTTCTGTTACGATTTTTCAGAGCAAGGAATTTTTGTGGTCGGCTTTTCCTATCCTGTTGTTCAAAAAGGTAACTATGACCTTACACACTTTCATATGCCTCATATTTTACCCTGTCAGGTAGTTTCATAATGTTTATGTATAACTGCACACACTTCAGCATACTGCATTGATTTCAAATGAAGTTTCAGTCCATCTGTAGGTACACATATCATACATGTTTGTGCATAGCTTCATTTAAGGAGTAATAAGAAACACATAATTATGGATTTTTAGCTCAGCAGAGCTGAAGGCTCTCGGGTAGCTTATAGGATGGCAGCCTCCATTGTCTGTGATCATCTGTCATCGTCCGTCATCGTCCATCTTCTTCCGTTGTCTACACTTCATCATCATCATCATCAACGGATTTTTTATTAACGTACAGATGCAGGATCCGCATAAGTGGGCCCCCTTCCAGGTAGCTGGCTTGCTGCACGCATGGCAGATCTTACACCAGATCTCCAGGCTTGTCGATCATGAGGATCGATAGCAGAGAGCTTCCATTCTTTGCAATCTCTTTCTGTTAGCTGCTTCCAGGTCATCTTGGGCCTTCCTGGCCCCCGCTTTCCACCTACCTGTATGTCACATGCCGTCTTGACTGCACCATTGGAGCGTTCCACATGTCCATACCAGCGAAGTTTTCTCTCTTTCAGGATGAGGTCCAGGTCCTCATTGCCAAGACGCTCAAGTAACTCACTGGACCTGATGGTGACAGTGTCCTGTGGCTTGACATTGCAGATCTGTCTGATCATTGCCCTGTCATTTCGCTGTAGACGTTGGAGGTTTGGCTTTGTCAATGGCCATGTCTTTGCAGCCTGCAAGTAGATCTCAACCAAATTTTATCTGTAGCATGTCACAGATGCATTTTGGGAAAATTGCTCCAGAACTTTAATGGCTATGGCAACTGATAGGTCCCATAGGCTTACTATGGAAAAATGCTTGTGAACAGCATGGCTTCTTCATGTTTGCTGGATCTTCGTGAAACTTGCAGATAACAATGACATGCATAAAATCTTGGATGAGTTCGAAAATGGGTCAGATCGGACAAACAATAGTGTGGGAAAATAACTGTCCTTTTGACTTTCCGCTATTGTTGTTTCCATTAGGGTCTAGTTATTTCATGTTTGTGCTGCTTTCCCTTTGGTGTCTCTGATGGAAGCTGTGGGTTAATTGTATTGATTTCTTAACATTGCTTTCACTTCTTCTTTTTTACATCCCCTTGATTGTCAAAAGGGTCAGTTTTGACCTTGTGAACAATGTAGCTTCTTCAGTTTTTCTTTGATCTTCATGAAACTTGCAGATAATAATGACATTGATAAAGTCTCAGATGAGTTTAAAAATAGGCCAAGTTCGGGCAAATAATAGCAGAGTTAATTCCCCTTAATTGTGAAAATGGCTGTAGTGACCTTTTGAACAGCTTGGCTTCTTCAGTTTTTGTTGGATGTTCATGAAACTTGCAAATAGTAATGACATGGATAAAATCTTGGAAAATGGGTCAGGTTTGATTAACAATAGTGAGTTATGTCCCCTTAATTGTGAAAATGGCCATTTTCGACCTTATGAACAGTATAGCTTCTTCATTTTTAGCTCACCTGAGCATATATTAAATGACAACTTCTCCTGCACCCTTGGTCCAAGTGACCCTCTACTAAAATAGTTGAAACAGCTAGGCTCTGATGATCAAGATGGCCTCCTTAAAACTTCAGAGGAATGTTGCTTAGGTGTCCCTTTACTAAAATAGTTAAAATGGTTTCCCTGTGATGAACAAGATGGCCACCAGAGCTAAAAATAGGAAAACATTTTAAACGACAAGTGCTCCTACGCCTTTGATCAAATAATGTATAAAGTATAATTTGTGTAATAGCTTATCATCACAAAAACCTGCCTATATAATTTTGACCCCCTTAAATCCCACTTTTATATAGTAAAACTGGGGTTTGCAGGGGTATACATTATTTTTCTTATTTCTGCTCAAAAACATAGATTGTGGGTAGTCGTTAGAACTACCTCACCGAGGCGGTTCTAACTAGTATCCACAATCTATGTTTTGAGCAGAAATAAGAAAATATCACTAATTTTCATTTTTCGGTGGTAAAATTTACAATGTATTTGTATAGGCATGTTTTCATAATGAATACATTCTGTGTTTCTGAATTACAATGTAACTCACCATTTTGTTCTGTTATGGACTATCTGTGTATAGCTCTTTAATTCTGTACTTGTAAGTATTTGTATTTATGTATATTCTGTTCTGTAGTTGTTCTGAATTGTTCCGTTCTATTCTACAATTGTTCTGCAGGTAAGGCAAGAATCCGTGTTCAGCTGTCAGCTTCCCACACCATTGAAGAGGTTGATAAGTGTGTTGATGCCTTCATCTCAATTGGACGAAAGCTCAAGGTCATCCCTTAAGGATCATGATCCCCAGGAACCATTTATTTGTCGCTATGCAATGAGTGGTTGTTATGATTGCATATGAAAGATTCACTACACCACAACCTCATTATAACACGGTTCGTTACAACACAGTTTTGAATATAACACGGTTTCAAGATGGATCCCAAAAATGTGTAGATTATATAGAAAAATGACCATAAATGGTCATTTTTCTATATAATCTATACATTTTTGTTTGGATATAACACAGTTTCTGCTTTTGACTCCATTAATAGTGTTATAAAGAGGTTGTGTTGTACTTTTTAGCTTACCTGTATTAAGGTCAGGAAGAGCTATTGCACTGCCTCCTGCATTGGTATCAGCAATTCCACAGGGCATTTGCAAAAAAAAGAAGAAAAAATATTAAAAAATAATAAAAAATAAATAAAATAGCCCGGCTTGATGGTACATACTGGTTCAAAGTTAATTCAGTTCTGCCTGTTTTACTGTCGAAGATCTTGTCACTGAGAAGATCTGTCATGAGCTGTGTCAATTGAAAATATACCATCAGACAGACATCAAAAATTCAAATCAATTTGCAATTCATTTCATTCATCACGAAAAAGTGCCTATATAAATTTGACCTCCATGAACCCCACTTTTATATAGTAAAATTGGGGTTTCACAGATATGCCATATTTTTCTTATTTATGCTCTGAAATATAGATTATGGGTACTCATTAGAACTGCCTCAATGAGGCAGTTCTAACAAGCCCCACAATCTATATTTTGAGCAGAAATAAGAAAAATATCACAATTTTTCATCTTAAAACTTTCCTTTTTTGGGCGGTAAATTTCACAATGTATTTGTATAGGCGTGTTTTCATAATGTTGAGAATGTAGTTATCCCTTTCCAGCTGAAAAAGTGTTGGGTCTATGAGAATCTTACATAGGTGGGGGTGGGGGGTGGATAGAATAATCTATTCCAAGGGTCACTGTCCGGAATCACAAGGCTTGCCAAGTGATGCCAGACAGTGATCCTGACGGATGGATTTTTTCTTTCTACCCCTCACACCCATGTAAGGTTCTTTTTCTTGCATATCTTTCATCTCTGAGCTTCATTATCTCAAAAATGAAGTGACTGCCAATGAAAACCATCTTGTGATAGCATTAATGATGTCAGATTATGTGCAGTGATTTAATGATAGCGTCATCACATCCTATGCAACCAGTCCACATCAGATATGTAAGAATTCTCGATTTTTAGGGATAGGATAAAGTTGGTAGGATAAGAATTTCTTTACCAGGGTTAAATCCAGGGTTTCCATATCTGGCGTAAAAAAAATGACTCCATACAGCACCCAGCAAAGACTGATCAGAATGCAAAGAAGTGCCGGCTGATCATAGTCTTAGCTGTGTTTGCAAGCTATATTGTACATTTTTGCGTGACCCAGATTACATTATAGGCAGGGTGCAACTAGGTGAGCTACCCTGTTACAGGCCTTGTTTATTATGTTTATCTTACATTAATGGTGTTGTTCTGTCTCATTTGTGGATGATTGCAGTTTTACTGTTTTGTAGATACAGTCAAACCTGTATTAATGCTCAGCTGTTCAAAGGTTACAAATGCACGGCTGGTAAACTCGTAAGGGGTAACCGTCGATTATGCACTCAAAATCCTTACGGGAACTTCTGGTTATGCCTTCCGAGACCACAAATATGTCAACAAACAGGTGAGTGTTCCCGATATATGGTTTTTAGTCATTTTTGCAAACATATTTTGAGAAATCGGGCAAAGTGGTTTGAATTACGTGTTATTTGGCATGTTGGATTAGTTTCGCATCGTCCGGGTAGATGAAAATGCCTTCATTCGGCACTAGAAAACAGGTAAAAACAGAAATATCTGACTACCTTCCTCAGGGAGAAATTAAATTAAAAATCGACCGCTTGCCTTTTCATGTCCACACCCATCTTTTCTGATGCAGAAATGTAAGTTGTTGAGAATAGCATTGCCCGATTTCTCAAGATATGTTTACAACAAGAGCACCGCAAGCGGGTGCCAACGCTCGTCTGCAGTTTCTTTTAGAAAACAAAAGTTCTAAGTCAAATCAAATTGCAAGATGGAGTTATAAAACTTGTAGGGATTGTAGCTCTTGTGATGGTGAGTATGTGTATGAAGTTTCATGAAGGTAGGCCAAATACTTTTGGAAATATGGTCAAGGTTAAGTTTTTTGGTTAATTTTTCGAAAAATATGTCAAAGTTCAAAGGTCAAGGTCACAGGTCAAAAAGCGTGGTATGACTGAAAAGGTCTTGTCCCAAGGAACATTCATGTGAAGTTGGAAGGCTCTGTTGTGAATAGTATTGAAATAAGAGACAAAAACAATTTAAAAAAACGGAGAGAAAAGGGGAGATAATTCAATCAAATTGCAAGATGGAGTTATAAAACTTGTAGGGAATGTAGCTCTTGTGATGGTGAGTATGTGTATGAAGTTTCATGGAGGTAGGCCAAATACTTTTGGAAATATGGTCAAGGTTAAGGTTTTCGGTTAAATTTTCGAAAAATAGGTCAAAGTTCAAAGGTCAAGGTCACAGGTCAAAAAGCGTGGTATGACTGAAAAGGTCTTGTCCCAAGGAACATTCATGTGAAGTTGGAAGGCTCTGTTGTGAATAGTATTGAAATAAGATACAAAAACAATTAAAAAAAAACGGAGAGAAAAGGGGAGATAATTCAATCAAATTGCAAGATGGAGTTATAAAACTTGTAGGGAATGTAGCTCTTGTGATGGTGAGTATGTGTATGAAGTTTCATGAAGGTAGGCCAAATACTTTTGGAAATATGGTCAAGGTTAAGGTTTTCGGTTAAATTTTCGAAAAATAGGTCAAAGTTCAAAGGTCAAGGTCACAGATCAAAAAGTGTGGTATCACTGAAAAGGTCTTGTCCCAAGGAACATTCATGTGAAGTTTGAAGGCTCTGTTGTGAATAGTATTAAAATGAGAGCAAAAAATGTGTTTCAGAAAAAAATTGGAAAAGGGGAGATAATTCAGCCAAAATCAACAATGTTGTTATGGTCCTTGGTCAAAATGTAGCTCTTGTGATGATGAGTGTGTGTATGAAGTTTCATGAGGCTAGGTCTAATACTTTTTAAGTTATAGCCAAGGTTAAGTTTTTTTGGAACGACGCAGGACGACACAGGACGACTACGCAGACGCCGGAGTGATGACAATAGCTCGAAAGTTTTTTTTCAAAAAACAGACGAGCTAAAAATGACTAAAAATCATATATCGGGAACGCTCACCTATTTGTTGACATATTTATGGTCTCGGAAGGCATAACCAGAAGTTCCCGTAAGGATTTTGAGTGCATAACCGACGGTTACCCCTTACGAGTTTACCAGCCGTGAAATGTGTTATCACAAAGTTAGATATAATTGACACTTTGCATGCTGGGTATTTTTCAGCAGACGACACATTGAAATATTTTTCCTAGAAAACAGGATTTGGCATTTCATGCAAATTGTTTCCAGAGATGTCAAATCCTGTTTTCTGGGAAAATAAGAAAAATTAAAACAATTTGTCGTCAGCTGAATTAGCCTAGAGAGTGGTAAAAGTTAAGGAAGATAGCAACTGGGCACAGAATTTTATCATCTGTAGAATCTCAATTTTATATTTATAATCTGTGTTAAGTTTTCAGGAGCAATAATAACTCCGAACCCAGATATTTAAAGCATTGTTGGCTTTGGTGTCAACATTAACTTTAACTGTTTTAGAAAGAACAAATATATCCAATACAGTGGTATTTCTGCTGAAAAATGTGAGTAGTTTTTGCACTGAAAAAGCTACTTAAATGTTTTTTTTGTTTTTTTTTTTCAGCAAAAATACAAGTTTTTGTTTTGGATATAATGCAATATAAAGATAGATCTCAAAATTGTAAAGATTATATAGAAAATTTTTTCTATTTAATCTTTATATTTTTGTTTGAAGGTTACAACATAGTTGTTTATCTTTCACAATTATGCTTTGAGCTGCAAGTATAGTGTTTTGAAGAGATTGTGGCCTGTTTTGCATAGACACTGGCATTTACAAGGTTATTATATCTAATGTTTTTACTCCAAAGCATTCTATAGAACAGCTTCGTACAGATTGTGGGAACTCATTAGAACCATCTCGTCAGGCACCTACAATCAATGTTTGGGGCATGAATAATTTTAAGAGACAGAAAAAGGAAGCATTATGTGACAAGTAGCATAATCTGATCAGAGCATACATGTATGCTGTTAATGTATTTATGAAACATTAGTTATGTCAAAGAAATACTCATGTAAAAAAACTTGTATCTGAACAAATAATTAACTGTCTTGCTGAATAAATTAATTTTGCCACACCCATTTCAGACTATCATCCAATCAAATTACTTTTATATAATGTATTCATTCAATTTTGCAAACTCAGTTACAGTGTAAATTGTATTCAGATGGCTTCTTGAGAATTTTTTCTGATCTGAATCTAGTCACAAAAACACGCCTATATAATTTTGACCCTTTAAAACCCCACTTTTATATAGTAAAACTGGGGTTTACAGAGGTAAACCATATTTTTCTTATTTCTGCTCTAAAATATAGATTGTGGGTACTTGTTAGAACCGCCTCTTTGAGGCAGTTCTAATGAGTGTTTTTCTTATTTCTGCTCAAAATATAGATTGTGGGCACTCGTTAGAACCGCCTCAATATAGATTGTGGGCACTTGTTTGAACCGCCTCAATCGGGCGGTTCTAACGAGTGCCCACAATCTATATTTTGGGCAGAAATAAGAAAAATATCACAATTTTTCATCTTAAAACTTTTGTGTTTTCGGCGGTATAGTTTACAATGTATTTGTACAGGCGTGTTTGCATAATGACACTGTTTGCAAAGGTCAGGGTTGTCTTTGTTCAGCAGGTCAAGAGATTTACAATCTGTTGACTTCTTTTGAGAAATATACATCCATTTTTTATGCTGATGATTTTATGTCTTATTTTATAATGTTGACATTTAGCAGCTTTTATTCTGAAATCTCATATATATAGTTTTACTCATTACAGAATATAAAATATGGTAACTTGTTACATTCCATAGTTTGTGTTTTGCTTTAGTGTAAAAATGAGAATTTTGCATTTCCATCACGAAAACATGCCTATATAATTTTGACCCCCTTGAACCCCCCTTTTATATAGTAAAACTCTGGTTTACAGGGGTAAACTTTATTTTTCTTATTTCTGCTCTAAAATATAGATTGTGGGTACTTGTTAGAACCGCCGAGATGAGGCGGTTCTAACGAGTACCCACAATCTATATTTTGAGCAGAAATAAGAAAAATATCACAATTTTTCATCTTAAATTTTTCATTTTTTCGGCGGTAAAGTTTACAGTATATTTGTATAGGTGTGTTTTTGTAATGTATATATAACTGTCCTTGTTTCACTCTCTCTAAACATTAAGTGTCTGGTATACATTTTACATTCCAAAGCCTGACAATTTTTAGCTTGCATATACCAAGTACAGGAGCTATTGTACTCAACCAGGTATCAGTGTCAATGGTTACACTTGTGTCAAAGTTTTACCTCCAAGTTTTGAAACACTTACACCTTTGCAACCTGGCCCTGAGGTTATAAAACTTTTTTCATGCTCAACTTATGTGAGCATGAAATTTGTCCTGCTCATAAATTTGAAAATGCCAACAAATGTTGACACCTGGCCACAGAATTGACTGTTGCAGATTTTTTTAATGCAAGTGTATTAGAATGTGGGTTTCCATCGGGGAAGCTGTGTGTATTCTGGGTGATGCTCTCATCTGAGATTAAACTTCCTGGTCTTGCTTGACTCCTGGCCCTCTCCAGGCCAGTTGTTTTGGGGGGTATTTTATAAACCCCTTTTCATTTATAAGTTTGGCATTTCTAAGCACCGGTGTGGGAAGAAGCAAGCACCAAATATTCAGCTGAACAGTTGAAACAGATTGTGAGTGTTTTTGCCTGTCTGTTCTATTCATACACTTTAAGTCAGATCTGCAATATGATCCTGGCTTGACCAAGGCTCTTTGTCAACATCTTAAAAGCATAAGGGAAAAAAGGAACCAGTCAGTGCATCAACTTAAACATTTGTGTTTATTGTTTTTCAATCACCCATGTCCTCAGTCATCGAAAGGTTCATTTTTGAACGGGTTTTTCAAGGAAAAATTCTGTCCTTTAGAATAGCAATGTTCATGCGGCCAGGCGGCCGCGTTCTGGTTTACCTTTTGGTTAACCCTGAAAAACCCCTCCATAATGCCATTTGGCTTTTTTCTTGTTTGCAATGAAAATAATTATACTCTTTTGCACATAAAATGCCTTTTTCAGTAATAGTCTCAATATAGTTTGGTTTTTTTTTTCACACAAAAGACAACAGAGCACTCCCAGAATGCATATAATATGCTATTTACGACTTTTATCCATGACATAGAGGATCTTACATGAGTGTTCATGTATTATTGAATTAATTAAACAAGTTGAGGAAAAGGGATAAAATGCGAGGCTTTGCCGAACATTTTATCCCTTTTCCTCAACGAGTTCAATAAATTCAATAATACATGAGCACGATTGCAAGATTCTATTTATCATATGACATTTAAAACGCATTTATTCACGATTATTTACAAAAAGTGTCAATATTCCGCCATTAGTAAAGGCGACGTCGTTAAGGACGTCGTACATGTAACATTACGGGACTTATCTAGCTAATTTGCATATTTAATCCACTAGTGGATTATCGAAAATATTACATGGCGTTATTACACTCTCAGACGCGACGTCATATGATAAAATGTTTTACTCACTGCAGCAGTCAATCTGCTAAACATTTTACATTCCTGACTCTTGTTTATGTTTTACTCACTGCAGGATCTGATTACATTCACAAGACTGTCCATATTTTACTCACTGTAGAAGATAGGCTCTGACTAAGGCTCTGATAAACTTTCTACATTTTCTTCCTAGTGTTTTATTCAATGTAGAAGGCAGGGTCTTCTTTCATTTTTATGTCCCCGATAGCGATAGCGGGGACATAATGTTTTTGCCCTGTCTGTTTGTTTGTTTGTTGGTTGGTTGGTTGGTTGGTTAGTTGGTTTGTACGTGGACAACTTTAACATTGGTCATAACTTTTGAACCATTGGAGGTAGAGTTCTCATATTTGGCATGAAGGTTCCTTGTGACAAGAGCTTCACAGTCATGCAAAAAAGTTTGACCTGTGACCTTGACTTTTGACCTACTTAAAAGGAAAAAATAACATTGGTCATAACTTTTGAAACGCTTGAGATACAGCCTTCATGTTCGGCATGTATGTTCCTTGTGACAAAAGCTTTACATTCATGCAAAAAATTTTGACCTTTGACCTACTTAAAATAAAGAAATAACATTTTGGTCATAACTTATGAACCATTTGAGATACAGCTTTCATATTTTCCTGTAGGTTCCGTGTGACAAGAGCTTTACATTCACACAAAAAAAATTGACCTGTGACCTTGACCTACATGAAAGAGAAAGTTAACATTGGTCTTCAGTTTTGAACCATTTTGAGATACAGCCGTCATATTTGGCATGTAGGTTCCTTGTAACAAGAGCTTTACATTCATGCAAAAGATTTTGACCGGTGACCTTGACTTTGACCTACTTAAAAGAAAAAATTAACATTTTGGTCATAACTTTCGAACTGTTTGGGATAGGGCATTCATATTTGGCATGTAGGTTCCTTGTGATAAGAGCTTTACATTCATGCAAAATTTTTTGACCATGACCTTGACCTTTTGACTTACTTAACTTAAAAAAAACAAATAAAATTGTTCATAACTTTTGAATCGTTTAAGATAGAGCCTTCATATTTGGCATGTAGGTTCCTTGTGACAAGAGCTTTACATTCATGCAAAATTGTTTGACCTGTAACCTTGACCTATGACCTACTTTAAAGAAAAAAATATTGTTCACAACTTTCGAACCGTTTAAGATAGAGCCTTCATATTTGGCATGTAAGTTCCTTGTGCCAAGGGCTTCCCCCTCAAACCAAAAATCTTAACCTGTGACCTTGACTTTGAACTGTGACCAACTTTGAAAAAAAAAATGACCATGCCCGGGGACATGTTCGTGTTTCACAAACACATCTTGTTCATTCCTAAACCTGTCCATGATTTGCTGATGAACATGATTTACTCACTGCAGCAGCAGGATCTGATAAACATTATTACATTCAAAATTCTTTTTACTTACTAAAGTACGCTGGTTTTGATAATCATTTTACATTCCTAACTCTGTCCATGTTTAACTTTGACTGCATAAGCATGCAGGATCTGATAAACATTTACATTTTCTGAAACATTTTACATTTTCTGATGTTTTACTCACAGCAGAAAGCTTATAGCTTATTTTCAAAACTCGTTACACATGTATGTTTTATTTACTTCAGAAGGCAGGGTCAAACTGCATCCATGTGTTTTTCTCAATGTAAAAGCCAGGGTCAGATAAACAGTTTACATTCCTAACTCTTTACATGTTTTGCTCACTCCAGAAGGCAGGGTGTGATTGACATTTTATACTTCTAACTTCTTTTCATCTTTTACTCACGGCAGAAGTCGGGGTCTCATAAATATTTACTATAAGTTACTAAAGAAGGATCTTATAAACATTGTACATACTCAATTACATGTTATACTCGCTGAAGCAGGAAAGGTCTAATAAACATTTTACATTCCTAACACTTTCCTTGTTTCACTCCATGCAGAAGGCATTGTCTGATAATATTTTACATATCAAACTGTCCAAGTATTACTTTACAATGAATTAGGCAGGGTCTGATAAAATTTTTACATTCAGAACTCTGTCCATGTTTTACTCACTGCAGAAGTGTCTATATTTTTCCCATTGCAGAAGATAGGGTCTGATAAACATTTTACTCATTCCTAGGTGTTTACAGTATTTACCCTAAATATTCGGACATCTTAACTCCTTACCATACTTGTTAAAAAATTTGAACAAGTACAGTTTACTACTTGATGTTGCATCTACAGATAGCTGGATGAGTGCGGCCCCCGCCCATCGGGGCTTGAAGAAATATATGGGCTGCATGATGCTTCCACGCAGAGCTGAATCCGACCTGCACAGGATTACTGGTAAACCGCTTAGAGAATCTAAGCTTGCCCAGGCAAAGCTGTGCGAGTCGGACCGTCCATGTTTATAAACCCTATTGGTTTCATTGGGCGACAGGGCTAGAGATGTCATTCTTCTCAATGTTGGGTAAAAGTCTCAAAAAATTGGAAGCAACGTCTCCCAAATGACCTTTACAGTGTTGACGGGGACATTAATCCTCAAATCAAACAAACAAAACAAAAGCTGGATGAGTGGCAAACAGTGTAGACCCTGATGAGTTGCCACAGTCTGCAGTGCCTCCTGGGTTTACGCTGTTTGTCCATGCTTATCTGTCCAAATACATAGGATAAATAATGTACTCTTACCTTGGCGAGTCAATCCTGAATGATTCCTTCAACCCATAAGATGGCAATCACAACAATTGTTTCTGCTTTGTTGTCTGCTGGTTACTTTCAAAATTATTGTTGCAAAGCAGTCTGATCAGGGTCCACACTGTTTGCCTGTATGCAATAATAGGTTTTGAAAAGGTGGCAAAATATGCAACAGATGACAAACAGACAACATTTTCAGATTCAGTTTTTCTTTGCATCTTCTCCCATTGTATGCTAGTGGACTCTTCCACTGCTATATATTGGACAAGTCCATTTGTCATATAAGGGGTGTCAGGCCTATTTTCTTTGTTATGTCCCCGGTAGCGATAGCGGGGACATATTGTTTTTGCCCTGTCTGTTTGTTTGTTTGTTTGTTGGTTTGTTGGTTTGAACGTGGACAACTTTAACGTTGGCCATAACTTTTGAACTGTTTGAGATAGAGCTTTCATATTTGGCCTGAAGGTTCCTCTAGGCAAGACCTTCACATTCATGCAAAAACATTTGACCTGTGACCTTGACCTTGACCTTTGACCTACTTAAAGAAAAAAAATAACATTGGTCATAACTTTTGAACCACTTGAGATACAGCCTTCATATTTAGCATGTATGTTCCTTGTGACATAAGCCTTACATTCATGCACAAAATTTTTTACCTGTGACCTTGACCTTTGACCTACTTAAAATAAAAAGAATAACATTTTGGTCATAACTTTTGAACGGTTTGAGATAGAGCCTTCATATTTTGCATGTAGGTTCCTTGTGACAAGAGCTTTACATTCACACCAAAAATTTTGACCTGTGACCTTGACCTTGACCTTTGACCTCCATAAAAGAAAAAGTTAACATTGGTCATAACTTTTGAACCGTTTGAGATACAGCCTTCATATTTAGCATGTATGTTCCTTGTGACAAAAGCTTTACATCCATGCAAAAAAATTTGACCTTGACCTTGACCTTTGACCTACTTAAAACATAAAAATAACATTTTGGTCATAACTTTTGAACAGTTTGAGACAGAGCCTTCATATTTTGCACGTAGGTTCGTCTTGACAAGAGCTTTACATTCACACAAAAAATTTTGACCTGTGACCTTGACCTTTGACCTACATAAAAGAAAAATTTAACATTAGTCATAACTTTTGAACCGTTTGAGATACAGCCTTCATATTTAGCATGTAGGTTCCTTGTGACAAACGCTTTACATTCATGCAAAATTTTGACCCGTGACCTTGACCTTTTACCTACTTAAAAAAAATAAACATTTTTGGTCATAACTTTCGAACCGTTTGGGATAGAGCTTTCATATTTGGCATGTAGGTTCCCTGTGATTAAGGTTTTTCATTTATGCAAAACGTTTGGACCTTGACCTTGACCTTTGGCCTGCTTAAAAGAAAAAATAAAATTGTTCATAACTTTTGAACCGTTTAAGATAGAGCCTTAATACATGTATTTGGCATGTAGGTTCCTTGTGACAAGAGCTTTACATTCATGCAAATTTTTTTGACCTGTGACCTTGACCTACTTTAAAGAAAAAATATTATTGTTCATAGCTTTTGAACCATTTAAGATAGAGCTTTCATATTTGGCATGTGAGTTTCTTGTGTAAAGGGCTTCCCACACAAACAAAAATCTTGAACTGTGAGCAACTTTGAATAAAAAATGACCATGCCCGGGGACATGTTCGTGTTTCACAAACACCTTGTTTTTATTCTATTTTTGATGGAAAATTCTGACAGCAAATAGTGCAGGCCCTGATCAGACGCCGCATTCTTTGGCGTGTGATCTGGGCCTGCACTGTTTGCCAAGGTACCCTTTTAGGGGTTTCCCCACATACAATGGGTTAATGGTTAGGAGAGTCAGCTCCCAATGACAAGATAAAATATCTCAAGAGTTTATTCACCTTAAAACTGTATTTTGAA
The DNA here is from genome assembly GCA_963580285.1 of Lucinisca nassula. Taxonomy (NCBI): domain Eukaryota; kingdom Metazoa; phylum Mollusca; class Bivalvia; order Lucinida; family Lucinidae; genus Lucinisca; species Lucinisca nassula. The sequence goes on along the minus strand of OY757021.1, from coordinate 68,801,086 downwards.
TATTTCAGAAACTTATGCACCATTTACACTTGGCCAGGATGTCCACAATTCAAACAAAGCATGTTTTCCCACAATTCATTGCATGAAATTTACTTTTTTTCTATGCATTCCTATGCTCTCAGTATACTCTGTAACTACCTGTAGGAAGTTGTTCTGAAGCCATCATGATTCTGTTCAAGATCAGTCACAATTTCCATTAAGCTCATCCAAGTTATTTTATGATTATTATGACATTTTACCTCATTCTGTTCAGATCGCTTCATTCAACATTCATAAAGTTTGGTTAAGGTCTTATAAGATTGAGCAAGACTGCCTCACTTAACCATCTTATCAGAATGTGACAGAGAGTGAGAAAAAACATGGTGGAATTGTAGTGATACCTCAAGTTATCATGTTTGCAATTTCATCAAGTTCCCTATGCTGGAGCATCAAGGTCTGTCAAGGTCTGTTGCATAATGTTAAGGTCAGTTAAGTTCTACTACAATCTTCTTTGATAACCAAATTCTACTTTGCTTAACAAAATTTGGCATTAAATAGAAATAATCATTGAATGGCTAATTTTTGACACTTAATAAGTGTGTCATAATCCATCATGGTTCTACTAAGCTCCCTCAAGATCACCAAGATTCTGTCCCATGATCCATACACTCAACATGCTTCTCACAAAATATGAAGTGTAAACCCCATGGCCAAGTATAAACACAGTATAAGGAGTGAATGTTTTAACCAGACATCTTTCTAAAGGGCGATTTATAAATTTAATATTGTTTTTGTTTATCAACAAAAAATGCCATAAATGATTCCTACTTGCTTAGAACTTTGATAGACAAACCTTTGTTACATAGATACAAATTGCCCTTTATTGTGTAGGTACCGTATACGGGTGTATTTTGAACATAGTAGAATAGTTTTACTACCTGATATAGACCGGCCCCGATAGCTCAGTTGGTAGAGTGTCCGCTCGGGGAACGGGAGGTCTCGGGTTCGATCCCGGGCCGCGACATACCAAAGTCGTTAAAAATGGTACTAGCTGCTCCTCGCTTGGCACTCAGATTTACGGGGTAGAGCTAGGACTGGTCGATCCAGTGTCAGGATAATGTGACTGGGTGTGGTATCATGTAATGTGTCTGGGACATGATACTTCAGTGAGGCAGCACTATAAACGTGAGCAGTGAGCTCCCTGTCGCAACCAGACACCGTCGTGATATGACTGAAAAATTGTTGAAAGCGACGTTAAACCCGAATTCACACACACACACACTACCTGATATAGTGTCTGGAAATCATCACATTAACAAGTCTGTGAAAGGAACACCCCCTAAACCCCAGTTTATATAGAGAAAACTGGGGTTTACAGGGTATACATTAGTTTTCTTATTTCTGCATCAAGACATAGATTGTGGGTACTCGTTAGAACCGCCTTATTGAGGTGGTTCTCTCGAGCACCCACAACATATGTTTACTGTAAGATTAAGAAAAATATCATGGATTTTCATTAGGAAAGAAGCCATTTCGTAGATGAGAAAAAAATGCACTATGTCACATGGGTGTGCTATCATAATGAGTTGGATAAGAGGCAATCAGTATAGACTCTGCTGAGATTTCACATCTGGGTTTACATTGTTTTCCAAGCCCTGTTCATCTGAATACATACAGGAAATACAATATGAAGGCTGCGAGTTTTGCGGTTGTGCTGAATGTTTGTGATTTTGTTTTTTATTCCATGACACTATCATAGACAATATCAGGGCCCAGTCTAGACAAGTCAAGATTGAGAAGCCTCCGTGGTGTAGTGGTTATGCTACTCCTCCTATAAACCAGGGATCGCAGGATCGATCCGGGGGCTTCTCCAGACTTTCGAGTGAGTCTTTAAACCGAGGTCCCATCTCCTTATGACCTTAGCTGTTGGTGGGACTTAAAACTCAAACTGTCACTCACTCACTTTACATAAAGATTGTTTGATAGTGAATATTATAAATCTAATGTCTCTGAAGCAAATATTATATACCACTAAAACAGCAATTATTTTATCAGTATATTTCTGTATGAAAGTTGCTTATTTTTGTTATTATAATTGTATTTTCTTCCAATATTCAACTTTTTAAGCATGATAATGCTCATTTTCTTTATATTTTTGAAAAATGTATTGCTGGTTGCTGGTTGAATCTCATACTTTGAATGTAATAAAATTTTATTGTTGTCACTTGTTTGTTTCTATATGACCGAGATATATAAGAGTTAACCCTCAAGACACGAATCACAAAAATTGTCGTCTGCTTTGTTGTTTGCTGGTTACTTTAACCCAATGAATACGTGGACTTTTCCTTTGCTATATGTTGGACAAGTCCATTTGTCATTTGTCAGGTCTATTTTTTGGATTTTATTCTATTTTTGATGGAAAATTCATTCTGCAGCATCTGATCTGGGCCTACACTGTTTGCCAAGGTACCCCTTTTGGGCTTAAGATGTCATTTCATCTCAATGTCGGGTAAAAGTCCCACAAAATTGGAAGCAACATCTCCAAAATGACCTATAGTGTTGACAGCAATGTTAAACCTCAATTCAAACAAGCAAGCATTCTAATACAATGTCAACTAGAGTTGCGGTTCTTGTGCATAACATGCCTTCTCAACCTCGTGTATTATTAGGGCCCCGCACTGAAAGTGTGGGTGCCCTATAGTAATCACTCTGTCTGTCTGTCTGTCTGTCCGTCCGTCTGTCCGTCCACAATTTTTTTTATCCTCCATAACTTTCTTATTCCTGAATGGATTTAAATATTACTTGGCAGAAATGTTAACCATAATGTGATGGAGTGTTGCGCGCAAGACTCAGGTCCGTACCTCAAAGGTCAAGGTCATACTTAGAGGTTAAAGGTCAAAAAAGGGTCTTTCCTGTGTCCAATAACTTTGTTATTATTCCTGGATGGATTTAAATATTACTTGGCAGAAATGTTAACCATAATGTGACGAAGTGAGTGAGTGAGTGAGTTTTAGTTTTACGTCCCACCAACAGCTAAGGTCATACAGAGACGGGACCTCGGTTTAAAGACTCATCCGAAAGTCTGGAGAAGCCCGGGATCGATCCTGCAATCCCTGGTTTACAAGGCGAGTAGCATAACCACTGCACCACTGAGGCTTCTAATGTGACGAAGTGTCACACGCGGTACCTCAAAGGTCAAGGTCATACTTAGAGGTTAAAGGTCAAAAAAGGGTCTTTCCTGTGTCCAATTAATAACTTTGTTATTATTCCTGGATGGATTTAAATATTACTTGGCAGAAATGTTAACCATAATGTGACGAAGTGTCACACACGAGTGTGGGTGCCCTATAGTAATCACTCTGTCTGTCCGTCTGTCTGTCTGTCTGTCCGTGCGTCTGTCCGTCCACAAATTTTTTTATTATTCCTCCATAACTTTCTTATTAGGGCCCCGCACTGAAAGTGTGGGTGCCCTATAGTAATCACTCTGTCTGTCTGTCCGTCCACAAATTTTTTAACATCAACATTTTCCTACTCCACTGATAGCGCTGCCGGGGCCCTAGTCAGTTTCACTGACAGCTCTAGTTGTACCAAGTTCTCACCACTGTGGTTTGCGCCTAGCTCGGGTCACATGAGAAGCCAAGTTCTGCAATGAAAGATCAGGTTTTTTTTCTCAAGAGTACTCCAGTTTTCGCCCACCTCAATACGGTCACCTCAATATGACTGAAATAATCTTGAAATGGCTGTAAAACAACCCCACCCACCCCCCCCCCAAAAAAAAAAAAAAAAATTGTACCAAGTATCATCAATATATCTCAAAGGGTACTGGAGTTACAAGGATCACAATATGATCACAAGGAAATATTGTCAACGGAGAAAACCCAAATACCATGGCACCTAGAGCTGTGTTTCTTGCACATGATACACCTAATAACCTCGTGTATAATTGCAGGATCTAAGCCTGCCCTATTGGTTTCATTGGGCGACAGGGCTTGAGATGTTTATCTCACTGTTGGGTAAAAGTCCCACAAAATTGGAAGCAACGTCTCCAAAATGACCTATACAGTGTTGACGGGGATGTTAAACCTCAAATCAAACAAAATCAAAGGATATTGGAGTTACCTTGATCACAAGGCTTTGGCAACCAATGGACACCGTGCCGATCGCATTTTTATGATATGCTAACTAATGAAATCATTAACTTTGAACAATCGAGTCCGGGTTGCAAATCCAAAGACTGGTTCTCATGTGCCCTGGAATTTTCAATCTTCACTCTCTTTCTCAAAAGTTGTTTTTTAATTTACATGTATATGGACTTAACCTGGGCCAAGTTATTCAAAGCTTAACATTATCGTTAGTGACCAAATGTTGACTGTTCTAGCAAGTGCATTTCACATATTTTTCCAACAAAAATAGCTGGTATTTTCGCTGTGAAAGGTGTGAGCAGTCTTTGCAATGCAAAAGCTACTCACATTTTTTATCAAAAATATCACCTTTCTGTCATACTGAAAGCTTGAACTTTTTATGTAATGTTAACTAACAACTCATTAGTTATGAATGGATGAGCCCAACACTCATTATTGCAATACCTGGTGTCATATTGGGTATATATTGTTTTTGTTTGATTTGAGGTTTAACATCCCCGTTAACACTGGATAGGTTATTTTGGAGATGTTGCTTCCAATTTTGTGGGACTTTTACCCGACATTGAGATGAAATGAAATCTCAAGCCTGGACGGTTCAACTCGCACCACTTTTGCCTTGGCAGGCTTAGATCCTCTAAGTGGTTTACCATTACTCGTGTGCGGTCGGTTTCAGCTCTGCATGGAAGCATCATGCAGCTCGTCCTTTTCTTTATGATCCAATAGGCAGGGGCCGTAGTGGGTATATAAATCTTCGGGTACATAAATATACTTCAATAATAGGGATTATCAACTAAATGATAATCCCATTTATTTGGTGCGAACAAATTGAATGGACTGTCATTAATGTGTCATGATTGCAGCTTCAGGGTGGCTTGACCTCTCATTATTTAGGTTTAAACAATGTCTGATCGCAATTTCGATCTCGTCATCCACCATGACAGTTGGTCCAGGTTACTGGACGCTTGCACCGTGTTTGTTATTCAGCAGTCAAGCGTCTTAAGGGCCAAACTATGGTTTGGCGTCTTGCGCATGCTCAGGGAAACCTTCCTTTTCCGTTTTCAAATCCAGCAAAAGAAAGTTGTATTTTTAAAAGGAATCTAAAACTAAAAATCCAGCAAGAGAAAGTTGTCGGGACTCGGTTGAGATATGTTTCATAATAAAAGAAGAAGAGGGTGTCCTTTAGCTATAATATAAGAATTTCCATTGGTTGACCTCGAACAACAATAATATTATCGGTACTTTCGTTTTGCAACCGGAAATGATAAAATGCGTTAGTGACGAGGTACAACTAAATAGGGAAAAAGGAACAACTAAGACAGTTCACCGTTACGAAAATATTAGGAAAAGTGACACTACGGTGGCATAAAAATCGCCATTTTAATTGCAAAATATACATGGGTGACAATGGTGGCCCTGCGAGTTTTTGGTACCTTATAAAGCTTGGGAAAAAATGTTATTATGGAAGATAAATAGTATGCAGCGAAGAAATTAAAGGGCTAAATATGATTTCTGATATAAGGACGGTCGGCAGGGAACTCTTCAGTAAAAAGAAACAAAGAACGGATATCTTTCCCGCCAGTTTCTCATTTGGTGGAGGTGAAAGCTTCGGTTTTTATTGCTAAAATTTGATCATTTTTGAACAGTTTTAAAAGCAAAATCTTTACCAGAGGTGTGGGACTGATTGAAAATATTTCTTGTGTACATTTGGTAAGGTCATATAGCAGAATACCTATGTTTGAACCTCCGAAAACGGCGGACCTCAGTGGAAGTGACTTCACGCCGATCGTCCTTATATATTTTGTACCACAGGGACGCCCGGTATCTGTTTATTTTGAGTGCAAATCTTGGGAATTTATCTGTAGATAGATTGTAGACAAGATGGTGGCCGATATTTACAAACTGACTGGGGAATTTCCACAGGGGTCATGACCTTTGGCACTCATTGTGTAACGCTAAATTAACTTAAAATACCATATTTTAAGTAAATGCGCTTTTAGAATTTTCTTTATATTTTTGAAGGGATTATGCCTCGACTTTCGGGTATAATAGCGTCAGTTTGGGTTGTCAGAGTTAAACAGCGCAGGCATTGCGGGATAGCTTGACGGCTCGGCTGACCAGCTATGTTAATTTTAAATATGCAAATGACCATGTGTTGTCGAATGTTAGTTTATTTATGAACACCCGACCTACTTTTGAGCCGGACATAGCCGCTTGAATCACAGGTGTGATATACCGGTATTATCGATAGTAACCTGTCAATTAAACATATATTGGGAATTCAATGACCACAAACAATATATAATTTCTAAAGGTAATTTTATTGACTTTCAAAACATATTTGAAGCCACAAACCTCATCTGATTCGATATGAGTCTGCCAATATCAAGCCAGACATTGTAAAAAAAAAAAAAAAAAGTTAAAGCAGACAGAGTGGCTGGACCTTTTGACTCTTGTCCGCTATGAACTCTGCACATATCACCATTAGGTCTTGTATATTATATTGTGCAAATGGTACAAGCTTAAGGCTGTGGTTGCCTTTTGGTAAATTCCGATATAAAAGGAAAATTTGGGCTATTACTCGTCTCTCCTTTAGACTCTGATCAGCTCAGATTCAAGCTTGACGGGAAGTTTTATTTTGTTTAAGCAATGCCATTTGGTTGCAGCATAGCACGCCAGACTTTCGAGACTGTCGCTACTTTTTTGGAATTCTGGGTAGCTAGACATGTTTCTGAGGGACGATTCATGTGTTATCTTGACAGTTTCCTGCTTGGTACTGGGGAGTCCATTTTGTGGGCAATTTATGAATGCTACATGTGGTTTATCAAAGATACACTGTCACCTTCGCATCACAGCAGATATGAAGGAATTTGAACTTTGGGTACAATTTTTCAAAAAAAAAAAAAAAAAAATATGGTATTTCCGTTTCTCATGACCGGTTCTGGATGTCAAATGAGGACTTACAGCACTGCACCATTCGTGCAAGGGGTTTGAACTCGGTTTTGGTGCCTACTTTGTAGGTAATGAGATAAGACCAGTGGTCGAGTGGATAATTTTTCCATCTTTGGAGCATCTTCTGTTATTTATTTTTGATTTATAAAAAAAAAAAAAAAACAGTAGTGTACTGGGAACTGCACCCTGCAGTACACCACATTCTATTCAAAATTACAGACCAACCTTACCAAGTCACGGAAGGCAATGTTAATCGAGATATTTCCATGACATATTAAATGTAGAGTGCCGAGCACTGAACCTTGCAGTACACAACAATCTTTTCAAATCTACGGATCAACCTTACCACTCACGGAGGGTAATGTTTAATGAGATATTTCCATTTATGTATTTATTTATTTATTTATTTTAATTTATGCATTTATTAAAATGTAGAGTACTGAGCACTGCACCTTGCAGTACACCACATTCTAATCACACATACCCACTCACGCAGGGTAATGTTGGATGAGATAGTTCTAATCAGATAAATTAACTGGATAAATATATACTTCATCTTTAGAATTAGTTGAGACATAACTGCCCTCCAACAATATCGTGCATCCCACTTGCAATCAATGCATCTATATGTTGCCTTGGTTGTCAAACAATATATGATGTGGAAGCCTGATGTTAGTCTAGACTTCTTTTGCCTCCGGAATGGCCATTCATTAAAGCACTGTCAGCTCAGTGGCATTCTTGTGACAGCTGTAGAAAATAAATTAGGACTTCCAAAGCAACTTTATGCTGCACATTCCTTTAGAATTGGAAGGGCTATTAATTTTGCAGCTAAGGGTATTCTAGTATAGCCATAAAAGAACTTGGTTGATGGAAAACTGGGGCGGTAACATGGTACATACGTTTTTAAATTGTCTGTTACAGATATATTGCTTATCGGTGATTCCCTGGTTTCACACCTTGCTGACAGTGTATCAGCTCTCAGACCTCCAGCTAATGCAGTGATTGTTAGCTAAAATTTTTATTAGGGTAAAGCAGTGCACTGGTATCACTACGACACCGAGCTCCAATGGTTGCTGCAGTTTCATTCAACCCTTGTGATGATAATTATTCACCTCGGGGGCAACAACCTTGTTGAGTGGTCCCAAAGCAAACTTCTTAAAGACTTTTAAAAGCTAATTTGCATACATGGCTTCTATTTATCCCGAAGCCCAAACGGTATGATCAGACATCCTCCCTAATTGTCAGTCGTTGCTGGGGGCGGACAACACTCATGAAGGGCTTAAAAAGCTGGATCAAAGGAGGCGTATAAACCAATCGGGTAGACAGCCTGCTTTAAATGTAGTGACCGAACAATCAAGCATGTGCTCGATTTCAATACAACAGGGCTATTTAAGACGGATAGGGTTCATCTCACTGCTGTGGGCAATATCATATTTTTAAATACATTTGAGGAAGTAGTCAATCAATTTGTTACAGACCCTTCTTCCCAAATATTAAATCCTAATATGTAGTTAGAATAACAGGACAAGGATAAAAAGGCTATATTCATAAAAATGTTGAATTGCTGAATTGGGGGACAAATTTATGTGGGGCATCATAAATTTGCTGTGGCGGAATTCAGCATTCGATAGGGGGGACGCTTTGCTTAGACAGCTGTTTGGTTGTAATGAAACTTTACGCCTTGAGCCTAGATTCCAAATACTGGTTGCTGGGGGCAAGGCTGAAGTTTGTTTCTTTCAGGACTTCTACTTGGACTGGGTGGCATCTCCTTCATGGAAGTGGTTCGCCATAGCCTGAAGATTTGTTCTTGAGCCTAGATTCCGGGTACTGGTTGCTGGGAGCAGAGCTGAGGCTTGTTTCTTTCAGAACTTCTTGAACTGGGTGGCGTCTCCTTCATGGAAATGGTTCGCCATAGCCTGAGGATGTGTTCCCCCCAGGGTCATACTAAAAAATTTCTAAATTGCAAGTCATAAGTAAGGTTCGCACGTGCAGCCGGGGCTATTTGAATATATGTAATATGGGATGGATTACATGGTATGCATTGCATAATGCAGAAGATGGTATGGAATGCGTGTCATGGAATGCATTTTGGAGTGCACATTACGGAGTGCTCACTGTCAAGATTAGTTGGAGTGCATAAATTGGAGTGCACAAGAGTTGGGACAGAGTGGAGCGTACAAATAGGATGTGCGCAATATCTGGATTGTTACATAATTTGGAGCGTACAGTCAGGATGTGCGCAATATTTAGAATGCTAAAGATTGTAAAGCATACAAACAAGATGTATGCAATATTTGGAATACTTGGAGCGTACAAATAGGATGTGCGCAATATTTGGATTGTTACAAAATTTGGAGCGTACAAACAGGATGTGCGCAATATTTGGAATGTTAAAAAATTGTGGAGCGTACAAACAGGATGTACGCAATATTTGGAATACTCTGTTACAAAATTTGGAGCGTACTATAGGAAGTGCTCAATTTTTGGAATGTTACAAAATCTTGGAGCACACATTTGGAGTGTGCGCATATTTTGGAATACTCAAAATTCAAAATTGGACTGCACAATATTTTGAGTGCAAACAAATTAATAATTTGGTGCCCATTTTCGTGCGAGCAAGGTTATATGCTGTCACTGCGTCCCCCCTTCGACCTGAATCTACTCGGTGTCCATATACTGCCAGATATTGTTGAGACTAAAACACATTATTGAAATAATGTTTTATTAACTATGTGAAAAAGGAGATAAATAAAAGTAGTTGTATCTATATATATTTTGTACGAGTGAGCATCCTTAATAACAAAAGCATATAGTCAAGTGTTTTTTCTTTATTGTTCGGAAGTGACTTTAAAAGTATTTCATCATATAACTGAAGTCATAGGCAATGTCATTACGTCATTGCATATTTTAAGTAAGTAACATTATAACATCATGTACCAATATCACAAATTATTATCATGTTGTTCATGATAATGCAAGTGCACTGTTTACCATAATGAACCTAAGTATTGGGACAGGCAGGCCTAAGCAAACAGTGCAGACCAAGATCAGACTGCTCCGGAAGGAGCAGTCTGATCAGGGTCTACCCTGTTTGCCATTCTGTCTGCATCTTTTGTACTCCTTGCTGGATCATGAAACAAATTTGTTACAATTTTAGGAGAGTTATAGCAAGTCCTCAAGGTGTCTGCAGTTTTAGGATTGTTAGAGTATTCTAGGAGCTTTTACCCATTTTGTATCCAGCAGGAGACCATTGCAAAATTTAGGGGTGTAAGGTTTGGTTATTTTTAGAAATTTATTTGAAAATGTTTGAACTTTCTGCAAACAGTGGAAGGCTCTGATCAGATGCTGCATTCTGCTGTGTCAGATCTAGGCCTGTAATGTTTGCCAATGCCCGTTTTGGGGTTTCTAGTTTAAACTAGGTTTACCATTTTCTATGGAGAAAATACTAAGAAACACGTCTATATGATAAAAAGGATCTCATGCCTGTGGTCATCATACATGAAATTATAGAACTTGCCGAAAGCTTCTATTATGTATTTCAAATGAAATGATCACTTGTTAAAGAACCTCTACATAATAACAAAACCTTTCAAATTACAAACACTTCAATCAGATACTATATTTATCGTAAGTCACACAAAAAATTGATTAAAAATATGAACAAACAGTGGCAAAAGTATTTGAAAATATGAACAAAGAGTGGCAAAGAGGCATAAAACCATGACCTGGGGCCAGTTGTTCAAAGCCATGTTTAACACACTCGTCAGTGGTCAAAATGTCAACTACTATGTGGTCAAAACGTCAATTACTATGTGCAATATCTGCTACATAGATAGATTTGATGAAAAAATGTGAGTAGCTTTTGCATTTGCAAAAGCTACTCACATCTTTTCATCAAAAATATAATAGCACATATGCTATATTAAATTATCAAAGTTTTAACGACATGTTTAATAATGACACTGTCAAATGCAAAAGCTACTCACATTTTTTCATCAAAAATATAATAGCACATTTGCTATATTAAATTATCATCAAAGTTTTAATGACATGTTAACTTATGACATTGTCAAATGCAAAAGCTACTCACATTTATTCATCAAAAACATAATAGCACATTTGCTATAATAAATGATCAAAGTTTTAATGGTATGTTAACAAAATGGCATTGTAAGTTTTGAACAACTTGCAACAGACTGCAAGCTTCTCTGGGTACACCTTTTGCTTAAGCCCATGTGTTTGAATATTTTCTACAGCTATGTGTAAGATTACAAAAATTTAATACAAATATTTTACACTCAAAAGATTTATAAATAACATACAAAACGACTTGTGACATAGAAATTGGAAACATTTTCAATCAACAGTGAAATAGACTTGATGATGACAAATACCCGCACAATGCCATATACATGTACCAATGATAATACAGTAAAACTTTGATGGCTTGAAAACCAATGGCCCGTTTACATTTGTACCATGGCTAATACAAACTCGTCCAGTCCATAGGAAATTTTACCAAGAACTCCAGTTATCGATATACATGTATTCAGGATAATTAAGGGGGATTTTTTTCTCTTTTTCATCTTACATTAGAACCATCTACAAGATCTTTTCCTGCCCAACATTGTGGAATTAACCCTTGTCCTGCTGAGCAGGGGCCAGTTGTTCAAAGCATTGTTAGCTTAACAAGCTCGTTAGCAGTCATACTGTTAACTGTTCCAGCAAGTTCAATATGTAAAATTTTGGTATTTTTGCTGAAAAATATAAGCAGCATTCGCAAAAGAAGCTCACATTTTTTCAGCAATCATATTAGCATATTTGCCATAATAAATGATAAAAGTTTTAACGATTCGTTAAGTAACGACATCATTAGTTTTGAACAACTGGCCCCAGGGATATATCCCACTTTTGCAACAGTGAAGATTCAGATCTGATGAGCAGTTACAAAGCTTTAAAATAAAAATTTCGAAAAATCTTGAACATAAAAATGACCTTGACCTTGAGGCTACTGGCATAGGCGGGGGTATTGCTAAATAAAACTTTAGACCTATAGCTATTATCACCAAATCCATCGTATGGTTTGGAAAATATGAACTCTTAAAAACCTTAAACGTAAATGCTGACACTGTCTCCAACGCCGGGGATAGTGCATTAGCTCTTCCTGGACTTCATTCAGGTGAGCTATGCAAATAAGACCTGTTAAAAAACTTTAACATAAAAATTCTATGTCCATGACATTGAGGCCATGGGTATAGGCAAGGGTATTGCTGAATGTAGCTTTGGACCTATATCTTTCATCATACCAAACATGAGCCAAATCCGTCATATGGTATGGAAAATATTAGCACTTAAGAAACTTTAACTTAAAGGCTGACACTGACTCCAACGCCAATGTTAACACCGGGGGTAGTGCAATAGTTCTTCCTGGACTTTGTCCAGGCAACCTAAAAATCTTTAAATATTTATTACTTCAAGAAAGAGCTCAAAGCAACCATGTTAAACGATCCATCAGTTTTCAAGCCATTGAAGTTTGTCGAAAGCTGACAAAACAAACTGCCATTTTATGACATCACTGGCAGATGACTTGATGTTAGATGGTGAAAAGTTATTTTCTCGCATTGAAAACATTACACAAGGACATAAATATAAGTGACACAGTCAAAGATGTTGGCGGGATTTCTTCTTACAATGGCAGAAGATTGGGAGAATTTGAAGGAAACAACAAAATTATTGTTGGTTTTCAATCTGTTAGAATCGAAACAGATAAGCTGTTGTGTGTGATTTGTTGAGTAATAAATCACAGTTTGTTGGTGAATTGTAAGTAGACAAATCACTTGTACTATGTGCTCGTGATTTGATCTATTTTACAATTGACAGATCCAAACTGTGATTTATTGCTCATCAAATCACTGCTAGAGCTGATATATTTCTTAAATCATTTTGATGTGGTGACTACATGTATCTTATAAATAAAAAAATGTTGTTTGGCATTTGTAATGCACTGGCAAGCAGAAAATTAAATTACATGTATGTAAAGTGAATGAGATTCTTAATTTTCATGATATGATTGAAATTATACAAACTGAAAATTAATGCAAACCTAACTAAAAATTTGTGTACTATATTTATCTTTATATCAATTCTAAAACTAAATAAAGATCATGTTATGTTCAAAACTAATTATGGGGTTACTTTAAAATACCATAATGTTTAATCCTATACATGTGTATATCTACCCCAGCATGTGAAATGTTAACCCTTATCTTGCTGTTCACAACAACCCCTATCTTTGGAAACAGTGTAGATCCAGATCAGATGGCTTCTGAAGAAGCCATCTGATCAGGACCTACACTGCTTGACATTCAATTTATGGATTTGTAAGAATAAGTTACATCAAGTAATCTGATTGGTTCAGAGTCAGAAATGGGTGTGGCTACATTGAATATTCAGCAAGACAAGGGTTAAGTGACATATAATATACCAAAGGCCTCAGTAGCTCAATGACAGTCGGATGCGCGTCAGACTGGTGATCAGGAGGTTGCGCGTTCGATACCTACCGTGGTTGGTAACATTCTTCCGTGGAAATTGATCATGAAATCTTTTCTACTGTCATTCTCTCATTCCGCTGATTCAAGAAGGGCAGTTGTCAGTTTCTGGCAAAAGAATGTGCACTGTACTGGTTAACCACTTACGTATAAGCCTGCCCAGGAAAAGTGTGGATAGGTAAACTGACTGACTCAAAATTGACCTAAAATGGTGTTGACTGGGCCGTTAAACTCCAATACGAAAAAAAAAATATACCAAAATCTCATAATAACATGGTTTGTTATAACACGAATTTAATATAACACTGTTTCAAGATGCATCTAAAAAATGTATAGATTATATAGAAAAATTACCACAAATGGTCATTTTTCTATATAATCTGTACATTTTTGTTTGGATATAATATGGTTGTTTAACTACCATGGTTTCTGCTTTGGACCCTATTGATAGTGTTATGAAGAGGTTGTGGTGTAATATAAGAATCTTATATGGGTGTGAGGGGTGGATTGAAAAATCGGTCCCGAGGGACACTGTCCGGCATCACGAGGCTTGTCGAGTGATGCTGGACAGTGATCCCGAGAGACGGATTTTTCTTTCCATCCCTCACACCCATATTGGATTCTTTTTCTTGCATACCTTCCATTTCTATTGCAAATTTTTAATGCTGCTGTCACTTCTGTTTCAGATGTCTGCCATTTTTTGATGACACAACAGGAATGTTTAGTGACGTCACGCATGACGCCGCCGCGCATGAGGTTGTAATCAACAAGTGCATTTATCAAACACGCGATTATATTCGATTTGGGGTCGGAACACTTGGGTCAGAACATAAATTTCTTTCCCAGGGTAAAATCACGGATTTCCTTGTCTGGTGTGCAAGAATAGTTTTTCTGTCGTTACAGAAAATGACCAATCTTAATCAAATGTGTAATAGCTACTGATTGTTAGTCACATCTAATGTCGAGCTATTTTTCCCTATAAGATTTTTAAACAAGATGTGTTTGTTTTTAATGGCACAAAATGCCCCCAGCTGGCTCTGTCTCAAATGGTACTAAAGTTATATAAATTAGGTGTATTATATGTCACTCACATCATGCCAAATGGTTAAAATGTAATGACCAATATTATTTTCTTTATAGTCGGTCACAGGTCATGGTCAAGGTCAAAACTTTTTGTATCAATGGTAAGCCCTTGTCACAAGGAACCTATGTGCTAAATATGAAGGCTCTTATCTCAAACGGATCAAAAGTAATCACCAATGATATTTTTCAGTAAAGTACGTCACAAAACAAAGGTCAAGGTCACAGGTCAAATTGTTTAGTATGGGTGGGAAGCTCTTGTCACATGGAACCTACATGCCAAATATGATGTCTCTCTGTCCAATGGTTCAAAAGTTATGACCAATCTTATTTTTTTTCTTTAAAGTAGGTCAAAGTCATAGGTCAAATTGTTTTGTATGAGTTGGAAGCCCTTGTTACAAGGAACTGAAATGCCAAATATGAAGACTATATCTCAAATGGTTCAAAAGTTATGACCAATGTTAAAGTTGTCCAACAAACCAACAAACTGACAGGGCAAAAATGATATGACCCCACTATCGCAACCGGGGACATAAAAAAGAAAGAAAAAAAAGTTACAATCTACTCTAGAACTTTCTGCAGGGCTTGAAAGTTAAGATAAAAATTAAAATGTCTAACATCAAAACACGCCTATATAATTGTAAACCCCTTGAACCCTACTTTTATACAGTAAAACTGGGGTTTACAGGGGTAAACCTTATTTTTCTTATTTCTGCTCTAAAATATAGACTGTGGGTACTTGATGGAACTGCCTCGATATTACAATGTTTCATCTTAAAATTTTCATTTTTTCGGTGGTAAAATTTGCAATGTATTTGTATAGTCATGTTTTCGTAATGAAACACATGCCAATGACACAAGTTTGTTTCGAGACACGTCAAATAAAATATAATCTACTGACTGCTAAAATGCCTGTACCCGTAATCTTCTAATAGTCCAAGACTCAGTGTTAAACAGCCAATCAAAACAAACAAAACAATATGGGCCCCTTCAAGCGATTTTGGTACTTATCGCATATGCGAGCAGCGAAGGTTCAGGCGAGCCTGCGCATCCACGCAGTCTCGCCAGAACCTTCGCTGCTCGCTCATACAAGCAGTGAATCAAGAGGAACCTTCAGACAGAAAGCCATATCCCTAGCCCCTCTGAATGGCTGGGCATGCGCAGTTAAAATTTGTCATGACGGAATGCTCGAAGACACAAATTCGCTTGGCGGGGCTCATATATTACACAAACTCATAAAACGTGAACCAAACTACTCCTTAACCCTTTCTATCTATACAAATACAGGCGAACTTCAATGGCTCAAACACCTTTGGGACCTTGAAAATCTGCTCGAGACAGGGGTAGTTTGAGCCACTGGGGTTACTGTCAGGAGGCATAAGGAGATACTTTTTGACATCTTCTCAGTGTTCTATAATGAATATGTATGCTGTGTGTACTCATTAGAATCGCCTCATCGAGGTGATTCTAATGAGTACACACAGCATACATTTGCAAGATAGAAGACTAAAATCCCCTTAATTATCCCCAACTGTTTCTTATGTAGAGGAGTTCGCTAGGGGCTCAAGAATGGGTTCGACACATCCATGGTGAACGAGCCATCGGTGTTAGAGCCATTGAAGTTCTACTGTAGTGTAAATCTACAGCTCAGGAGCCGTCTCATCTAGATCTAAACAATTTTAAAATTTTGGGGGACAGCCCTTTCACGATTATTTCACTTATTCAGAGCCTATCGATAATCAGAGGTGGGCAAAAACTGGGGTACCCCGAAGAAAAAACACTGACCTTACACTGCAGAATCTGGCGTCTCACATGTGACCTGAGCCAGGCTCGAACCCTCAGTGAAAATGGACCTAATAATTAGGAGTCAGTGTTCAATCACACTATGCCTAGGAGGCCCATCTGATCCACACTATTTGCCATTATGAACTGATTTTTACTAAAATCCCTATCAGCACCAATGGACCTGTCCGAATTCCATCATGAAAACACGCCTAATTTCAACCTCATTGAACCCAACTTTTATACAGTAAAACTGGGGTTTACAGGGGTAAACCTTATTTTTCTTATTTCGGCTCTAAAATATAGATTGTGGGTACTTGTTAGAACCGCCTCGATATGGCGGTTCTAATGCGTACCTACAATCTATATTTTGAGCAGGAATAAAAAAAATAGCACATTTTTTCATCTTAAAACTTTTTTTTTTTTTTTTTTTTTCGGCAGTAAAGTTTACAAGGTATTTGTTTTCGTAATGACTGATGCAACAGTCCACTTCAGAAATTCAGGATTGAAAGGGTTAACTAAAAACAGTTGCTAAGGAAACAACAAAACAATTGCTAAGAAAAACCAGAAATTCAACTTCGGTGAAGTTGATGTCGCACCTGCTCCCCACCTGCCCCACACAAAAAAATAAAAGTTTATTTAAGGCAGAAGAAATGAATATAGGGCTTTGAGAAGAATCCATAGCCTATATATGTGAGGTAAAAAACTGACTAAGTTCACAATGTGGAAAAAGTGATAAAAATTGATCCCAAGATAAAGTCAAAACCACTACACATCCTCATACCATAGGTAGAAACACACTCAAAGTTTTAAAATGATCAATATAAAACTGTAAGAGAAGTTGCGATGACAAGAGGTACCTATTGTATATCAACTAAAGCTTAAAATTGGCTAAGTTCACAATGTGCAAAAGTGAAAAAAAAATATTCTGAGAATTATGTCGAAATCACATGCACAACCTCATACCATGGCGAAAGCACACGCAAAGTTTCAAAATGATCGGTATAAAACTGCAAGAGGAGTTGCGATGACAAGAGGTACCTATCATATATCAATTGAAGGTTAAAAATGACTAAGTTCACAATGTGGAAAAAGTGAAAAAAAATGATCCGACGATAAAGTCCAAACCACATGTGCATCCTCATACCATAGCGAAAGCACACGCAAAGTTTCAAAATGATCGGTATAAAACTGCAAGAGGAGTTGCGATGACAAGAGGTACCTATCATATATCAATCAAAGGTTAAAAATGACTAAGTTCACAATGTGGAAAAAGTGACAAAAATTTATCCGAAGATAAAGTCCAAACCACATGCGCATCCTCATAGCATGGCAAAATCACACACAAAGTTTCAAAATAATTGGTATGAAACTGTAGGAGGAGTTGCGATGACAAGAGGTACCTATCGTATATCAAATGAAGCTTAAAAATGGCTAAGTTCATAATGTGCAAAAAGCGGAAAAAAATATTCTGAAAATTATGTCGAAACCACATGCACATCCTCATACCATGGTGAAAGCACATGCAAAGTTTCAAAATGATTGGTATAAAACTGCAAGAGGAGTTGCGATGACAAGAGGTACGTATCGCATACCTAAAAATGACTAAGTTCACAATATGGAAAAAGTGACAAAAATTGATTCGAAGATTAAGTCCAAACCACATGCGCATCCTCATACCATGGCGAAAGCACATGCAAAGTTTCCAAATGATCGGTCTAAAAGTGTAGGAGGAGTTGCGATGACAAGACATCCAGTGTAAAATGTTGACGGACGGACGAACGGACGGACGGACGAACGAACGGACGGACGGACGGACGGAAACTTGCACGCCTATGTCTTCCTGCTAAAGCAGGTGCGACAAAAATGTTCATTATCATTGCACATTCCCTATCAACTGTTGTGACTGAAAATTTTATACTATCATTTTGCGTAACCTTTTTTTTGTTTCATCTTTATGAACTCTTGGCATCTTGACAAACTCTTGGTTATATTGAAATACATGTAATTTGGAACACAATTACAAGAGCAGAATCCATCTACTGACACAAGCACATGTCGATTTTTGAAAAAGATGCTTTACTTGACAGTTTATTAGTTCCCATTAAATTCAGAAATGCTAACCCGTCAAACACAAGGACAAAATGTCCATGACATACTTTTTCTTCCATGGCCTTAAAATGGCATTGCTAATGAAAAGTGGTATTTTTCTTGATTCTGCTTTAGACTTAAGGTTGTGAGTGCTTGTTGGAAAAGCCTCATTAAGGCTGTTCTAACAAGCACCCACAATCTGTGTCTGAAGCGAATACTTAAATTGTGAGTGCTCACTGAGGTTTCCATAAACATTGGGGTAAATATGGTATGTACTGTATGAAACTTTGAAACAAAACAATACAATGTACTTATATTAAATATAAGCACAGCATGAAATTTTATTAAGTCTATTTTGGTAAGCTATTTCATTTAACCCTTTATGGTGTTCTAAAAATGTCTGTTTATGTCATCTGCTTCATCACCCAGCAAACTTTTCACAAATATGTTTGCATACAAGCAAACAGTGCAGACCCTGTGTAGTGATTGGCATCTTATGGTATAAAGTCTTGCATAGTGGATACACATTCAGGGAAGGCAAGGCTCCAAAACCCTAATTTATAAATAAGGGTGTACCCTAAAGTAGAATGGACACACCTAGCTGATTTTCTGCCATTTTTCAAAGGGCAACAACTTTCGGGACTTCCTGTTCACTTTTCTATAAACATTGCTCATGGAAAAATGGGTCTACTCTTAAAGGAAAGAATTTGCTCCTGAGGAGCAAATTCTTTCCTCAGGAGCAGCAAATTCTTTCCTTTAAGAGTTGACTCCTATTGACATGGGAGACAAAAACACCTTTGAAGGAGTTCCCTCCCATGAAAGTGTATCAATTCCCCTAAAAGGAAAGAAGCAAATGTTTTCCTTTAAGAATAGGCCCCTTTATCAGAGGAGCTCAGGTTACAAATTCTTTCCTTCAACAGCAGACTCCTTTTATCGGCAGGTACATGCATACATACAGTGTCATGATAGTTGTCTCCCATGTACAAATGAAAATGTCATGTGATTCCAGCAGAAATGATGTCCTGTGATTCCAGCAGAGTCAAGCTAAGTAGACTAAATCAATATATAAAATACACGCAACTCTCAAAACGAAGGAGTCCATTCATTAACATTTAAATACCAAACAATAATGCTTTATTCATGTTCAGTGAAGCATGCTGCAGAGACAGATTTGGGCTACCCCTAGCAAAATGGGGTGTCTCAGCATGAGCACCCATCGAAGACTTAGAATAGATTGCACATACCATAAAAATCTTGAAAATTAGGACACCTTGGGAACTTGCTGTAATTCCCCTAAAATTTTAACAAATTTGTCACAAGGTCCGGTAAGGGGGACAGAATGGCAAACAGTGTAGACCCTGATCAGACTGCTCCATCAGGAGCAGTCTGATCTGGGTTTACACTGTTTGCTTAGGCCTATCTGTCCCAATACTTAGGATAATTATGGTATGTGCAGCCTGAACAGTCTAGCTAGCACTATATTTGTTGCACACAAGCTAAGGAAATCCGTGGTTTTAGCCTGGGATAGAATTTCTGTTCTTACCCTGATGTTCTTACGCAGGCAAACTACATAAGTACAGTGCATGAAATCAAGTAAAATGAAAGTCTTCAGTGGGGTTGTGCAAGAAAAAAGAATCAAATATGGGGTTCTGTTGTAGATGGGCGTTTCCAACTCTCTGGTTGACCGTGCTGCATAGTAGCCGAGGTTCCGCTCAGCACGGTCATCCCTCAGGTTGGAAACGCCCATCTACAACAGATTCTTATAGGGCCACCCATAATGGAACACTTCTTCTTGCAGACAGGAATGACTTAAGTTTTTATATAGACTGATTTGAGACTTTGTTGAAAACATGTTCAAACCCCTTTTTTTACATATTGAAGCCCAATTGTCCTGCTTACCAATATTTGTTCATTTTATATGCATCATTTATCAGTAGGACCAATTCCTGGGAACGGTATCCTTGGTTCAGCTTTTCCCCCAAATCCTCAATATCCAGTTTTACTGTATGCTGTAATTTGAACTAGGGTTTAACCCTTATCTTACTGAATATTCATTTAAGCCACACCCATTTCTGTCTATCAACCAATCAAATTACTTGATGTAATTCATTGCTACAAATTCATTAACTGAATGCCAAACAGTGTAGATCCTGATCAGATGGCTTCTTCAGAAGCCATCTGATCTGGATCTACACTGTTTGCAAAGATAGGGGTTGTCGTGAACAGCAAGATAAGGGTTAATATACATGTATATGTCAGCCTCACCAGAAAAGATTTAGACTAGCCTGTGCTCCCATACAAACTGATAAAAATCTATCCTGTTCACATGGCTTAACATCATCACTGAACCCCTGCCTCCCCCAAGGACCTGACCAAACTGAATTGCAGGCTGAACAGAGTCCCTACTGGTTAAGCATTCCATGTTATACAGTCCAAATTCGATGGCTCGATCCCCTTTGGGACCATGAAAATTTGTTCGAGACAGCGGTAGTTCGAGCAACGGAAGATTACTATTAGTGTCATTATCCCAGGAGGCATAATGGACATAATTGTGTGATATCTTTTCGGTGTTCCATATAATAAATGTATGTTGTGTGTACTCATTAGAATCGTCTCATCGAGGCGATTCTCATGAGTTCACACAGCATACATTAGCAAGATGAAAGAAGAAAATCTACCTAAATTATCCCTATTTACTGTTTGGAGGAATTCCCTACGGACTCAAGAACGGATTCGACTCATCCATGGTAAACGAGCCATCGGTGTTCGAGCCATCGAAGTTCTACTGTACCTTCTTCTGTGCATGTGCTCATATGGTACATTTGCTGGCAGTATCTCTAATGAAATGAAAGATATCACTTAATAATTCCATTTGTCCATCATTATGTACATTTCGAGCGATTTGATTGGTTAAAATAAAAAGTTGTATACAGTTGAACTTCAATGGCTCGAACACCTTTGGGACCTCGAAAATCTGTTCGAGACAGGGGTAGTTCGAACCACTGAGGTAACTGTCAGGAGGCATAACGAGATACTTTTAGACATCTTTTCGGTGTTCTATAATGAAAATGTTTGCTGTGTGTACTCATTAGAATCGCCTCATCGAGGCGATTCTAATGAGTACACACAGCATACATTTGCAAGATAAAAGACTAAAATATCCTTAATTATCCCCCACTATTTCTTATGTAGAGGATTTCGCTAGGGGCTCAAGAACGGGTTCGACACATCCATGGTACACGAGCCATCGGTGTTCGAGCCATCGAAGTTCTACTGTACATCGATAAAGACCATGAGCAAGAATCTAAGCAGTATTTGACACGGCAACAGATAGTAATATAATGTGACATCAAAAGAGCACGTTAGAACCCGCATGTTACGTCATTGTATATGAAACCCCGTCAATTGAAAGATGGAAAACTATTGAGAAGACAAATAAACTGAATTTAGCCCTTATCCTGCTGAATATTCAAATTTAGCCATTCCCATTTCTGATTTTGAACCAATCAAATTACTTGATGTTAATTATCTCTACAAATTCATAATCTGAATTTCAAACAGTGTAGCAGTGTAGATCCTGATCAAGCCATCTGATCTGGATCTACACTGTTGCAAAGATAGGGGTTGTCGTGAACAGCAGGATAAGAGTTAAAGACTTGCCAGTATTTTTTCGCTTGGGTTTCATTCAAAGATGGCCGCTTCTAACTGAACAATCATTCCACTGTGGCCGTTGGTTAAGTTCATTCTTACGCTTTCGATAAAAATTCCTAAAATTTACCATTTTGTTGCATTTTTAAACATTTGGATGACAAAGTTGAAATTATAAGGATTAAATTATCATTTTTTTGGATTTGTTCGCTAGGGTTTCATTCAAAGATGGCCGCTTCTAACTGAACAATCATTCCACTGTGGCCGTTGGTTAGTTCATTCTTACGCTTTCGAGAAAAATTCCTAAATACCATTTTGGTGGCATTTTAAACATTTGGATGACAGTTGGAATTATAAGGAATGAATTATCATTTTTTTTATTTTATCTGACGAAGTTTAATGTGTAAACTCCGATGAAGTTTAAAGTGTAAAGTCCAACAAATCACTCACAAACTGCATGAAGCTGGTAGGGGCTTCATGCAGTTTGTGAGTGATTTGTCGGAGTTTACACATCAATAAAATCCACAAAAATGGAATTCATCCCTATAATGAAACAACATAGCTCCAGATAAGGAGGTGTACCAGGCTAATGAACATATGTTGTGGGTACTCGATGAGGCAATTCTAACAAGTACCCACAACATACATTGATGAGGCAATTCTAACAAGTACCCACAACATATGTTGATGAGTCAATTCTAACAAGTACCCACAACATATGTTGAGTCAATTCTAACAAGTACCCACAACATTTGTTGATGAGGCAATTCTTACAAGTACCCACAACATAGGTTGATGTGTTAATTCTAACAAGTACCCACAACATACATTGATGAGGCAATTCTAACAAGTACCCACAACATACATTGATGAGGCAATTCTAACAAGTACCCACAACATACGTTTCTAATGAGAAATAGCAAAAAACCATCTCAAAGTTATCCTTGTTAAACTTCCTTGCCTGACATTATGCATTGTTTTTGCTGTGCACTGACATGTGCAGTGTGTATCTCATACAAATGACTTGACCTTCCTAACTTAGATTAAGATATCACTTTTTAAAATAAATGTAACATCCAAAACGACCTTCCTAAATTGAAGATATCACTTATTTAAATAAACATAACATCTAAAAGGACACAAAACAAAGATCATTTCTCTTTGGTACTCTCTTTTGGACAAGCACTACTAATCCCTGACATGATGTGTATAGCTTTATTTTCAAACACCTCCACAGTTTGGTCGGTGGGAGTTATCACATTGTTCACCATGGCTTGCACGACCACCTCGATGGGCACGGTAATTGCTGTTGGAAAGATTTTAGCTACTGGCATAAGAACAAATCTTGCTAGAGATTCTAGAGGACGACTCTCATTTCTGTTCACCATTAACACGCTGGAATGTAAGAATGAAAAGTTATCACAGCCCCAGATAACAAGGTCTTTTTATTTGAGTTTTGCTTCCATTTCAAGACTATTCCAATTACAACCATGCAAACAGCAGTTTAGCAATAAGACTTCTCCCAGTCACACATTAGATGCTGTTTGCAACAAAACACAAGGACAAGGTGGGCCAAATTTGGCTAGTCCTTCTCAGCTGATTGGCTGAAACTTTCAGACAACTAACGTAATCTTAATCACATTTTTGAATGTACAGCACGAATCTGAAGAAGGCAGGATTACAGTGATATAGATTTTTTGACAATCGCTAAGCTCCGCCCCTACTTTCAGTGTGAAGCAGAATTTATTGGTATTCCATATACTATATCTGGATTACAGTTTCTTTGTACTTTGACAAATATGCCACTTGTGATACAAATTCTTGTTCAGCATGTCACTGTGTTTTGACATATTTGCATTTTAATGAGTTGATGACAGATGGCGTATTGCTAAACTGGTAGTTGTATTTTGAGCCATAGTTAGCCATTAAGATGCTGAGAAAAACTACATCTGAAAATGTCGTCTGCTTAATTTTTTTGCAAATTTTTAAAAAATATTTTTGCATACAGGCAAACAGTGTGGGCCCAGATCAGACTGGGCCTACAGAAGCAGTCTGATCTGGGTCCACAGTGTTTACAAAAATTACTTTTAAGGTAGCCAGCAGACGGCAAAGCAGTTGACAATTGTCGTGATTGGCATTATATGGGTTAATCTGAGGTGGGCAAAAACAAAAGTACCAGGAGAAAAAATCTCCTTACTTTCTGTTGCAGTACTTCTCAATTCATGTGTGACCTGTGCAAGACTGGAACTGACAGCAGTGAAATCTAACATCAAAGAATCAATGCTGTAAGCTACTAGACTACAGAGACCAGTTGACAACAAGAAGTAATAAGGAAAATCAGGGAATTATTTTCCATACTGCTTGTAAGAAACATATTTTCTGACTATTTTAACCCTTATCTTGCTGAATACTTATATTAGCCATTCCCATTCCTGACCATCAGCCAATCAGATTATATGATGTAATAATTCCCTACAAATTCATAAACTGCATGTCAAACAGTGTAGATCCTGATCAGATGGCTTCTTCAGAAGCCATCTGATCTGGATCTACACTGTTTGCCAAGATAGGGGTTGTTGTGAACAGCAGGATATGGGTTAAAATTAGAATTGCCTCATGGATGTGATTCTAACAAGTACTCACATCACATGTTTTTATGCTGAGATTAGAAAAATTATCACCTAATAAGATGCCTCAGTGGATAAGTGGTTAAACTACTTGCCTCATAAATCACGGGTCACCGGTTTGATTCAGGGCTTCTCCAGTCTAACGGAGGTGTATTTAAAGGAAAACAACCACAAAAATTAAATTTCACTTCAGAACAAAGGTTTTGAGGAGACAAACATTTTGGTACAAGTTTTATGAAAATTGACTGAGTTGTTTAGAAGTTATGAGCTTTTGAACATTTCACAAATTCTGGTTTTGTTAGTCCAGAACATTCTGTGAGTAAATGACGTCATAAACTCACAATTGGAAAACTTTGAATTACAGCGATTCTCGTGCAATAAAACAGCAATAGATAGTTCAGTATGTATTCCATTTATTCAATGCGATGATAATTTACTGTTTTTAAGTACAAAATCTGAAAAGTATGCTGTAAATTATTATTTTTCTATTTTGGTCACGTGACTAGATTAACAAAATGGCGGCCCTCATAGACAGCAATTGTAAAATATTCAAAAGGTCATAATTTCAAAACCGCTCAACCGATTTTCATAAAATTTGTACAAAAATGTTTGCCCCATCAAAGGCAATATTTTAAAGTGACAGTTAATTTTTGTGGGTGTTTCCCTTTAAACTGAGGTCCCTTAATTGTTAGTGGAAGGTAAATCTCAAACAAACACACACATTCCTTTTAAAAATATCCTTATTATTTCCTGCTGCAGATAAGGAGGAGTAATGGGATAGTTAACCCTTTTTGTACCAAATGGAATCTTCCTCTTTATACATAGCATGAGTCCATTTCAAAATTTAGGGGTGTCAGGTTGTGTTTTCTTCAAAACTTCATTAGGTAAATGGCTGAACTTTTTGCAATCATTGTAGGCCCTGATCAGACACCGTGTGTCTGATCTGGGCCTGCACTGTTTGCCAATACCCGTTTTGGGATTTCTGGTACTAAATGGGTTAACGGATAATTAAGGCTGACACAATTAATCGTATAATCGATTAATCGATCGATTAATTCCACAAAAATGATTATCATTTCTGATTTGCTATTAATCGATTACTTGATAGGTACAATTTACTACCCAAAGTTATACCTAACATAGCTGGATGAGTGGCAAACAGTGTAGACCCTGATGAGACGCCGCATTCAGTGGCGTCTCATCTGGGTCTATACTGTTTGCCCAGGCCTGTCTGTTCAAATATACATATAATAAAGTGCAACATATGGTAAGAGTCATGCTCAGAAGAAAGCCAGATAGGTAAAATTATGACAAAAACCTTAGCGATTACTATAAATCGATTATCGATCGCAATGACAATACCGACAATAGATTATCTTCTCCGCTCCGATTAGCCAGCCCTACGGATAATCTTCCTTATTTCTTGTCAGATGCATTTGTTGTTAGTACTTGATAGAAGAGCCCCATCGAGGCAACCAATCAAGGGGATTCTAACAAGTGTCTACAACTTTTTACAGAGAAATTAGACTGTAAAGACAAGATATTCTTGCACACCAGACAAGGAAATCCGTGATTTTACCCTGGGATAGAAATTTATGTTCTGACCCTGGTGTTCCGACCCAGGCAACTAACATAAATGCACTTCAATTCTATTCAACTTCCGGAACTACTTCCGCACTACTTTTATTTTTTAAACAATATACATGTGCGAGCTGTCAAAACTAGCCTGAGGTGTCGTGCAAGAAGAAGAATCCAATATGGGGTTCTGTTGTAGATGGGCGTTTCCAACCCTCGGGATGACCATGCTGAGCGGAACCTCGGCATAGCCTCGGTTCTGCTCAGTATGGTCATCCCTCGGGTTGGAAACCCTTATCTACAACAGAACCCCATATCAGATTCTTATATTCCCAAATTATTCTCATTCCTTATTATCCGGAACTTCGGGTATTATTTATGGGAAACGGACTTTTAATATTACTGGCCTCGGTAGCTCAGACTGATGCACTTTTGACTGGTGATCAGGATGACGTGAGTATGATACCTGCTGGGTCAGCAACATTCTTTCACGGAAATTGATCATCAAATCTTTTCTATGATCATTCTCTCCCTTCTGTTGATTCTAGAAGAGCAGCTGTCAGATTCTGCTGAAAGAAAGTGCACTGTAATGGTTCACACCAGGAAAAGTGTGGCCAGGTAAACTGATCAGCTCGATATGATCTAAATGGTGTTGACAGGGTTATTAAACACTAAACAAACAAACAAAACCTTCAAGAGTAGCAAATCTAAAGCTGTTGCAGGATGGCACAGCTCCTTAACACTTCCTTTAAATCCTTATGAGTATGTAGGGCTATGTTATGCACAATTTTTAGTATTTTCTCTTTTTTACATGTACTTTGGAGTTTGTGACACAAACTGTTGCCCTGCTCAGCTACAGAGGCTAGCAAGACCCTAGAAACTTTAGGCATAGGAACTGGATGATTAGTCAGGCCTCATACTAACCACGCTTTTCAATGCCTGAAAGGCCCGATTTTTTGCAGCTTCAACCCTTATCCTGTTGAACAAGACACAACTTGTTACCTTTGTAAACAGTGTAGATCCTGATCAGATGGCTTCTAAAGAAGCCATCTGATCAGGATCTACACTGTTTGTAATGCAGATTGTGAAACTATCAAGTATTTTGATTGACTTCTAGTCAGAAATGGGTGTGGGTTAATAAGTTTATTCCGGAGGGTAAGGATTAAATAGTTTTTTAAACAGAATATAGGTACAAAAATCAAAATCTTAAAGCCTGAAATCAAGAAAAATCAAGCTCTAAAAGCCTGAAATCCTGCAAATGCCTGAAAAATATGAGGCCTGTTAGTCTAAGCAGTGATCAGACTGTGTGGATGTGCAGGCTGATCTGCGCCTTTGTTGTTCACCAATACAGTGAAACTTCAATGGCTCGAACACCTTTGGGACCTCGAAAATCTGTTCGAGACAGGGGTAGTTCGAGCCAATGAGGTTACTGTCAGGAGGCATAATGAGATACTTAAAGATATCTTTTCGGTGTACTATAATGAAAATGTATGCTGTGTGTACTCATTAGAATCGCCTCATCGAGGCGATTCTAATGAGTACACACAGCATACATTAGCAAGATAAAAGACTTAATTCTCCTTAATTATCCCCCACTATGTCTTATGTAGAGGATTTCGCTAGGGGCTCAAGAATGAGTTTGACACGTCCATGGTAAACCAGCCATCGGTGTTCGAGCCATCAAAGTTCTACTGTAGTTAAATACAGTATCTTGCATAAGTGCTCATGTATTACTGAATTTATTAAACAAGTTGAGGAAAAGGGATAAAATGCAAGGCTCTGCCGAGCATTTTATCTCTTTTCCTCAACAAGTTTAATAAATTCAATAATACATGAGCACGAATGCAAGATTCTATTTATCATATGGCATTTAAAACGCATTTATTCACGATTGCTGAACAAAAATGTTAATATTCCACCATTAGTAAATGTAACATCGTTAAGGACAACGTACATGTAACGTTACGGGATTTATCTAGTTAATTTGCATATTTTATCCACTAGTGGATTATCGAAAATATTACATGGCATTATTATACTCTCAGAGGTGACTTCATATGATAAATAGAGTATCTTGCATAAGTGCTCATGTATTACTGAATTTATTAAACAAGATGAGGAAAAGGGCTAAAATACAGCTTCGCGTTTTATCCCTTTCCCTCAACGAGTTTAATAAATTAAAAATAATACATAAGCAGGAATGCAAGATTCTATTTATCATATGACATTTAAACTGCATCTTATTCACGAGGGTTTTATAAAAATGTCAATATTCTGCCGTAAGTAAAAGTGATGCCGTTTAAAACTTAAGAACGTCGTATATAACTAATTTGCACATGTAATCCAATAGTGGATTATTGAATTTATTACATGGTGTTATTACATTTTCAGACACGACGTCATATGTTAAAACAGGTTTCCTCATGATGTGGCCTATATAATGACCGCTGAAATTGCACCCAGGAAGTTTAAATGCATGGCTCAAATAATACATACGCGGGTCTAAAGATTGATAGTCTGTCAAAGTGCATCACTTTTAAGGCTTCTTCTACTTGTCCCTGAAAAACAAAATATATATTGTATCATTCTAAATAATCAAGGAGGTGATTCTAATGAGTACACACAACATAAGCCAGCCTCGGTAGCTGTCGTATGTGCTTCAGATTGGTGATAGGCGTACGCGGATTCGATACCTGCCAGGGTCGGCAACATTCTTTTGTGGAGATTGATCATGAGATCTTTTCTAAGCTCATTCTCTCCCTTCTGCTGATTCACGAAGGGCAGTTGTCAGTTTCTGGCAAAAGAATGTGCACTGTACTGGTTAACCGCTTGTGTATAAGCCTGTCCAGGATAAGTGTGGTTAGGTAAACTGACCTGCTCAAAAATGACCTAAATAGTGTTGACTGGGCCGTTAAACTTGAATACAGTCAAAGATAAATCTCTAAATTATTCAAAAAACAATGTATAGCAATATCTGGAGTTGTGGAAAAAGATCCCTAGAGTCTCAAGGAATGAGTTTAAAGAAGCCGTGGTAAAGAAACCATCAGTGTTTGAAACATTAAGTTTGACTGTATTTTCTGTCCATTTTTGCAAGGGAGACAACTTCTTTTGTTTATTTGTGTTGTATGAAGCCACTGCTTCCAATTTTGTGGGCTATTACCTGACATTCAGATGAAATGAGGCCTCAAGCCCTACCATCCAAAGACATTGTTAAGGTTTAAGAAACTGTCAAACTTGTACCACAACTCCTGGCCGTTTGAGACCTTCTAAAGTTTACCAGTACTCGAGATTGGTTGGTTACAGCTCTGCGCAGAAGCACCATGCAGCCCAATCTATTTCTCCAGCACTCATGGGCGGGGGCATTTCTGTCTGCTTTCCTATAGACAAATCTCCTGCGAAATGGTAGTCTGTTCTTAAAGGAAAAATTTACATCTGAGGAGCAACCCTATTGATTGGGGAGACAAAAATATTTTCGAAAGAGCTGCCTCCTCTGATGGTATTTTCATCATAGCCCCAGATAAGGAGGAGAATTGAGAATAAATAAAGGATAACTGGAATTTGTTTTTCTACAAAAACACAGATGTCTCCCCCGTTTTTGACCTCTAAGTATAACCTTGACATTGGAGGTATTGAGCTGGGTCTTGTGTGCAACACATCATCTAATGAAGATGAACATTTCTGTAAAGTAACTTTAAAAATGTTCATAGAAAAATAAACAAGAGGGCCAAGAGGGCCCTGGTTCGCTCACCTGATCCAATGTATAACAAGTGGGCCCCGGGCAGGGTCAATTTTGGCCCCAGGGCTATAATTTGAACAATCTTGGTAGAGGTCCACAAGATGAAGCTTCATATCGAATATGAAAGACCTGGGCTTTCTGGTTTCAGAGAAGAAGATTTTAAAGGTTTACCCTGCATATAGAAGTCTATGTAAAACAAGATTTTCCCTATATAAGTCTATGTTAAACCAAAGGGCCCTGGAGCAGAGGCATTTTTGGCCCCAGGGCTATAATTTGAACAATCTAGGTAGAGGTCCACTAGCTGAAGCTTCATAACAAATATCAAAGACCTAAGCCTTGTGTTTCAGAGAAGATGATTTTTAAAGATTTTCCGTATATAAGTCTATGTAAAACCAAAGGGCCACATGGCGGAGGCATTTTTGGTCTCAGGGCTATAATTTGAACAATCTTTATAGAGGTCCACTAGCTGAAGCTTCATAACAAATATCGAAGACCTAAGCCTTGTGGTTTCAAAGAAGAAGATTTTTCAAGATTTTCCCTATATACGTCTATGTAAAACCAAAGGGCCCAGGAGCGGGGGCATTTTTGGCCCCAGGGCTATAATTTGAACAATCTTGGTAGAGGTCCACAAGATGAAGCTTCATACCAAATATCAAAGACCTGGGCCTTGCAGTTTCAGAGAAGAAGATTTTTCAAGATTTTCCCTATATAAGCCTATGTAAAACAAAAGGGCCCTGGTGCGGGGGCATTTTTGGCCCCAGCACTATAATTTGAACAATCTTGGTAGGGGTCAACTAGATGAAGCTTCATACCAAATATCAAAGACCTGGGCCTTGCGGTTTCAGAGAAGAAGATTTTTCAAGATTTTCCCTATATAAGCCCATGTAAAACCAAAGGGCCCCCGTGTGGGGGGCATTTTTAGCCCCAGCACTATAATTTGAACAATCTTGGTAGGGGTCCACTAGATGAAGCTTCATACTAAATATCAAAGACCTGGGCCTTGCAGTTTCAGAGAAGAAGATTTTTAAAGATTTTCCCTATATAAGCCTATGTAAAACAAAAGGGCCCTGGTGCGGAGGCATTTTTGGCCCCAGCACTATAATTTGAACAATCTTGGTAGGGGTCCACTAGATGAAGCTTCATACCAAATATCAAAGACCTGCGCCTTGCGGTTTCAGAGAAGAAGATTTTTCAAGATTTTCCCTTTATAAGCCCATGTAAAACCAAAAGGCCCCCATGCGGGGGCATTTTTAGATCCAGCACTATAATTTGAACAATCTTGATAGGGGTCCACTAGATAAAGCTTCATACCAAATATCAAAGACCTGGGCCTTGCGGTTTCAGAGAAGAAGATTTTTAAAGATTTTCCCTATATAAGCCAATGTAAAACCAAAGGGCCCCCGTGCGGGGGCATTTTTGGCCCCAGCACTATAATTTGAACAATCTTGGTAGGGGTCCACTAGATGAAGCTTCATACCAAATATCAAAGACCTGGGCCTTGCGGTTTCAGAGAAGAAGTTTTTTCAAGATTTTCCCTATATAAGCCCACGTAAAACCAAAGGGCCCCCGTGCGGGGGCATTTTTGGCCCCAGCACTATAATTTGAACAATCTTGGTAGGGGTCCACTAGATGAAGCTTCATACCAAATATCAAAGACCTGGGCCTTGCTGTTTCAGAGAAGAAGATTTTTAAAGATTTTCCCTATATAAGCCCATGTAAAACCAAAGGGCCCCCGTGAGGGGGCATTTTTGGCCCCAGCACTATAATTTGAACAATCTTGGTAGGGGTCCACTAGATGAAGCTTCATACCAAATATCAAAGACCTGGGCCTTGCGGTTTCAGAGAAGAAGATTTTTTAAGTTTGCGGTGAAAAAAATCTATTTTTGGCTACTGTGACCTATATGTGCAACGGACCGGAACCATTTGAACAACTTTGAAAGGGGACCACCTAAGGATCATTCCTGTGAAGTTTGGTCAAAATACGATCAGTGGTTTAGGAGGAGATGTCGTTTGAAGAAAAGTTTACGGACGGACGCACGCACGCACGACGGACGACGGACAAAAAGTGATCCCAAAAGCTCACCTTGTCACTACGTGACAGGTGAGCTAAAAAGTTATTGGCCATACACAAAAAAAAAACCTTTTTTACCTTTGACCTCTTAGTATGGCCTTGACCTTTGAGGTACAACACAACGTCTCATGATGGTTAACATTTCTGCCAAGTAATTTCATAATCCATAAAAGAATAAGGAAGTTATTGACTGTCCCTTTTTTTACATTTGACCTCTAGGTATGACCTTGACATTGGAGGCATGGACCTTGGTCATGCACATGACTCATGGTCTAATGACGGTGAACATTTCTGCATGGTTACTGTATATTTAAAATCCATCCAGAAATAAAAAAGTTATTGACTGGACACAAAAAAAACACTTTTTTTACCTCTGACCTCTTAGTATGACCTTGATCTCGGAGGTACACATGTACCGACCTGGGTCTAGCGTCCACCAAATTGCCTCATGATGGTTAACATTTCTGCCAAGTAATTTCACAATCTATCCAGGAATAAGAAAGTTATTGACTGAACACTAAAAAGGCCCCTTTTTGTCCTTTGACCTCTTAGTACAACCTTGACATTTGAGGTACCAACTTGGGTCATGCACGCAACACATCGTCTCATGGTGGTTAACATTTCTGCAAAGTAATTTCAAAATCCATCTTAAAATAAGAAAGTTATTGACAGAACACAAAAACGGCCCCCCTTTTTTTACCTTTAACCTCTTTGTATGACCTTGACCTTTCAGATACCAAACTGGGTCATGCGTGCAACAAATCATCTCATGGTGGTTAACATTTCTGCCAAGCAATTTCAAAATCCATCTAAAAATAAGAAAGTTATTGACCAAACACGAAAAAAGGCCCCTTTTTTACCTTTGACCTCTATGTATGACCTTGACATTTTAGGTATCAAACTGAATCATGTAAGCAACACATCATCTCATGATAGTTAACATTTTGCCAAGTAACTTCAAATTCTATCTACAAATAAGCAAGTTATTGACAAAACCCGAAAAAAAAGCCCTTTTTTACCTTTGACCTCTAAGTGTGACCTTGACCTTTGAGGTACAAACCTGGATTATGCACGCAACACATCGCCTTATATTGGTTAACATTTCTGCCAAGTGATTTCAAAATCCATCTCAAAATAACAAAGTTATTGACCTAACATGAAAAAAGGCCCCTTTTTTGACCTTTGACCTCTAAGTATGACCTTGACCTTTGAGGTACCGACCTGCCTCATGTGCACCACACATCGCCTCATGGTTGTTAATATTTCTGCCTACTAATTTTAAAATCCATCTCAAAATAAGAAAGTTATTGACCAAACACAAAAAAGGCCCCTTTTTTGACATTTGACCTCTAAGTATGACCTTGACCTTTGAGGTACCAACCTGCCTCATGCCCATCACATATCGTCTTATGATTGGTAATATTTATGCCAAGTAATTTTAAAATCTATCTGAAAATAAGAAAGTTATTGACCGTACAGGATTTGCCCATACAGATATACATACCGACAATCTTCCAAGGGAGATAATTCAAAAAGTATAAATGCGAGTTATAGTTCTTGCGCACTGCATGTCATCTAATGCTGATTAATATTTCTATGAAGTTTCGTGAGGATAGCTCGAATGGTTTTCAAGTTATAGAGCGGACACGAATGTGTGACAGATGGACAGACGGACAGACGGAAGTTCTCACAGCTGTATACTTATGTGGCTATTTTTGGCAGGATTGATACTTAAGAGGCTACTTTTAGCCACTGAAAAGAAGTATTTTCGGTGTTTAACGGAATAAATCCCATAGACTTACATTGATTCTGTCCATTTACATAGCCACCAAACTATACATTTGTTGGTGCGGACAGACAGACGGACAGACGCCCGGGGGAACAATATGGCTCTCCGAAAAAAAAATTTTCGGGGGAGACAAAATTACTCAACTGTTGAGTTACCTTTGTTCTAGTATACAGAGCAGAACTATTGTGATTGGCTCCATACGATGACATGATCTGAAAATGTTTTGTTCCACCAGCCTTGGCTATTTGAGCAGCGCTCAGCACATAGTCATGGTCTACTCTCACAAACCCTTTCTACAACAAAAGAAGAAGCAGATGAGTCATCTCATAAGAAAAGCATACTTACCAAATAGGCAATCAGCAAAGTCTCAGGCGAGCCTGCGCTTAAGCGCAGTCTCGCCTGAGACTTTGCTGATTGCAGACTTGTAAAGGAGACAGGAGACCTTGAGTTAGATGCATACAAGAAGTCATATGTCTAGCCCTATATGGTGGCTGTTTTTTTTTTTGTTGTTGTTTTTTTAATTTTTTTGGGGGGGGGTTTAACGGCCAAATTTATGTCATACTGAGCTGGTCAGTTTATCTCACCACACTTTTCCTTGGCAGGCATATATTAACCCTTGTCCTGCTGAATATTTATATATGCCACATCCACTACTGATTATCAACCAATCGGAGTACTTGATGCAAATTATTGCAACAAATTCATGAGCTGAATGACAAACAATGAAGATCCTGATCAGATGGCTTCTTCAGAAGCCATCTGATCTGGATCTTCATTGTTTGGAAAATAATACATATCCGGGATCAGCAGGACAAGGGTTAAAGCAGTTGCCAGTTTCTAGTAAAAAAATGTGTGCCGTATTGCTTGTATCGATGAGGTAGCTGTGCATGTGCATTTCAAGAACATTTATCTGTGACTGCTAAGAATTCATTTATCACGAGTCAGCAGAAATGGTTTATACATGTATCTTTCAGTCCTGTATATCAAAACAAATGCCAGTGCAACATGTTTAAGCAACAGTACAGTTCCTTATCACATGACGTCGTTGATAAGCATTGGATAACGTTGTGTAATAAAAATCGTATGACCACACATGTAATAACACTTTGGGGGGGATTAAGTAACGTCATGACGACGTCCATGTTAGCCATGCATTTTTTGTGGAAAAATTGTCAAAATTCAAGGCGATAAAGTCCAAATTAAAGTGGTCATATGATAAACAGAATCTTACACTCGTGGTCCTTTCATATGAAATTTATGAAACTCGCCTAAATGGCTCATAATGGCTCATAATGAACAATCTCGTAAGGAACTCTTCTGTGAGACAATCTGATTTTTTGGTTGATTGTTTATCAATCAACCCAAAGTTATTAAACTTCTACAAAATCTTCTTCAGTGCTGACGTCCACATGATTATCACTAATTTGTAGGAAATCCAGGTAACATTACGGTCGAACTTCGATGGCTCGAACACCTTTGGGACCACGAAAACTGTTCGAGATAGGGGTAATTCGAGCCACTGAGGGTTACTGCCAGGAGGCATGAAGGAGATAGTTTGAGGCTTCTTTTCGGTGTTCTATAACATAAATGTATGCTGCGTGTACTCATTAGAATCGCCTCGTTGAGGCGATTCTAATGAGTACACACAGCATACATTTGCAAAGTTAAGGAACGAAAATAGCCGAAATTTTCCCCTTACTATTTCTTATGAAGCTAAATTCCCTAGGGACTCAAGAAAGGGTTTCGCCTCAGCCATGGTAAACGAGCCTGCGGTGTTCGCGCCATCAAAGTTCTACTGTATTTATAGAAAATAGCCATGCTCCCTATTGTGGATGTGAGGTCAGAGTGTTGTGTAATAGCCTTAGAGGGTCATCTGGAATCATGTATTGAGTTTGGCAAACAGTGCCAATCCAGACTAGATTTGTCAGAATGCAGTGTCAGATATAGATTTATACTATTTCCATTCTCTGCAATCTCTTTCTGTCAGCTGCTTCAAGGTCATCTTGGGCCTTCCAGGCTCCTGCTTTCCACCTACAAATGTACCTGAATGTCACAGGCAGTCTTGACTGCATGAAAACTTATGTTGTGGATACTCATTAGAACACCATTGTGGGTACTCATTAGAAGCACCACATACATTGTGGGTACTCATTAGAAGCGCCTCACCACTTGGTGAGGCGCTTCCAATGAGTACCCACATGAATATTTTGTTGTATAAAAAAATATCAGTACTTTTCGGACAAAATAATCGCCTTATCTGGCACTATGAGTGTGAGGATCTGTGCAGGGTCTTCTCTAGTTGCTTCATGGATAGACATTGGTCAGAAGCTTCTTCACACAGAGGGCGTGGGTCTAGATCATGGAAAGGATTATTTGGGGATCTTTTTTACTTATTTTTCAATTAAAGCATGTTGTGGGTACTTGTCAGAATTGCCTCAATGAGACGATTCTAGCAAGTATATGTCCTCATTATTCCACCTTATTAGAGCTATCTCAGAAGCACCCACAGCAAGTCTATATAAAACATGAAATAAATAGAGGATATTTACTTTTTTTGAGATAAATACCAAAAATATTTCATCGAGTGTGTTGAAAATTCTGGTGTTTTCAATACACGAGACGAAATATTTTTGAAATTTATCAAAAAAAAAGTAAATTTTCTTTTTATTCTATAATATTTTAGGACACTTACTGTAACTGATCAATCAGATCTTACGTCACAATTTTTGACTTGGCTATGACGTCACAACTGTCAGTTTCAAAACATAAACAGATCGCCATTTTGAATACAGCATTTTTACAGTATAAAACAGTGCTTTTCAAGGTATTTTACAGAATTATTTTATAGATAAGATATGAATCTTGGTGAGAAAAGTAGTCCGGGATGCTACTGTGAAATAACACGGTCATGTTATTTTTCACACTGTGAAAATATCATTTATGTTTTCACACTGTGAAAATATCACTTTTATTCGTTTCAGATATGCATTGATTTCACTGCTACATATAAAATAAAGAAAATTGTCCCTTTATTATTCTTGTTATTGTTCTCTATCTGGGACCATGATTAAAGTACAGTGAAATTTCGCTATTAAGACCACCTAAAATTAAGACTTAATTCTACTTTATAAAGCTTATTGTGGTAGACTGCAATCATTCCTTCTTTGTGTGTTCTGCCCACAGTGTCCTCTGTAGAGACCACCTTTGGGACTGTTCAAAAGTGGTCTTAAAGACCACTTTTGAACAGTCCCAAAAGTGGTCTAAATATAGGCATTGTTTTGTACCTGCAACATAGCTCCAAATAAAGGACTTTTTTCATATGAAAAGTTCTCATATTTTTCATATTTCTGCATGAATACCCACAGCATACTGTACGTTTTGTACAGAAATAAGATAAATAGTACGAGGGTACCCCCTCTTATCGGGGGGGCTATGCTTCAGTGGTGACATCGCTTTCAAAATATTTTTGTCTCCCCAATCCATGGGGATCCGCATAGAGGTCCTGTCAACAGTATTAAGTTCATGTCGAGTCAGCCGGTCTAATTTACCATATGAGCCTGCGCATAACAAAACCTACAATAAGACTGGTGTCACCAGGAGATACTCAAATCAACCTGTTCACACCCATCCACTATGACAAGACCTTTTGCTTATGTCT
This sequence comes from Lucinisca nassula, assembly GCA_963580285.1. NCBI lineage: Eukaryota > Metazoa > Mollusca > Bivalvia > Lucinida > Lucinidae > Lucinisca > Lucinisca nassula. The sequence continues at coordinate 68,763,411 of OY757021.1, read as the reverse complement.
CTTTGCATAGATATTAGCCTGTAGTAGGTACATGCGATCAGCTAAGACTCTGATCAGACTGCTTGAATGCGCTGGATGATCTGAGTCTTTGCTGGTTGCTCAAGACTTCTTATAGATTTTGCAATGCGCAGGCTCATATTTTTCCTTGGCATGCTTATAGACTGTAGTAAGTTATACATAAGTGGTTAACTGGTATTGTGCACATTCTTTTGCCAGAAACTGATACATGTACATGTAATTGCAAGCCAGCAAAAGGGACAAATGTGTTAACCCTTGTCCTGCTGAGCCCAGATACGCCTTACCTTTCAAACAATGTAGATTCAGATCAGATGGCTTCTGAAGAAGCCATCTGATCAGGATCTACATTGTTTGTCATTCAGATTGTGAATATGTTGCAATAATTTGCATCAAGTAACCTGATTGGTTGATAATCAGTAGTGGGTGCGGCATATTTGAATATTCAGCAGGACAAGGGTTAAAACATTTTCCACCATCACATGGACTGGTAACAGCTTATTATCTTTTACAAATCTGTTGCTTACCTCCCCTGATGTTCCTCTGGTCGTACCAAGACAGCAGAAACCAACATCAAGATCTTTAAATGCATCAGTATAGTCTTCAAGCCTCTCGAAGTCAACTTGTTTCTGTTCCTGTCACAAAATACAAAATAAAGCAACTTAACTCTTATCCAGCTAGAGAAAGTGACCAGTGGGTCACGTATACCCCCGGCCAGCGCCACCCTCTGATATATCTTTGGAGCTTGTATATAGTGTAAATGAAGAAGTCAAGAAGTTATAAGCATCTATAAATGTGCTTGTAAAAGCTAAACCAAACATAAAATTTCTAAATGGACCAAGGGAGTGAGGACATCAAAGTTACTGAAGGGTTGGGGGCATCAATGAAACTGAAGCAGCAGGTAGGGGTATGCATCAACGAAATCTTTGGACTGGTATGAAACATCAATGCAAATATCAATTAAATTTGTAGTAGAGTTTAGAACATACTGCCATCTATAAACTTTGTCATAAAACTTTAACCAAATGTAAAATTCCTAAGTCCGTGACCTTGAGGTCAACCTCAAGGTCACTGCTGACCTTGAGGTCAACCTCAAGGTCACTGCTGACCTTGAGGTCAACCTCAAGGTCACCGCAGGTGGGGAAAGGGACATGAAGGTCCATACATCATAAAATCTTTGGGCTGGTATGCAACATTGATGCAAGTACAGTATCAACTGGATTTGTACATACAGGCATCTATAAACTTTGTCATAAAACTTTAACCAAATGTGAAATTTCTAAGTCTGTAACCTTGACCTCAAGATCACTTTTGGGGGTGGGACATGCATCAGTGAAATGTTTGGACCAGTATGTAACTTCAGTGTAAGTATCAACTAAATCTATCAAAGGGTTCAGAAGATACAATCTCTCAGAAACTTTGACGCAAAACTTTAACCAAAATGTTAACTGACGGACAGACGGAAGGATGGATGGACAGACACACGGATGAACGGCAGGATGAAAACTATATACCCCATAGCATACTTCGTATGCCGGGGGTATAATGAACATGACAACCCATACTTTTGAAAACAGTGTAGATCCAGATCTGATCAGAATGTACACTGTTTGTCATGTAGTGTTTCCCCCAGCTCTTTTCAGCATGGTGTGGCGCCATGCCCCTATTCTCTAGTGACATGCTCTTTTTTCTAGATGTAGTGCCATGCCCTTTTTCAGATAGAGTTTACAAATGTTTCTTTACATTTTGGTACAAAAATCACTGAAATTGATCAAAAATAACAAAGTTATGCCCGTTGAAAGGTACATATACAGTGTATCCGGACAATATCCCCTCCGTCCACCTATGCAAAAATGAGCAGAGGGTATTTTGTCCGAGGGGAGATTTTGTCCTCCACTCACAGCAAGCCAGCTACCTGGAAGGGGATCCTCTTATATAGATGTTGCCCCTGTACCTGCATGTTAATAAAAAATTCTGATGATGATGTGTGTCAATTTCAATTTTAAACAGCATCTTTTATCAGTTTTGTCAGAAATTTCTACATGTAACTGTGTATCTCAAACAAAAGAGGGGGTGGGGCTGCTATTTGTTTGTGCCAAAGATATCCCTCAAAGACATTATTCTAACTTTACTTACAAAGTCTGAACCGAATTCTGAAGACAATTCCAACTCTCTTCGTCCAATTAAGACAACTTTCTTGAAAAGCTTGTCCTTAGCAAGTTGTTTTATCAAACGTCTGCCTGTCTCGCCTGTGTAGCCTAACACAAAAGCTGTTTTCCCTGCCTCACGGAATATGTTCATCTTGTCATCAGGACCTTCAGCCATCCTGAAAGGAAAACAGTACAGCTATACTGTAAAAACACTAAAAATTCAGAAACTTTGAGGACTTGCTGTAATTCTTCTAAAAATTAAACAAATTTGCTTCATGGTCCAGCAAGGAGTAAAAAATGTGCAGATGGTATGGCAAACAGTGAAGACCCTGATCAGACTGCTCCTGTCTGCACTGTGTGCTAAGGCCTGTCTGTCCCAAAACTTAGGATTAATCATGGTATCTCTAAGCCTATACATGTATTTGCAGATGACCTGTCACTGAAACCTAACTATGGGTGATGGTGGGAAGCTATATGAATGTGTTATCGTAGATTCTGACTGCTTATTCAAAAGCCCTATGGAGGCAGTTCTTACAAGTACATGTACCCACAATCTACATGTATATGTTTGAGCAAAAATAAGTAGAAAATTGACTTTGAAATAACATTGTTACTCCAATGGCAACACTTTTTGCCTATGCAGCAGCAGGTGTTCATGACAAAGCCTTTGGAATGGCTAGTCATCCAGTAGAACATAAAAGTCTCCAGTTTTAGATATTAATTGTGTATATCAGATGTGACCAATGGATTCCAATAGAACTGATACCGTACAAAATATTTATAACTAGGGTTCTCACTAGGATTTTGAAAATTGGAGTAAAAATGCTGGCCTCCAGAAAAAGTTTGGAGTTTTACCATGGCCTCAAGAAACAGTTGGAGTTTTACATAAAGTTGGAGTCAGAAATGAAAAAGTTGGAGTAAATTACTCCAAATTTGGAGTTAACGAGAACTCTGAATTAACTATTCATTTTAATCATTCATCAGCATTTTAAGGAAGGAAAGTGATTAAGTTGTCCCAGGTATATTAATTTACCAAACTGAAAGCTTTGTCCACAACAATCATAATAATTATTCAGGACCAAAAAATTCCACTCACCAGCTTTCCATGACAAGCTAAAATTTGGAAGGTGAGTAAAACTTTTGTCTAGTCCCAATGAAATTCATCAAACTACATGAACACCATAATGCAGGACGAGTGAAATTTTGAAGAATCTCTCAGCCCTGTTATTATTAGTCATTATTATTTTTGATATCATTATTAACCCATAAAATGCCAATCATGACAATTGTCGTCTGCTATGCCGTCTGCCGGTTACCTTAAAGTATTTTTTGCAAACAGTGTGGACCCAGATCAGACTGCTCCTATAGGAACAGTCTGATCTGGACCCACACTGTTTGCCTGTATGCTAAAATATTTTTAAAAAAAGTTTGCAAAAACATTCAGCAGACGACATAAGCAGACAACATTTTCTCTCTCAGCCCTGTTAATATTTGTCATTATTTTTTTTGATATCATATGCCAATCACGACAATTGTCATCAGCTTTGTCGTCTGCCGGTTACCTTAAAGTAATTTTTGCAAACAGTGTGGACCCAGATCAGAATGCTCCTGTTGGAGCAGTCCCATCTGGACCCACACTGTTTGTCTGTATGCTAAAATATTTTTTTAAAAAGTTTGCAAAAACATTCAGCAGACGACATAAGCAGACAACATTTTCTCTCTCAGCCCTGTTAATATTTGTTATTATTTTTTTTGATGTCATATGCCAATCACGACAATTGTCATCAGCTTTGCAGTCTGCCGGTTACCTTAAAGTAATTTTTGCAAACAGTGTGGACCAAGATAAGACTGCTCCTGTAGGAGCAGTCTGATCTGGACCCAAACTATTTTCCTGTATGCTAAAATATGTTTAAAAAAAGTTTGTAAAAACATTCAGCAAACAACATAAGCAGACAACATCTTCAGATGTTGCATTTTGTTAATTTAGCATGCCCATAAAGACAACAACAACCAGTATCCACAAATATACAGTGTTGATGGCTAATTTTGCACACTTATTTACAGCGGTCTGTCTTTTAAAAAAAACACCCCCATATTAAGTTGCCATCAATTTTGTCTGCTAATTCTGTGCACCAGAACAACAGCAGCCAGTGAGATACACTGATTTACCCTTTTGTAATAAATGGAATATTCCTCCTTATACATGTATATAGCAGGAGTTCATTTCAAAATTTAGGGGTGTCAGGTTGTGTTTTCTTCAAAATTTATTTGGAAAATGGCTAAATTTTTTGCAAACAGCAGAGGCCCTGATCAGATGCCGCGTTCTGCGGCATCTGATCTGGGCTTGCACTGTTTGCCAGGCTACCCATTTTGCGGTTTCTGGTACTAAATGGGTTAACCTCTCTGTTTTACACTTGTTGTTTTACACTTTGTTGAATTTGATTTTTCTTTCTACACATTACCGTATTCGCCCTAATTACCGCACATGTTCCTATAAGCGCACACCAAAGCTATTTTTGAAAAGGAAATGCATAAGCGCACACTTTACAGTAATCTCCCCTTGAAGCTCTCATAGTAAATCTATAAAAACTTTCCATTATTTCTTCCAACAGTGAAGGCAGTGCTTAAGTATCTTTTTCCGTCCCATTAAATATCAGTATGCATCATCTTGGAAGCTGTTGTTTTCGTATCAAGTGTGCGCTAATTAGGTAGATTTTTCACCATGATTTTATGACACGATTTTGAAAAAACTAAGCGCACGGTGCGGTAATTAGGGCGAATACGGTATATGTTTTGTTGGAAAACAGCTCTTGCAGCTAATGTTATCTGTTGTATGTATCCAATGTGAAATAAAGTTTCTTGTATCTACTGAAAAAAAAAAAAAAAAAATCAGTCCAACTCTCATCCAAAATACTATATGAAGCTTTGTTAGGTACATGTACAAAAAGAAAACAAAAACATTTAACCTGGTTCATTTAATTCTGAAATAACAACAATTCCAATGCGTAAAATTGGCAGTTTGTTTGATTTGAGGTTTAACATCCCCGTCAACACTGTAAAGGTCATTTTGGAGACGTTGCTTCCAATTTTGAGGTACTTTTACCTGACATTGAGATGAAATGACACCTCAAGTCCTGCCGCCCAATGAAACCACTAGGGTTAAAAACATGGAAGGGCCGACTCGCACCACTTTGCCTGGGTAGGCTTAGATGGGCTAAGCGGTTTACCAGTACTTGTGTGTGGGTCAGTTTCAGCTCTGCGTGGAAGCTGTCAGCTTCTCACGCAGCCCATCTATTTCTTCAAGCCCCGATGGGCAGGGGCAGTAAAATTGACAGATGCTATATACAGCTGTACAATATGAGGGATTTTAGGATGAAAAATTTCTGGAGCTACTATAGAATCTGTCTGCCACTCCATATTACGTAACCCGAATGACCTAATCTAATATAACCTACACCAAATGTAACCCTTTCCATCAGTGACCTACTCCTTACCCTAATTTAACTCCAACCATCGGTGACCTACGCCTAACATACTATTTAGTCAGTAAACAGTGACGGACAGATTCTAAAGCCATAGTAAATTTTGCATCTGAATGTTAATGTTTCCATCCATCTCAGTGATTTCTTTCTTTCTACTGATACTGCGATTGGTCACATTTGACCATTACTTGCAGGTGTACAAATTACAAACATTCCAGGTTTGCAGGATGAAAGACTACACAGTAATTATGTAAAATTATGGATGGTAGGGATCTTTAACCTGCACAGGGATCCAATGTTCTCCCTGCAGAGAGGGCCTCCAGTTAATTCTTCATTATTGTCCTATGTCATATCCGGTCAATATCGGTTCTACTTCCGCTTAGCAACGCCTTACTCGGTGAATGCTCGTCCATAACGACCATATAAAGCAAAGTGTAATTGACCGTGAAAGCTCATTTGCATGTCTGTAAATTGTGTCAACATGTAATACTAGTATTATGACCGTTTGCCCGATGAAACAAAAAGCTGTTATGATCGTAAATTGGAGACACTTTACATGAATGAATGTCCAAACAGGCAACCTGCTGGTGCATGTTTTAACAATCCGTCGCCCGATTTTGAATGGGGTTATTTGTAGGATAGGATATAGGATAGGATATCTTTATTTCATACTTCCAAAGGCTAAAATGCCCATAAGGACATATTACAAACATGTGTGATGGCAATGGCAATAAATATAACATGAATATAACATGACATATATAATAAAGGTACAAATGTATTATACATATAGCAACTACCACGGAGAAGGTGTATGTAACAGACTTTGTAAAAATCACATCACTAGTTTTGGCTACTGATTGGTTCCTTATAACAGCCAAACGAAAACGATTACCGTCAAGTCAGCAAGTCCATGTAATGAAGACCCTTCAAAACCCAACGTTCTAAAGAGAAAAGTGGAAATCTGCCGGAGTATTCATTATATATCCCCACTTCCGCCCAACAAACACGGACTGCTGTTGCCCGTCAGAACCACCTTACTGAGTTTGTTCAAACGAGCATATACATACACATACATAGACATACACATACATGCACATATACACACATACATATATATATATATATCAACATTTTCAAAAAAACATGCTAATTCTAGAGATGAGTTAGACGTCAATATAGCCCACTGGTGGGTTAATGTACATGTAATGATTACGCACTTGAGTACTGCTAAACCCAGGAAAAGTGTTCTAAGCCCAGGAAAAGTGGTGCAAGTCGGCCCTATTTGCCTCCCTGAGTGGCAGGGCCCGAGATGTCATTTCATCTCGGTGACAGGGTAAAAGTCCAACAAAATTAGGAGCGAAAAAAAAAAAAAAAAAACCAACTTGTTTTCATATCTGATGACAATTTGACACATATAAATATGAATGCAGATGCTAAACGATAAAACCTGCACCGTGTTTTGTGTTTTAGCTTTGAAACCTGTGCCAGGAATAATCTTATCACCTGTACAAGATCATACACTGGCACGAGTCCTGTCGTATATACCAATACACGCGCTAATGTTACGTTCCCAGTACTCCGCTTTGCCGAAACGAAACACAAACCGGCGTCCAGGATACATGAGCACAGAAACATAGCAAATATAATTAAAATCAGATCACATACATATAAGACATAAATATATATATATATATAAAAAAGTATACTTTAAAGAGCAGCCGTGTAGTTAAAGACCCCAAGTTCCCTTGAGCACATGCGATTTACTAAATTTACCCATCATATTATTTGCGATCCTTATACAACAGATCTGAACGAAGTTTAAAAGCATGGAAAATAAAACAAAGACAACCTACGTACGCAGCCGGCATCGAAGAATTTATTAAATCAATAAACTTAAACATACTGGGTCATTTCCAATAATATTTAGAGATATACATTTTCCTTAATTCTAAATACAGGGGACATTCTAAAACAAAATGGTACTCGTCTTCTATTACAAGACAGGTTTTACATTTCCTTTCACTTAAAAGGATCGCGTGTGGTTTTGCCCATCTTCCTGATTCGACCTCTAGTCGGTGGGATGACATCCTTAATCTGCTGAATGCATGGCTAAATTTACTTATATTAATTTTATCTAAATATGGTTGTAGTTGGAAAATGGCAAATGTCTTGTAAAAATTAGCTCGGGACGGTTTGTATATGCACCTTTTTGATTCACCAGAAAAGTGAAATTAATTAATTGGCCAAATGGTTTCATAGTTTACAAATTTAGTTAATTTAAGAAAGAAGATGCCTTGTTCAGAATTCTGTAGCAAACCCCCGCCAGATATAAGTTTAAAAAACAACAACAACAATAACAAAAATTGATTTTTCTAACATTGTGAATTCAATATCTATCTATCTATCTATCTACTGATACTGCGTCGGTCACATTTGACCATTACCGCAGGTGTACATTACATACACTCCAGGTTTTGCAGGATGAAAGCCTACACAGTAATCATGTAATTACGGTAGGGATCTTTAACCTGCACAGGGAATGGTTCTCCCTGCACAGGGGGCCTCCAGTTAACGTCCCGATCTGAAGGACGGTGCACTTTATGACATTCATCCCTGCAAATGATGCCAATGGAGCGTGTTTGGACACCGAAATTTTATCGCCGTTGCCTGGGATCGAACCCGTGACCTCTAGCATCAGAGGCAAGTGCACTAACCACTGAGCTTTCACGCTAAAGATAATATACATGTTATCTATTTATTTATAGATCTTCACTAAAGTACTTAGAAAAAATGTTTGGTTCTAACGAGTACCCACATTGTAGGTTTGGAGCAGAACGTACACTTCTCTATGCCCCATTTATTTCCATTTTTATAAAATCAAACAAAACAAACCAAGTGGTCTTCAACCAAATGTCACGAAAGTACTGGTAAGCTACAAGGTTGGGCGGTTTTTACCAGGGGTGGTTTTAACTGGTTAAAACCGTCCCGCTCAATACTCCCAAAGTGGTCAATACTGGTCAATACTGGTCGATTGAAATATTGAGAGGTCAATTGAATAAATTTAGTGTTAAAAGAACAAAGCTACTGAAACTATTTATTTTGAAGTTTTGCTCTCTTTGCTGGTGGCTGATCATTTGATAGAGTTTCAGGTTCAGATGTTAAAGTGGCCTCTTATCAATACTTTCTGGCTTTTTTAGCCCTAGGCATTTTTGTCTATGACTCATCAGTCTTAAGACCTTAGCACTAACTTCAAGACTGTATTTTTGTTGTTGTTATCTTCCAAAATAGTGACTTGACTTGATAGATTTTGTAAGGTAACCGGGCGCTAAAAGCACATACTAGGGGCTACCCACATCTCGCTAAATGGGATTAGTTTATGAACTGCTCTTCCCAGGGCCTCCAATGTGAAAAGAACAGGCCTGTATACAGTTCAGTGAGTCAATCGACCAGCAATAATGTCTTTCGATGAAATAAAAGATACCTCAAATAATTACTGTTATTAATAAAAACTATTTTGTCTTGTTCACTGATGAAAATATAGTCTAACAACATGTACATGATGTAGGGGGAAAGCTTTCAAGACCAGTTTAGCAACAGGACAGAGGTATATACTCCAGTGATTTAATCAACCACCAATCAACCAGTATTGACCAGTAATGACCGGTTTTAACCACTGGCCCGGTCAATACTCATATTGACCGGCTTTTTGCCAACCTTGGTAAGCTACTTACATGTAGTAGGTTTGTCTGCCACTGGACGACAGTTTAGTTTGATTTGAGGTTTAACGTCCCAGTCAACACTGTAAAGGTCATTTTGGAGACGTTGCTTCCAATTTTATGGGACATCTCAAGCCCTGTCGCCCAATGAAACCAATAGGGTTTATTAGCATGGACGGTTCCTAAAAGGCTTAGATCCTCTAAGCGGTTTACCAGTACTGGTGTGCGGGCCGGATTCAGCTCTGCGTAGAAGCATCGTGCAGCCCATATATTTCTACAAGCCCCTAGTGGCGGGGGCGGGACTGGACGACAGGGCTGGAGATGTCATTCATTTCAGCGACCAGATAAAAGCCCCACAAAATTGGAAGCAGCGCCTCCTGCTGTTGACAGGGATGTTAAACCTCAACCATTGTTTTCACTTCGTCCTGCAAAAACTTTTAGCCTGCCGGACAACCGTCTTAGTAAAGAAAAGTCTAAGTAAAGAAATTAATATATGACCAAAATATGCATTCAGTCCTTCAGATACTGATACAATCCTACAAAAGATTTAGGGAAGATGGTCTAAAACCCTTGTTGAAAACAAAAAAAAAACATTCCTTTGCAAACAGTGTAGGCCCAGATCAGATGGCTTCTTATAAAGACATTCTGATCAGGATCTAGGCATTCTGTTTGTTGTTGCTGTATATCTATAATACATTTTATCGCTGCTTATAACCACTACATGTAGTAATATCTTGTGCACAGATATTCAGTTTGTGTGGCCGGCCTCAGTAGCTCAGTCTGATGTTTGCTTTTGTTTTGTTTGATTTGAGGTTTTAACCTTCCCGTCAACATTGTAATGGTCATGTTGGAGATGTTGCTTCCAATTCTGTGGGACTTTTACCCGACATTGAGATGAAATGACATCTCAAGCCCTGTCACCCATGGAAACCAATCAGATTTATAATCATGGAAGTACTGACTCACACCGCATTGCCTTGGCAGGCTTAGATCCTCTAAGCGGTTAACCAGTACTCATGTGCGGTCGGTTGCAGCTCTGCGTGGAAGCATCATGCAGCCCATATATTTCTTCAAGCCCCGATGAGCTGGGGTGACTCAGTCTGATGCCCTGACTGGTGATCAGGATACGGTTTCCATACCTATTAGTTTCTGGCTAATGTGCACTGTTCAGGTGAACCACTTACGTATAAGCCTGTCCAGGAAGTGTGGATAGTTAAACTTATCAGATCAAATGACCTAAATAATGTTTACTTGGCTGTAAAAATCCAAAGCAAACAAAATAAAACAGTTTGTGAAATGAATAAATACCCAAGATCTATCGAGTAATGCATTGTTTACAGTTACATATGAGTGTAGCAAAATGATTTATTCAGGACCCAAAAAAATATCAGGCGAAAAAGACAGATTATTTACATGACAAAAAGTGTGCAGAACACAGTACTGTGTGTTTGTCAGTTCCAATTTTGTGCCGTCTTTGTTGACTCTCTTGCAGGCATTTACCCAATTTTCAAATCGTACCGGATCAGCTGGAAACAGGTGAAATGTCACTTCCAGTGGACTCATCATGTTTTTATTCGTACATCTCACCAAACAACAACTTTGAAGCATCTTTTCTTAAAATGTTTTCTTTGTGAAACCAACAAAACAAGCGTGTTAACACAGTGCAATTTGTGTGCAACAAAGCGTACCAAGGTCAGTGGACTGCTTTTGTTGTCACCGAAATGGTTGGTTGCTATGCGCGATGAACATCCAAAGTAATCCGAATGAGCAAAGTGCCCGGATAACGAAAATCATGGATGTCCCGATCCCAAGGACGGTGCACTTTGTGGCATTCATCCCTTCAAATGATGTCAGTGGGGCATGTTTGGACACCGCAATTTTATTACCGCTGCCGATAATCGATCGGGGGCCTCTAGAAATGAAAATCACTACCTTAGCCTCCCTACAGTCAGCATCGTTTCTAGGGGGTTTGTTTGATTTGAGGTTTAACGTCACTGTCAACACTATATAGGTCATTTTGGAGACTTTGCTTCCAATTTTGTGGGACTTTTACCCGACATTGAGATGAAATGACATCTCAAGCCCTGTCGCCAGTTTACCAGTACTAGTGCGCGGATGGTTTCAGCTCTGCGTGGAAGCATCATGCAGCCTATCTATTTCTTCAAGCCCCGATGGGCGGGGAAGGTCGTTTCTAGGGGGGCCTCTAGCAACAACAGCAAGTGCAATAACCACCGAGTGATCATGCTCCACAGATTTACAATCATGCACATCTATAAAAAACAAATCTATAAATGAGTGCATACGTACGTCTAACTTGTTGGACTAGGTGTGTAGTGCTAAAATCATTTTCTGCACATCTGATAATTTATTTATGAGCGCATCATCGCAATTCCGACACAACTTATTGCAATTTTTACGCACCTGCAGGCCTCACCGACATCTACACCTGTCCCTAATTCAAATGTGACCAGGAACAGGCCTAAACACACAGATATAAATAACACAGCTAGAGAAACACCAGGTATAATTTCATCGCACTTGAACCACAACATCATAGAAGGTTACTTCCGTGTGTAATACGTCATCAATGTTTGTGACTATGGTAAAACCTACACCTACGGGAACAAGGGTGGACACTAATGTCCGGGAATTGTCCGGGAAATGTCCGGGAATTCGCCGGGAAATGTCCGGGAAATTGGGGGTAGTGGTGCGTTATCCCTAATATTTCCACTTTGGGTGGTCAGAAATTAATGAGATTAGTATCAAATGAAATTTTTAGCTCCATTCTAAAAGATAAAAAAAGAATAATTTGATTTTATAACGTTTTAGGGGTCCATTTTTCAAGTTAATTTGTCCGGGAAATTCTCGGATTTTTTCCCGGATTTGGGGGTAGTGGTGCGTTAACCATAATATCTCGACTTTGGGTGATCAGAAATTATTAAAATTAGTATGAAATAAAATTTTTTGCTCCGTCTCAAAAGACTATTAAAAAAAATTTCATTTTCAATATTTTAGGGGTCCATTTTTTTTTAAGTTAATTTGTCCGGGAAATTCCCGATTGTGTCCTGGATCAATCGGTATTTGTGCATTTTTATAATATCTCGGTTTCTGGTGATCGCTTATGGATAAAAATTGATATATGTTTAAAGTTTAAGTTCAATGATAAAATAATGTAAAAAAAAATCTTTTCATACGCCTCACTGAGGCAGTTCTAATGAGTACCCACAACCTGGATTATGACCAGGATGTTGGGGGAATAGGGGGTATTGGTTCTTTTTCCTTAATATATCGACTTGTGAATACGAAAGAAAGACTGCACACCCCGTGTAAATCCTACTTTTCTCTTTATAAAGTTGGATTAACATGGGTTTCCATTACACAGCTTTCTTTGATGTCACACATGTTGCTGCTCACAAGACGGACACTGCCATTGATTTGATGATGAATTCAGACCTAAACATATTCTATAAAACCAAATTTTGCACTTACGATTTTCACAGCAAATCATGTTATCAATATACTCAGGCATTTGCAAAATCACCAGACTGGAATTTTTACGATTTTACAAGTGAATGAATGAAGTATTTCTACTATTTCAATCCAGGTAAGCAGCACACGCCAACTTATTATGATTTAAAGCAATTAACTTAACACATTTTTAATCTCGTTAGAAAATTAATGGCCCGTAAAATCGCTCAAAGTCCGTACACCTAATTCATCGTCAGGAAGAAATGGATGCGCTTAAATTTCGTTGTTTAAGCAAACAATATAGAACCTGATCAGATGTCGCATTTTGCGGCCGAGATCAGACGCCAAGTTTTGCAGCGTCTGAGCATCATTGTCCGTCAAATCAGTCAAAGTCCGTACATCTAATTCATTGCCAGCAAGAAATGGATGCGGTTAAATTTCGTCGTTGATTAAGCAAACAGTGTATACCGAGATCAGACGTCGCACTTAGCGGCCCAGATCAGACGCCAAGGTTTGCGCAGCTACTGATCATAATGGTCCGTCAAAGTCCGTACATCTAATTCATTGCTAGCAAGAAATGGATGCGGTTAAATTTCCTCGTTGTTTAAGCAAATAGTGTAGACCCAGATCAGATGTAGCATTGTGCGGCCCAGATCAGACGACACGTTTTGCAGCGTCTGATCATTTGAGTCTACACTGTTTGACTATGTCCCACAAATGGGACGCTATATAGGCATATATGGATTAAATATCTGGGTTAAATATCTGATCTGCCAATGGATCTACACTATCTGCCAATGTCCCTCAAGTGGGAGTCAAGGCATATATGGGTTAAACCTTTGATCAAGATCTACACTGTTTGCCAATGGCCCAACAATGGGGCGCTAGGCATATATGTGTTAAACCGTTGACCAAGTTCTACACTGTTTGCCGTAATTAAAGATTCTTTGAGATCTTCTCTAAATTAGTCATGTTGTGTGCACTCATTAGAAGTGCCTCAGTGAGTTGTATGAAAATATTTTTTTTTTATATTCTTTTAGAACTGAACTTAAAATTTTAATATATATCAATCGTTATCAAAAAGTGATCACCACAAACAGAGATACTATGAAAATGCACCACTACCCCAACATCCAGGACACAACCGGGAATTTCCCGGACAAATTAACTTCAGAAATGGACCCCTAAAATATTCAAAATGAAAAATATCTTTTAATATTCTTTTAGAATGGAGCTAAAAATTTTATTTGATACTAATTTTATTAATTTCTGACCACCCGAAGTTGAGATATTAGGGTTAACGCACCACTACCCCAAAATCCAGGACAAAATCCGAGAATTTCCCGGACAAATTAACTAAATAAATGGACCCCTAAAACGTTTAAAAAGTAAATTATTTTTTAATAATCTTTTAGAATGGAGCTTAAAATTTTATTTGATACTAATTTTAATAATTTCTGACCACCCGAAGTGGAGATATTAGGGATAACGCATCACTACCCCCCATTTCCCGGACATTTCCCGGCCAATTCCCGGCGATTTCCCGGACAATTCCCGGACATTAGTGTTCGCCGGGAACAAGATAGTTCCCCGACAAGACAGTTCCCCGACACAGTTTTTTGGAGACAGTTCCCCGACACATTTGAAGACAGTTCCCCGACACTTTTGAAGACAGTTCCCCGACACTAAACTTACCAGCCGATTATGGCATGTTCATAGTTAAATGACCTTTGACTGATAATTATAATTGGCAATTAGTTCCCAGACGTTTTTGAAGACAGTTCCGCGACACTATTGTTCATAGTCTTAATGACCTAATTGGCAATTAGGGATAAGATATATATTCATAATAATTTGGACGTTTCCTGCTATGGCAACTATATTTATGAGTTGCCTGAAATTTCCTCGTTAATTTCAAGACAGCTCGAATAATTATCATTATTGTTCGCATAACAGCGTTAGATATCAATTTCATATTCTTATACTTTAATAATATTTATTTAAAACAAAAACTTTGAGCTCATCTTCATTTTTCAAATGTTTATTATATGGAAAAATGGCAATTAGAAATATACTATTGCGTTTCCTGGAAGACATTTTTTTTTTGTTTAAATGTGTGCATGTTCATTAACTGAACATGCTAGTTTGCTTAATTTCAGATGTATTCATTAAACTAATTGCTAATGGTATCAAGTATAATCTATTATTATACATCGAGGAACTGTCTTCAAAAATGTCTATGAACCCATAATTTAATATTTCTAAACGTCTGTCGGTGAATTGTCTACAGAATATTGATGAACACATGATAACTATCAATTATGATAATCATCATAATCAGTCACAGGTCATTTGGCTTTGAACAAAAGTGTCGGGGAGCTGTCTTCAAAAGTGTCGGGGAACTGTCTTCAAATGTGTCGGGGAACTGTCTCCAAAAACCGTGTCGGAGAACTGTCTTGTCGGGGAACTGTCTCGATTCCACACCTACCGGGTACTCTGAATCTGAATCGTCACAGTTGAAGCGCTTTGGTGCAGTGGTAGCGCATCGGATTTGTGATCGAAAGGTTGCGGGTTCGAGCCTCACGCTGACCAAAGTGTTGTGCCCTTGAGCAAGGCAATTCATCCACATTGCTTTGAAAAAAAGTACTGGTTACCACCCTGGAAATTCTGCTCGTAATGCTCAGATGTGAGCGAGTAGCAGTAATAGGAGAAAAAAAAAGGTGACACGTCATATGACGTTCATTCACCAGGACCTGTGAAAAGGGAAGTTAGTCCCTAGCTCTCGCCAAAGAAGTAAACTTAGATTCATTATTCTTAGCACCTTCCGCGGATGAAATAACCGAATCTGAAAGGGCATTCCAATCTATAATTGTTTGAGGGAAAAAGGACCCCTTGCCTACACCGGCCCCGATAGCTCAGTGGCACCGGCCCCGATAGCTCAGTGGCACCGGCCCCGATAGCTCAGTGGTGCCGGTCCCGATAGCTCAGTGGTACCGGCCCCGATAGTTCAGTGGTAGAGCGTCCGCTTCGGGAGTGGGAGGTCGAGGGTTCGATCCCCGGCCGCGCCATACCAAAGGCGTGAAAAATGGTACTAGGAGCTCCCTTGGCTGATGCTCGCATTATCAGGGGTAGTCCTAGGAAGATAAATGAAGGCAGGTAAGTATTTGTTAGAGGATACTTTGTTTGTCGCAATAAAAGCTCTACAGAGCTTATGTTATTTGTTTCGAATATGCGACGTTAAATAAAGCTTCTTTATCTTTACTGGTAATAAGCCTTACGCTCTTGCCTGCTTTTTCGTCTTATATATAATTTTGCTCTTATAATTATGGACAGCACAGACTAATTGGCCACACTAAAATCAATCAGTTATATCTTGACACTTTTGTCATCGTTTATAGTTTAAATATTCTCTTATATTTTTTAATCTAAATGTTTATCTTTTGTTTTTCTCATAAAATAGTCAAAAATTGTCTCTTTAATATTCCTAATTAAGCTCAGACTCTTTTACTTTTAATTAGGCTCTGACTCCCAGGAAGGATGCACTCAGATTTGCAAAGGAGAAGTACTTTAATTGTCATTCAGATGCTCGGTCTGTACAGGAGAACTTTGATTTGATAGCTTCTTTCATTCATACTTCGGCCGAAAATCATATCCCATCAAAAACTAGTAGGTCTGTATCTTCTATTCCCTGGATCACTCCAGAGATAGGAAGAAAAATTCGCAGAAGGAATAAGATTCATGCAAAGGCAAAAAAGACGGGAAGTGGTAAACTCCGGACAAAATATGAAAACTTGAGACGTGAAATCAAGACTGATATATAAAAAAAAAATCAGCATGATTTGTATGTTAATAACTTGGTAGGTGATGCAAAGGCAAATCCCAGAGACTTCTACAGATATATCAATAGCCAGAAGAAAGACAGGCAAGGTATCCCACCCCTTAATAAAAGAGGAGGGAACGGGGTTGCTTAATCAGACTCTGAAAGGGCAGAGGAACTAGTTGATCAATTCAATGATGCGTTTAATAAAACTGAGTTCACGGAGGTTCCATTGACTTGATGATCGGCCCCATTCATGAATAATATTGTTGTGACAGCTGCAGGAGTGATCAAGTTACTTCAAGGCTTAAACCCCAGTAAGGTCTTAGGACCTGATGAGCTTCATCCTAGAGTCCTGAAGGAACTAGCAAATGAGTTGGGTCCAGTTTTGCACACTTGTTTCAACAGTCTCTTGATTCGGGTGAAAGCCCCAAAGAATGGCTCTTAGCAAACATTCATTCTGCAAAACTGGAGTGTATGTAATATACACCTGCGAATAATGGCCAAATGTGACCGATCGCAGTATCAGTAAAAAGAAAGAAAGAAAATCTGTTGGATTGCTGGCAGCACCCTTTAGACGGTTGTACAAGAGTATAAGCTTACTGTCTCTCCTTCTTTTCTCCCACTCCCATCCTTAGTGTTTCAGTATTCCAGCCATACTTCAAGTTTCAGTTGTAATTGTTCGAAAAGATAAAAATAAAGATAAAGAAGTTTTATTTTACGTCGACTATTAGAAACAAGTAACATAAGCTCTATAAATAAAAATCAAAATTGAGTTCCTTTAAGAGCAATGAAAATATTCATAAGAAAGAAGATGGGCCATACTACGTAGTTATTGCGTCAGACAAAGCATCCATTAACAATTAACAAATACCTACCTGCCTTCATTTACTTTCCTAGGACTGCCTCTGATAATGCGAGCGTCAGGCAAGGGAGCTCCTAGTACCACTTTTTACGCATTTGGCATGGCGCGGCCGGGGATTGAACCCGCGACCACCCGATCCTGAAGCGGACGCTCTACCAAAGAGCTATCGGGGCTCGTAACGAATCTAGCTGCCCTATTCTGAACTTTTTCAATCTCCGCCTGAATGACTATTCCATGGGGGTCCAAGACACAACTACCATATTCCAAGATGGTGCGAACGAGTCCCTTTTATGCTGCATCTTTAACATATTTGGGGCATTGATAAAGATTTCGCCCCAAGAAGCCAAGTGTTCTATCAGCCTCAGTTTGCATGATGCTAATATGCGTATTCCATCTCAAGTCATGTGAGATGGTCACATCAAGGTATTTAATGGCATCTCCATTTTCGAGGACCGTTCCCACTAAAATGTAAGAAGCCTCAATTTTGTTCGTTCCTTCCTAGTCATCTGCACGATATTGCATTTAACTGGCTGAAATCTCATACCCCATTTTCTAGCCCAACACTCTAATATATCTACATATATCCCTCTGAATATGTTCTATAAAAGGGTTATCCTTTGGAAGCAAGGAAGTTTCAATGAATCCTCTGCGTTTCTAATTTCAATATAGCAAACACAGTCATCTGCGATCTGTCTTATTTCGGAATCAATATCAGTATAAATGTCATTTATGTACAAAAAAAAACAACAACAATGGACCCGTAACAGTCCCTTGTGGGACACCAGACAAAACTGGAGCCCCCCCCCCCCCCCCCCCCCCACCGAAGTTTCCCCATAAACAACAACTCGCTGTTTTCTGAAGCAAAGGAAGGAATCTATCCATTTTAGTGTACTTCCGCCAATGCCATAACGATATAGTTTGCTTTTAGTAGTTCATGAGGTGGCGTGTCAAAAGCTTTTTCAAAATCCAGGTTGTAGTCAGCTGAGTTTAACAACCGTGCATTTTCCTATATGCATGCTGTCTGTCAGACAAAAGCTGGTGTTCATCCAAGTGATCCATAATATCTGAGCAAACAAATGCAAAATAGAAGTGAAGGTAATGTTCAGGATTCGATACAATTAACCCACAGCTCCCACCAGAGACACTGATGGGAAAGAAATACAAACATGAAAAAACCAGACCCTAATGGAAACATCAATAGCGGAAAGCCAAAAGGACAGTTACTTTCCCACAAAATGGCCATTTGGCTAACCAAAACAAAACAAAATAATAAAAGCGATACAAACACTCAATTTGTGAGCAAAAGACAAACCATAACAAAAAATAAACCGCGACAGAAGACCCGCATTGGAACGGTCAGTGAAACGAATTCCACGGGGAAGGGGGGCTTAAATCGATTTTACGTGGCAACAATCCTCGCCCTTACTCGCGATTTAGACATATACTTTGTTCAGTCCGCATGAAGGCCTCCTAACTCATCAGTGCACTCCGTGAACACAAAATATCAAACAAACACAGGGAAGAAACGACTGTGATGACTCGACAGCGAGAATGGAGCAAAAGAAAACCAACAGTTGAACTCCGATGGGCCCGACCAGAGACAGAGCATCAGACACCAACCAACATTACAAAGAATTAGATTCTCTCTAATTCCCAGTAAGCCTTTACGCTGGAACCGTCATAGAATCTGAGGCCCGACCCACCGGTGTGCAATTAAAGAGGGAAGCAAAGTTGTCAACCGTGATTGGGTTAACTACCATGCATGCAGTCTGTCGTATAACATTTATGTTGTACCCAATCGTTTTATATCGAAGAATGAGTTTACGAAATTTGCTGCTAAAGGCATTGCGGTTATATGTTTTTCTGAATTTATACACTAAGTCACCATAAAATTCGGGTTCCGATATACCTTGTTGCAGAAGAGATTTATGTCTAATACTGAATTTTGAAATAAAATCAGAATGACGTCTATAAATTTTGAAAAGGTTTTGCGTAGTTTATGGTACCGATACCCTGATTAAGAATTTATTACAAATATGGAAGTCAGTTACATGACTACACACTCTGGCAAATCGAATTAATTGCGAAATATAAACGCCATTGGATGGCGCACGAGGAACATCACCACCCAGAAAAGGAAAATTTACAATCTAAAAATCAAAGTCATCGCGTTTATCATAAAGTTTGCAATAAACAAACCAATCTACAAAAGATAGATGTAAATCCAAAAATGGGGCCTCGGTATCAGAAGAATTTGCTTTATTTAGCTGAAATTTGAGTGTAAAGCCTAATGTAAACCTATAGAAAACAATGTAGTTCATACTTCCATGAAGGCATCGAGTCACATGATTTTCAGTGACGTCAAGTGACGTCAGTCTTAACCATGCTTCTCTAGGGACGTTGGTGACGTCAACACCGTTCCGTGTAAATGTGTAAAACAACGTGTAAATGTTTTTCAGCTTTAAAAGTTTGCTATAGAAGCAATCTTTTCGCCCAGTGATGAGGGGCAAAGAATGTAAATATAAAAAATAAACTTTTTTCTGCTTTTCATGAAAGTATGAACGACAGCGGGTCGCTAGCAAAGTTTACATGAACCCCTTTGGGATTCATTTACTTTACACGCGACCCACTGCGTTCATACTTTCATGAACAACAGAAAAATAAAATTCATTTCTTAAACAAATCATCCAAATATCTAGGTCGAGCTAAAAGCTTCGATGATTTCAGATTGGTTTTCAGCAGAAAGGGAAATCATGAAGTCTCTTTCATAACAAAACAAAAACAGATCAGCCACAAGGGGTGCGCAATTTGTACCCATCGGCATACCCACAACTTGTCTAAATAACTTCCTACAAAATCTTATGTAAATATTGTCAAGTAGAAAGGTGAGAGCTTCACACACTTTCTCATATGACCATAGAGTTCAAATTTTTATGCTCTCCAGAAGTGAAAAAAAAGCATTCCTTACATTACATGCAAGATAGAGGGAGTCTTCCCTATGAAATGTCTACTCAATCAAATCACTAAGTACTCAATCAAATCACTAATCAAATCACCCGGTGGACGATACCAGCTTGCCATATAATGAGAAGTTTTGTCTGTGAAAACCTTACCCCAAACTGACTCGGAATCATTTTCCAGTTGATTTTTGGCATGTGAGAGATGTCTCTTACTGGTGACACGTCAAATGACAATCATTTGATTCGCCTCCTTTCTTTCTTTCTTTCTTTCTTTCTTTCTTTCTTTCTTTCTTTCTTTCTTTCTTTCTTTCTTTTTTTTCTTTCTTTCTTTCTTTTCTTTCTTTCTTTCTTTCTCGCCTTAACCCCAGGAGGAGACACAGACGGTGTGTATTACATACACCCCAGTTTGCAGGATGAAAGCCTACACAGTAATCATGTAATTACGGTAGGGTCCTTTTACCCGCAGAGGGCATTGCTCTCCCTCCACAGGGACAATCTCCCCAACAGTGGTGACCCCTTGGTCTTCGTCGGACCTTCAGAAGGTCAATCAAAATATAGACGTGAAGGCAATGATCAGGAATCGATACAATTCACCCACAGCTCTCATCAGTGACACCAAAAGGAAAGAAATACAAACGTGAAATAACTAGACTCTAATGGAAACATCAATAGCGGAAAGTAAAAAAGACAGTTACTTTCCCACAAAATGACCAATTGGCTACCCGAAACAAAATAATATAAGCGATACACACACTCAAAAGACAAACCATAACAAAAATAAACCACGACAGAAGAACCGCCTTCGAACGGTCAGTGAAACGAATTCCACGTGCACTTGGGGGTGGGGTGTGGGGGAGGGGGGGGGGGGGCTTAAATCGATTTTACGCAGCTTACTTCCGTCGCGATTTAGACAAATAATTTGTTCAGTCCACATGAAGGCCTTCTAATTCATCATGTTTGTGTTTCTTTCCCTTTGGTGTCCATGATGGAAGCTGTGGGTTAATTGTATCGATTCCTGATCATTGCCTTCACTTCTATTATGAATGTCACAAAGTGCACCCTCCTTCAGATCGAGACATTCAGTATCAGATTCTTAACGTCTCGACCCGAAAAACGGTTAACTGAAGTCCACCTGTTTCAACACGATCTACACATTTTTCTTCTTTCTTCCAAACTTTCTATAACCGGTAGAGTTGGACACAAGGCTAAACAGCGATTCTGCACCTTCACCTTTTGTAGCCCCACACCACCCACCCACCTCCCTTTTTTTTTAGTAATTTCAAGAATGTGTTTTCTATGTAACAAACCATTAGAGATTAAATGCCAAGATCCTTCTGTTCACGCACACAACATCTAGTAGAACACAATTTAATGTATATACGCAAATTAAAACTGCTCTAACTTTCAATACAACACACTTTAAAACATTAAATTTCACTAACCATAGTACTGACCACGGTATTCATATCATCTTGAAACAGTCTGCAGATCTGATTATCTGTCTATAAGGTTTGGTGCCATCAGCAAATAATTTTGCTGTAGAAATTACGGATGAAGACAGATCAGTCACAAATAATACAAAAAATGACCCCAATATAGAGCCCTGCGAAACTCCGCTAAGTACTTTGTTTCAATCGGGG
The DNA here is from genome assembly GCA_963580285.1 of Lucinisca nassula. Lineage (NCBI taxonomy): Eukaryota > Metazoa > Mollusca > Bivalvia > Lucinida > Lucinidae > Lucinisca > Lucinisca nassula. Next base: position 68,741,295 of record OY757021.1, on the reverse strand, counting down.
ACTCCATTCCTCAGCATGACTCTCTGTTTTCTTTTTGTCAATAGTGCCTCTATCCAGTTATTAATATAACCATTACTTCCGTAATGTGCCAATCTTAACAAAAGACGTTGATGTGCGACAGAATCAAATGCCTTAAAAAAATCCATATATATATATAATATCAGTTTCTTTTCTATCGTAAGACTGAGTCCAATTCAAGCAATTGAGTAACACAAGGGCACCCACTTTGAAAACCATGTTGTTCGCAAGATAGGACATTATTTTTATGAAAGTGGTCAGATATTTGATCCAATAGAAGGCGTTCAAGTAGTCTGAGATGTCAAAATTACGGGAGGAGAGATATTACGCTGTTTCCTGAACCTTTTTCTATGTAACGGATTAACGCTGCCATCTCTCCAGTCCTGAGGTATAACTGATTATATTCATGGCACATGTCAACGGGAATAATGTTGTTTACAAAGTGAGGTAGGCGGAACCTACCGAGCTTTGTAACAAAATTAGACGAGTTGACATGTACCATAACTGTCTTGTCGTAGGACTGTCCTACTCATTTACGCGACACTGTGCTGATCCGCTGTCATAATGATGACCTGAAAGTAGAAGGAATTTAGATTCCCGTCAGACTGTCAGTGAGACTGTCCCACACATTTCTGGACCGTTTTGGTCAGCCGGCACACTCTGGCCTAATCCTGGACGGAGTTCCGATTCTTTTTTCCACTAAAGTGTTTCTTGCGGTTCATTCTGTGTCCGGGCGTTATTGTAGTCGGATCTGTAATTATTTTGTCTTACAATTCAGAATGGATCTTGCGGCTGCTGCAATTTATTCGGGCTTCGTGGAATAGACGGACACAGATGTTTGCAGTGTGACTAGTTTAAAGCTGGCCGAGATACCTCTGGGCGATACATCCAGTTCATTAGACGTTCAAACAAAACTTTTAAGGGCGGTCATGCTCAGAAAGAACTGAATAACACGGACATTAAATACTTTTGTAATGAAGGTGAGTTCTTCTTCTTCTTCTTCTTCTTCTTCTTCTTCTTCTTCTTCTTCTTCTTCTTGCTCCAAAACTTTTATTTTTCGACCCAGCATAATTCACAAGTCCCAGGCAATGATTTCCTGATATCCAATGATTTGCTATCGCCTTAAATGATATTTGCAATACTTCATATAAGTCCGGCGTCGAGGTTGTTCGTTCGTCTTACCTGGTACCCACAATCTGTCAATTATCATCAAGTCAACACGTTCGTGTAATGCACACACACCCTTGTAAATATCATTTTAAACAGAAAAATGGAGTTAACAGGGGTATACACGTGTATTAGTGTCACTTATTTTCGCTGCAAAACATGGTGTTTTCGTTAGAACCTCAATTAACCCGAGATTTCTGGCTGTAGTAACCTAAAGCCGCCAAATCAGAAAACAGAAAAAGTTTTTTACAACGCTAGAAAAGGCTCGGATTACTTCATAATAAGGCGGTTCTAACAAGTATCCACAACACATTCTGTAAATAAAATATCACACTATTTCATTAAAAATAACCCGTTGTTGATTTGAAAGAATGCACTATTTCACGGAATGTATTTTGTGAGGCGATTCCAACGAGAACTGCATTCTGCTTACAGAAGACCTACAATCTGTGTGCCTATAATTTGTGTCGTTGGAAACAAAAACCGTTCGATTTTACTGCCTCGATAGCTAGCCGAAGATCGAGGATGTTTCTTTTCGGGTCAAAACATATTTTGTGAGTAGATATTTAGAAACGTTTTCAGAGGAAAACAACGTACCCCATCATAAATATAACTTAAACACCTATTTGACTTTAACAACTAGGTTACAGCCATTATTGGCCAAAACCTATCAGTTTTCGGGAGCCTATGACCTTGATAAAAAGGTCAAGATCACCAAAATCTTATCAAATTTGGTAGGTTGTAATTAAATAGTGTACCAAGTTTGGCCAACATTTGAGATAAGGTCACCAAAACGGCAAAACCTAATCAAATCTTTGGTAGGTTGCAATGATTTATATTGTACCATGTTTGACCAAATTTCATGCATTTATTCATGAGATAGGGTGCAGGCAAACCAAAATTTACAGTTTTGGGGGGCTTGTGTTCTTGAAAATAAGGTCAAGGTCACCAAAATCTAATCAAATCTTTGGTAGGTTGCAATGATATACTTTACCAAGTTTAACCGAATTTCATCCATTCGTTCATGAGATAGGCACTCATTCTCAAATGAATTGGGATTTTAGCCGTTTAAAAAGTCAAATTATAAAGTTACTTAGATTCAGTCACCGATATGTTCAAAATAAAGTATTAACATGTATCTATACTCAGTTAAAATTCCTTGATATCAAGAAATCAGAAGTTATTTCACCCCAACAGCTAGAAATATGTCGGTATTTTGATAAATTTTGATTGTGAGAAATGTACGCTACAATCTACTTCTTCGTTGCCCCCGTCTATTACATCACAAAAATCAAGAGACCGCAGCTCGCAATGACAGAAACTTACGACCGGGTTATTAAGCGGGGACAAAATTGAACATATGGTCATATATATGGTAAAGAAATGAATAACTATTTAGAATAAAATTCGGGGTTGGTTAGAGAATACAGAAAAAGAAATAGTTTTCTGAAAACATACAACTTTCGCTTTGTTTTAAGAGAAGCACAAAATAGCTAGATCACTTACGACTATTGCATTTGAACAGGTATTGAGTAGTAAATAAGGAACACAAGTAATATTACTTTTTTTTTTAGATAAACGATCAACATAAGCAATAGGTTTGTTTTAATTATATGTAAAAAGTCGCGGACATTACAGTAATTTTGTTTCTATAAGTCAAGTAGTTTACTAACGCGATAAAGTGACAATATAGCTGTTAGTGTCATTTTCATTCATATTTTGGATCTAACTAATGTAACAGTGCATGTTTAGTCATATGCTTTTAAAACATGGTGTCGCTATTACGCAAAAAAGCCTCGGTATATACTATTATGCATAAAATTGCTCTCCTGACAGATAAACTGCTTTCTTAAGGCAGCCGGAACATTAAAAGACATTTTTATCACATATTAACACACAACAACCGCATGGCCTTATGTTCTCAATAATCAAGTATCTAAAATTAATAATGCAACCGCGAGAATACAGTATCGAACATTACAGTGCATTCCAGAGTAATATTTGTCTATACAAAAGTCTTCAAAGTGTAACCAATTTTGTCTACCAGCTGGAAGAAAGTAACACGTTTTGTGAAGTTTGTAAATAAGTTCTCAGAAATGTAAACAAATGCAAGTCTGTAAATGGCAGCTATGATGGTCTCGGACATTACCACTAACCATAAAGGGACATGCTATGCCACTTTACCATTTCTACCTGTAAAATTGAAAATGAATATAATATTGTATTTGTTGTTTCTAGGAACATAATCAATAGTACCAGCATACCCTAAAATATACACATTTATTTTAGGTGGGGATGTTCGATACAATTTGTAAAGTTCGATACAATAATGTTAGTAACATAAACTGCACTTACAATGTTTTTAACAGTCAAAATATTCATTTGGAAACACAAATTTGAGACTGGAAGTGCCTTCCTAACAGTGCACATTTTATATTGAAAATATTCATTCTGGCAAATAAAATTTGGGAAAAGGTTATAAGCTATGGGACTCAAATCCAAAATCGAAAATAAGTAATAAATTTTGAATCAACATTGTTACCGTTTGCAGCTGTTGTTAGAAATGTAGCAAACATGTATATCACTAAACGTGTTCATTTTACACAACTAAGGTTGCACAATTCAAAATTGTTCATTTATTTGCAGTCATTATCCCTGGACGGTCAACATAGCAAACCTGTCATGTTCGATACCAAATGTAGCGTACATTTCATCGCATACATCCACTGCTTATTGCAATAGAATAATGATCTTGCAAGCGTGCAAATGTTGTTCATTAATAACGATGTTTGGTGACATATTCTTAATTGAACAATATTAATTGTGACAAATAATATTGGAAAAAGATAAAAAGTTTCTATGCAGGTATTTAAAAACAAAATGTGACTTATGTTTTTCCTTAACTGTGGTATTGTCTGCCGACTCCCTTACCCATCAAACACCGGAAAAGGCAACCATGTCGTCAACAGATACTTTCTACTACGTAATCTGGTAACGGAAAACTGTGCCACTTGAGAGCAATGTGATCAAGCTGTTAGACTAACAATTTTCGGTATTGAACATTACAGGTCTCGAACATTACAAAACACTGTAAATGAGGGAATTTCAACATCAAAATATTATTTTCGTTCCAGATGATGTATTTGTGTTAGTCACACATTGCGGGAGTTTAACTCGATCTAGCATTTTCTGTCAATACATACTTAATAAGCCTGGTATAATGATCGCGAACATTACATGCATTTTTGCAACAAATCCATGCACAATTTTGTATGGCAAGTATTTTTCATTTCCTATTGTACAGGTAACATCAAACAACCTTATATGCTTAATATAATATAGAATCTACATTTGGTCAGGTTTCCGCGTATAAAAACCAAAACGTTGTTTTGAAATAACAAGAAGAAAAACGTCGTCTCGTACATTACAATGTTTAATTAAATTTCGGCGACAGCCATAATCGGGGAAAAATACTTAGTAAGACTCCATGCGGTCCTGCTAATGGTAGATATTTCCCTACCCAGAATATGTAGAATTTATGGAAACCACCTAAGCCTTTCCTTACTAGTGGAATTTCAAATTTGTAATTGCGCAAACAAACAGAATTCGAATAGCGACCGTCTCGAACATTACAAAACCAGGTTTTCCAGTGGCTCATTTTCTCTGAAAAGGTACTTTTCTACAAGAGGTTTATCATGATATCTTCGGGACCTGTTGTTCTGCCATATGAACGTATGCATTGGTTAAAAATGACTGCTTGATTTCAGAAAATATACGGCGACTGCAATATCCCAATTCATTTGAGAATGAGTGAGGATGCACATCACGAAAACACGCCTATATAATTTTGACCCCTTGGACCCCACTTATGGGTTTACAGGGGTAAACCTTATTTTTCTTATTTCTGCTCTAAAATATACATTGTGGGTATTCATTAGAACCGCCTTGATGAGGCGGTTCTAATGAATACCCACAATTTATATTTTGAGCAGAAATAAGAAAAATATCACAAATTTTCATCTTAAAATTTGTTTCTTTTTCGGCGGTAAAGTTTTCAATGTATTTGCATAGGCATGTTTCAATATATTTGTATAGGCATGTTTTCGTAATGCAGACAAGCCAAAATTCAATGTCTTTGGGGGACCTGTACCCTTGAAAATAAGGTCAATGTCACCAAAGTCTAATCAAAATCTCTGGTACGTTTCAATGATACACTGTACCAAGTTTGACCCAATTTCACCCATTCGCCCATGTGATAGGGTGCATACAAGCCAAAATTAATGGTCTTTGGGGGCATGTGCCCTTGAAAATAAGAACAAGGTTACCGAAATCTAATCAAAGCTTTGGTAATTTGCAATGATATATTGTACCAAGTTTGACCCAATTTCATCCTTTCGTTGCAGAAACGCCAATATTCAGTCTTTGGGGGACCTGTGCTCTTGAAAATAAGGTCAAGGTCACAAAATCTAATTAAACCTGCGCATGTTATAATGATATTCTGTCCCGAGTTTGACCAAAATTACGAAATTGATTTGTTCATGAGACAGAATGAAGACAAGCCCTTTTTGGCCCAAACTTATCTCTTTTTGGGGTCCTGTGCCCTTGAAAATGAGGTGATGGTCATCATAACCTAATGGCTATTTCTCCCATCCTAGTGATATACAAGTTCAGTCAGAATCCATCAATAGGCTCAGGAGATATAGTGCTTCAAACAGGCTACGCCAACGCCAATGTTGACGCAAACAGGATGCGCACCAACCCCCCCCCCCCCCCCCCCCCCACACACACACACACACACCAACCACTTTTCGGCCATATCAGATTTACCATCACGAAAAAATCACGACTATATAATTTTGACCCTTCCGCCACCCTCTTAACCACCACTTTTATATGAGCCCCGCCAAGCGAATTTGTGTCTTCGAGCATTCCGTCATGACAAATTTTAACTGCGCATGCCCAGCCATTCAGAGGGGCCAGGGATATGGCTTTCTGTCTGAAGGTTCCTCTTGATTCATTGCTTGTATGAGCGAGCAGCGAAGGTTCTGGCGAGACTGCGCGGATGCGCAGGCTCGCCTGAACCTTCGCTGCTCGCATAGGCGATAAGTACCAAAATCGCTTGGCGGGGCCCATATAGTAAAACTAGGGTTTACAGGTGTATACATTATTGTTCTTATTTCTGCTCAAAGACATAGATTGTGGGTACTCGCTGGAACCGCCTCACCGACAGCCACCACGACTTCTTCGTTGGATCGGAAATGGCGTCTACGGATATCTTTTTTTAACCCCACCACACGATAGTGGTGGTGTTTTATAGTATACCTTCGAGTGGCTGTCCGTACGTTCGTACGGCAGCCTGTCCGTCCGTCCGCACCATTTCCGATCAATAACTTTACTAAATGGAATATATAGATGAAATCACTATAGAAAACAAGCTTGGGATTGTTAATGTGCAAATGCATTAACATATACGTTAACATTTGACAAGTTATTGTCATCAACAATTCCCATTTAATGGTTTTTGGATACTTATTCCTTTACTAATTGGAATATACGGATGAAACTTCACTGTTATATAAACCACACCAGATTTACCATCTGGAAAATCACGCCTATATTGGTCAACAGGAAGAATGTTTGGGATTATTAAAGGGCAAACTGCATCATTATTTGACAAGGTTATGGCCGTTAACAATTCCCATTAAATTGCTTCTGGGCTCTTATTCCTCTACTTTATGGAATATTTTGATGAAACTTCTTCAAATTTGGTATATATATATTGGTATTTGGGGTGTGTGGTTAGGGATTGTTAATTGGCAAAATACATTAACATTTGACGGTGTTGTGGACGTTAACAATTGGAATTAAATGGCCATGAACCCTTTTTCCTGTACTAAATATATGGATGAACTTTCATAGATATATAGACCACTATTGGAGGCATTTTTGGGATTGTTAATAGGCAAAATGTGCTAATATTTAACAGAGTTATGGCCATTAACAATTCCCACCAAATGTTATTTTTTTACTCTTATTCCTTTACTTAATGGAATATATGGAAGAAACTTCACAGATATATAGACCATTAAAGGAAGCGTGTTTTGGATTGTTAATGGGCAGACTATGTTAACATTTGACAGAATTATGGCCATTAACAATTCCCATTAAATGGGTTTTTCATTCTTTTTCCTTTATTTAATGGAATATATGGATGAAATTTCACAGATACATAGACCGCTAAAGGAAGCATATTATTGCAAAGGACCACCATTTTGACCATCGTTGATCTTGAGTGATCTGCCCTGAATGGTGTGAAAACCATATTGGCTTGCAGTGGCGGGCTATCAAGCAGTGTTAACGGTGCTTTTATTCAAGTTTGAAAATAGGAAATAGTCACTAGCATTACGAAAACACGCCTATACAAATACATTGTAAATTTTTCACAGAAAAAATCTAAAATTTTAGGATGAAAAATTGTGATATTTTCCTTATTTCTGCTCAAATTATAGTTTGTGGGTACTCGTTAGAACCTTCTCATCGAGGCGGTTCTAACGAGTACCCACAATCTATATTTTTGTGCAAAAATAAGAAAAATAAGGTTTACCCCTGTAAACCCCAGTTTTACTGTATAAAAGTGGGGTTCAAGGGGGTCAAAATTGTATAGGTGTGTTTTCGTGATGGAGCTCTGTCCGGCGAATAGGAGGGGTGCGGTATTAGCTCGTACCCATTCCGCTCAACAGCATCCATTGCAGTTTTGCAAGTGTGGACTCTTGCATTGTCCTGTTGGAGCGGAATCCCTTTGTAAAGTTTACCTCGAAGTTTTTCGCGGATATCAGTTCTCAGTTGGTCGCGCAAATTTATATAATACGCACCTGTTATTGCACTTTTCTTTGCTAGAAAGTCCAACATTACTTTTCTTTGCTAGAAAGTCCAACACAATAACGCCTTGTGCGCCCCGGACAGTTGCCATCACCTTGCCAGCAGAGGGTTGAGTTTTGAACTTCTTTGGACTCGGCGACCACGACCATACCCACTGGCGACTTTGAGTTTATTCTCTGGCTCATAATAACGCACTCAGGTCTCATCTACAGTCACCAGACGTGAAAGAAAATCACCTTCCTTTGACCTAAACCGCTTCAACAATGCGCAGCATACTGATGCTCTGGTTACCATTTGCTCGTATCTAAGGGATTTGGGGACCCAACGGGCTGTTAGCTAGCGCATAGGCAAGCGATCATGTAAAATTGTTGAAACGCTTACATGTGAAATGTGTAAAGCATTCGCTATTTCTTTCATCTTAGTTCGTCTATCAGAGTACACCAGATCCCGTACTTTGTTACACATTTCTTCATCGGTGGCATCTGATGGGCGTCCAGATCTCGTTTCGTCTTCTAAAGACGTTCTGCCGCGTTTGAATTCCCCAACCCAGAATTTAACTTGTGTATATGATGGTGCAGAAGACCCATAAACATTGGTCAACTCGCAAAATGTATTTCCTGACCTGTTTTCCCTTTCAAATACAAGTACCGAATTACAGCCCGGTATTCAACTTTTGACGAAAATCTTGTTTTTGCATCGCTAGCCATGTTTGACATTTAATATCTTATGAGTGATTGACACGATAAGGGTGGAATTTTGCCCTCATGTCTAAAACATGTATTGAAACAAGGCACGAAAATCTTGGTTGTCTCGGTCAACTGCAAATGGGATAGGCTGGTTACTTACTGACTTGCCCTCGTAGCGAACATTTTTGACTGAAACTGCTAGTTCAATGTGATGGAAAGGACCTTTTTAGAACAAGTGTGTATTATCGTAATGATCTACATAGAGGATCTTACATGAGTGTTCATGTATTAGTGAATTTATTAAACGAGTTGAGGAAAAGGGATAAAATTCGAGGCTTTGCCGAGCATTTTATCTCTTTTCTTCAACGAGTTTAATAAATTCAATAATACACGAGCACGAATGCAAGATTCTATGTATCATATGACATTTAAAACGCATTTTATTAACGATTGTTTAACAAAATTGTCAATATTCCGCCATTAGTAAACGCGACGTTGTTAAGGACGTTATACATATAACGTTACGGGGTGTATCTAACTAATTTGCATATTTAATCCACTAGTGGATTATCGAATTTATTACATGGCGTTTTTACACTCTCAGACGCGACTTCATTTGATAAAACATTGTTAGGTATAGAAAGGTTGTTTTGTGTACTGCCTGATCACAAACACCGAAAACAAGTTTTCTCGTGACGTAGGGGATGCGCCCCCACCCCCCCCCCCCCACCCCGCCCCCGGGGGAGTGGGTGGGGACTCATATTAGAGAATTCTTTTAACACGTAGCACAGCTCTGGATCCTTCTACAGGAATCCCTTGTCCGCGCTTAGAGAAACGCGTAAGCCTGTTGGGGTTAATTAACTAAAGACATCCATGGGCAGCATTTGTAAAAAGCGGGACTCGACAGAAATTATTTTAATCATTCTGATAAGCGCACATGCATCACGTGAACAAGTCCGTGAAATAAAGACCCCTTAAACACCACTTAATATTGAGCAAACTGGGTTTTACGGGGGTAAACATTATTTTCCTTATTTCTGCTCCAAGACATAGGTTGTGGGTACTCGTTAGAACTGCCTCCATGAGGCAGTTCTAACGAGCACCCAAAACCTATGTTTGGAGTATAAATAAGAAAAATATCTCAAATTTTCATCAGAAAAACTACCTTTTTCTGAGGTTTGAAAAATGCACTATATCATACGGATGTGTTATCGTAATGCGCTGTCTCTTCATGTCAAGCTGGAATTAATTTCTAGGACTGGACACAAAAGTGAAAAGGCGGTGAGAAAATACAAACCGCCATGTGCTGAAGCCGTGTCGCTTAATGACTCAATCATTGGAATTAATGTGTGATTCAATTTATGGACAATTGGTAGCCCTTTTGAATTAAATGCATCTTGGCCAGGTAACGTTTTATTTATTTCCCAATATTCAGCCTGAAAGTAAAATGTCCCCTCCTTTTTGTGAACAGTATATTTTTCAAGGTTCAGTCTGATCGAATCTAAATTGTAGGAAGGGTTAGCCGGTAACGAAATGTTTTCTTACATTTTCAAAGGGGCAAAACTCGAAACAATATGCGCTGCACCACATCTGAGTCAACCTAAATATCAATGTTACCTGTAGGAGGAGATAGTCAGAAACAGAATGTTCACATAAATTTTCAAAGGGAGATAATTCTGTTAATATTTTATGGACTGTAACCTCGAAACAATATGCGCTGCTCCACATCATAATCTAATTACATACTCAGTTTCAGCTTGACCGAATCTGTGTGAGGTCTCACCAAAAGCTAAGGTTATACGTAGACGGGACCTCGGTTTAAAGACTCATCCGAACGGGATAGAACCCACGATTCCTGGTTTATGAGGCGAGTAGCTTAACCACTTCACCACGGGGGCTTCACTACTACACAGTGAAAGTGACGGTGAGGGCTGGAATCCCCTAAAGTTAACCCACCAGTAAGATATACTAACCGTTCCAAGTCGGTGCTTTTGCTGTGGTTCCTTTATATTTTGTGTTGGTGGTTCTGATTCTTTCCCTAATTATATCATGTTGTTGCGTTGATGATTCTGATTCTTCTCCCTTTTTGGACGTTCATGTTACAGTCGAACTTCGATGGCTCGAACCCCTCTGGGACCACGAAATTTTATTCAAGACAGCGGTAGTTCGAGCCACTGAAGGTCACTGCCAAGAGGCATAACGAGATACTTTTGAACATCTTTTCGGTGTTCTATAATGAAAATGTATGCTGTGTTTACTCATTAGAATCGCCTCATCGAGGCGATTCTAATGAGAACACAAAGCACACATGTGCAAGATAAAAGACTAAAATCTCCTTTATCATCCCCCACCATATCTTATCTTGAAGATTTCCCTAGGGCCTCAAGTACGAGTTCGACCCAGCCATGGGAAACGAGCCATCAGTGTTCGAGCCATCGAAGTTCTACTGTATATTGCTCCTTTTTAGTGCCAATTACATTCTGTTTGGGATAGAGCTGCTGACTCGGTTTACCTGTTGTCCATTTTGTTTACTATCGTCACTCCATGTTTAGACTTCTTTCCGAAGTGAAATTGTGGGAAGAATTTGGGATCTGATTGTATAAGTTCCTGATCGATTCTCTGACTGGATCTAAATTGCAGGCGGAGTTAGCCGGAACAAAATGTTTACGTAAATTTTCAAAGGAGTATAACTTTGTTTTTATTTGGTAGACCGTATCCTCGAAACAATGTGCGCTGCTCCACACCATGGTGTAACTTTATATCAACTTTCAGCTTGATCGAATGTTAACTGCAGGATGAGTTATCCGGAAACGAAATGTTTACAAAAATATTCAAAGGGGAATAACTCTCATAATAATTGGTGGACGATTAATCTCTAAACTTTACCTCTCCACCTATATATTTACGAAGTTTCAGCTTGATCCAATGTTTTGTTTGTTTGTTTGATTTGAGGTTTAACGTCCCCGTCAACACTGTAAAGGTCATTTTGGAGACGTTGCTTCCAATTTTGTGGGACTTTTACCCGACATTGAGATGAAATGACATCTCTAGCCCTGTCGCCCAATGAAAGCAATAGGGTTTATTAGCATGGACGGTCCGCCTCGCACCGCGGTTCCTGGACAGGCTTAGATCCTCTAAACGGTTTACCAGTACTCGTGTGCGGGCCGGATTGAGCCAATGTAAACTGTAGGAGTTACCAGGAAACGTAATGTTTACAGATTTTTTTTTTCAAATGGGCATAACTCGGCTAATATTTGGTGGACGGTTAAACTCGAAACTTTACATACTACTCCACATCAAAGTCTTACTATCAACCAAGTTTAGTTTGATCCGATGAAAACTTTTGGAGGAGTTATGCGCAAACGAAAATGTTTACGGACAGACGGAAGGCCGGACGGACGGTCGGACGCCGATATAATACGACTTTTTCCAAACGGCGTATAGAAATAAGGTTTAAAAGGGTATATCTTTTTTATTGCTTAAAACACAGTTTGTGAGCACTCGTTAGAGCAGCCTCAATGAGGTCCTTCGTACGAGTACACTCAGTCTATGTCTGCAGGAACAATATGGGAAAAATAACATATTTAAAAAACATCACAACCTATGGTTGCAGAAACAATAAGAAAACAAAATCACTGTACTAAATGCCAAAAACTACAAAAATGTACTTAAAACGCGAAATTACTATGGGAAAATGCAAAGACGACCGAAAATTGAAAATGGTAGGGTCGGTGTTTTAATTTTTATTTTGTTCTTTTATTGATAAAAATAGTCTGAAGCAGTGTCGGTCTGGTAAGCGAAAACACGGCTATTTTTAGGCCTTACCAAACATACGAGTACGTTGCAGTGAGTCTTCACGTTTCCATTTACATTCCTTTGTTAAGACCACCTTTGGGACTGTTCAAAAGTGGTCTTACGACCACTTTTGAACAGTCCCAAATGTGGTCTCTTTCAAGAAGATGCTGAGTGCAGAAAATAACAGAAAGAATGACTGAAACCTTTTAAAATATGCTTTTTAAATGTGGTCTTAATAGCGGAATTTCACTATATTAGTTCCACACTCTGCTGCGGCATATAGGTCCTTTATTAGCAGCTTTATATTATTATATTAATTATTTAGACATCATACAAGTGATTCAGTAGATTTGCAACATGCATCTTTGAGTGAGAAGTATACCCTCGACATCGTTTTGTTTGTGTTATAGTTTTACGTTCCCGTCAACACTACAGGAACATTTTGGATCCGTCGCTTCCGATTTTGTGGGACTTTTAACTGACACCTCAGCCCCTATATCGCCCAAAGAAACCGCTACGAATTTAATAGCGGTCCGACTCGCACAACTTTTTCTGGGTAGGCTTAGACCTAAGTGGAATTCGTTTCACTGACCGTTCCAAGGCGGCTCTTCTGTCGCAGTTTATTTTTGTAATAGTTTGTCTTTGAGTGTTTGTATCGCTTATATTATTTTGCTTTGGATAGCCAATTGGCCATTTTAAGTAACTGCTTTTGGCTTTCCGCTATTGATGTTTCCATTAGGGTCTGCTGTTTCATGTTTGTGTTTCTTTCCCTTTGGTGTCTCTTATGGGAGCTGTGGGTTAATTGTATCGATTCCTGGCCATTGCCTTCACTTCTGTTTTACTAGTACACAAGTTCAGTCGGTTTCGGCTCTGCATGGAAGCCAAATGCAGCCCGGCAAATCTATTTCTCAAAGCCCCGATCCGCTGGGGCGATCACTCGACATAGAAACATGGACCTTACACGCATTGGATAGACCATATGGCTCGGGTTCAACGCAGCAGTATTTTTAAACCACAACGTGATCTAAGACAAGTCTATATCCCTATTGTTACGAGTGATCTACTTTCCAAAAGACCTCCAATCTGTGATTTATTACTCAACAAATCACTGCTAGAACTGATTTTCTCTTTTAAGTTTGAGGCTAAAAGTACGGGAAATGATGCGAAGTATTTATTGCAATATAATAAAACGGTTTTTGCACCGATATTATTTACAAGGACATTCGCAACTAAAGGCCCAAGTGGGCCGGAAATAGCTCACCCGGATCAGACTGGTCATGATATATGAGCCAGCGCACGACAAAACCTACAATAAGACATATGCGCCCAACGAAGACTCAGATAAGCCTGCGCATCCGCGCAGTCTTATCAGAGTCTTCGTTGTGCGCTCTTAAGATAGCTAAGGGCCCAATGCTCCTTCATGCAGCAAGAGAAGTCTCTGGTTAGACTATTAAGGATGCGCCGGCTGATCTGAGTCTTCGATGGGCGCACATGTCTTATTGTAGGTTTTGTCGTGCGCTGGCTCATATTACATTGTTGGAGGCCATCTTGTCTATCGGATCACATTGCCTTTAGCAATTCTGAATTTGCATGTTGCCTGGATGACTTTATTAAGTTTCTGAACAGCTCAACCTGATTTAGGCTTCAGGAACAGATGCTGTTGATGCAATGTGGGGGCTGGAGTGTAGAGTTTGGCTGGGCGGAGCTTTTGTTGGCACATGTCCTTTGAATACTCTACTAACAAAAAAGGTCGACCAAGACACCCGATCATGTGAATTCCACTGCAACTCACAAGTAAAGCTTTGGTGTAAATGGTCGTTTCAAAAAAGCATGCAAAATGCACTCAATGAATCTTCTTGTGGACTCTGCAAATCTGACATATACTGACAACACATAAGCTGCCCCTCCCTGCAAATCTTATCTGCGATTAATATACATGAGTTTCCATCTTGGACATCGGAGTGCAACAATTTTAGCAATTCTGAACCACCATGTCACCAAAATGCTTCCCACCAAATTTCAACTCAATGTGACTGACCATTCGGGAGCAGATGTGGTTTGAGAGTTTCAAGATGTTCACCATGGCAGCCATCTAGGGTGCAGAACAGAATGGTTCTAACAAATCTTAATCTCCCTCCCCACTCTGCAAATCTTACATATACTGACAACACCTAAGCTGCCCCTCCCTGCAAATCTTATCTGCGATTAATACATCCCCCCCCCCCCCCCCACAATGTCTCCCATCAAGTTTCGACTCAATTCGACTTAATGTGGTTGTACTCGTAAGATTTTCAAGAGCCATATTGCATAACGGAACAGAATAATTTTGCCTCCCATCAAGTTTCAGCTCAATCCAATCTTTGGTTCTGGAGGAGGTGTCGTTTAAAGAATTTCAATATGGCCACTATGGCGACCTTCCTGGATATCGGAACGGAGCGATTTTAGCAAATCTGAATATCCATGTCACTCCGATGCCCCCATCTTGGATATCGGAATGGAACGACTTTATTAGATCTTAATCTACATATCGCCCCGATGTCTGCAATCTCGTTTCAGCTCCGATGTCTCCAATCACGTTTCAGCTCAATCCGGCCTTTGGTTCAGGAGATGTCGTTTAAAGAATTTCAAGATGGCCACCATAGCGGCCATCATGGATATCTAAACGGAATGATTTCAGCGATTCTGAATATCCATGCCAACCCGATGCCTCCCATCAAGTTTCAGCTTGATGTGACCTTTGGTTCGGGAGATGTCATTTGAAGAATATCAAGATGGTCGCCATTTCAAGATGGCCGCCATGGCCATGGTTCTGGAGGAGGTGTCGTTTAAAGAATTTCAATATGGCCACTATGGCGACCTTCCTGGATATCGGAACGGAGCGATTTTAACAAATCTGAATCTCCATGTCGCTCCGATGCTTCCCATCAAGTTTTAGGAGGAGATGTAGTTTGAAGATATTGGATATCAGAACGGAATGCTTTTAGCAAATGTAAACCCACATGTCGCCCCGATGCCTCCCATCTAGTTTCAGCTCAATCCGACCTTTGGTTCGGAAGAAGGTCCTTTTAAGAATTTCAAGATGGTCTCGGGGCCATCTTTGATATTGGAACAAAATGATTCATCATAAAAACACGTCTATATAATTTGGACCCCCTTGAACCCCACTTTTTTAGTAAAACTGGGGTTTCCGGGGGTATACCTTATTTTTCTTATTTCTGCTCTAAAATATAGATTGTGGGCACTCGTTAGAACCGCCTCATCGAGGCGGTTCTAACGAGTGCCCACAATCTATATTTTGAGCAGAAATAAGAAAAATATTACAATTTTTCATCATAAATTTTTCATTTTTACGGCGATAAAGGTGGCAATGTATTTGAATAGGCGTGTTTGCATAATGTTGGCAAATCTGAATCTCCATGTCATCCCGATGCCTCTCATCAAGTTTCAGCTTAATCTTACCATTGATTCGTTAGGCGATGTCGTTTGAAGAATTTCAAGATGGGCGCCATCTTGGATATCGGAACGGAGTGATTTTTAGCAAGTCTGAATCTCCATGTCATCCCGATGCCTCCCACCAAGTAGTAGTGTAATCCAGTTTCCGGTTCTTGAGGAGATGTCGAAAATGTGAAAACTTTACGACGGACGGACATAAGGACGACGGCCCTGTTCAACAGACGCCAAGACATAAGCTCACCTGGGGCTTCCAGGTGAGCTAATAATATGACAGTATCAAACACCTGGCTTGCTAGAACATAAACAATTAGTGAGTTAGATAAACACAACTGAAGCCCTGGCGTTTTCTTAAAATTGCATTTATTGTTGTATCTTGATACAATACAATTTTTGCCACATTGGTGGTCCTAAACACATCAGAAAACTTCGATGCCTGGAGTATGAATGCATGTTTCAAAAAGAAAATCACCGGAACTAACACTACATAAGACAAATACACTATATCTCGTATATAAGTCCGTTGCGAACGCCGCCTACAGAGGCGGCATCGGTAGCTCAGTGGGATGTGCGTTTGACTGGTGATGGTCCGATACCAGTCGGTCGGCAACATTCTTTCGTAGAGACTGATCATGAAATATTTTTTGCGATCATTTTCCTCCTTCCACTGATTTAAGAAGTTGTAAGTTTCTGGCAAAAGAATATGCACTGTACTGCCACTTATTCAGGAATAGTGTTATTAGATAAACTGACTGGCTCGATATGACCAAACAGTTTTGAATCGGTCGTTAAACACAAAACATACAGGCCGTAAACAGGGGAGGTTTTTGGTTTACAATGGAATTCACATTTTTGTTTGTTAGTTTTTGTTCAAAATTACAAATCATTGGTGCTCGTAAGAACCTAAATGTCTTGATTCTAAGACACACAATGACGAGGGAACGTCAAAAATTCCATAAACCAGGGTAACCAGTCAAACTCGACCGTCTTTGCCCAGTAGGCAAACGTCACTAAGGACGTTGCACCGACGTAGATGTGACGTTGCATAAACGTCATGATCTTGTACCGACGTTGATGTAACGTCATAATTTCGTAACGTGCCTGCTGAGTGGGACGATAAAAACTTATTGGAGAAAGGGGTTGTTGGAATTATGGAGGTTTACTAGTGAGCCATAATGGGGATCACATTAGGATCACTTTAGGATATCTTTACCATCTTCTATAAAATAAAGGTATGCTGTGTGTACTCATTATAATCGCCTCATTGAGGCGATTCTAATGAGTACACAACATTTACCTTTCCGTGATAAAATAAGAAAATAAACGCATATTATCCTAACTATATGGATATTTGGAGCTTTGGAAAATACAGTAAAACCTGTCTTAGTGGCCACCTCTATTGAGCAAGCAACCTGTCTTAAGCAAGCAGACATTCAGTTCCTTAAAAAAAGCAAAAGTGTTAAATTTCACCTGTATTAAGCAAGCACCTGTCTTAAGCAAGCACATTTTGGTTATCCCTTTAGTGCTTGCTTAATACAGGTTGGACTGTACATGTATCACCAAGTTACACCAGAACACGCCTATGCACATGTTTTGAAAATATTACCACTAAAGAATATGAAATTTGTCAGATCAAAATTCTGATAGTTTTTTGTATTTCTGCTTAAATCATAGGTTGTGGGTTTACTTTAGAACCTCCTCGTCGAGTACCCACAATTCTTTCCTTTAAGAGCTAATCCCTCTTGACATGCGAAACAAAAGTACTTTTTGAAGAGTTGTCTCCCCTGAAGATGTATTCATTCCCCTAAATAAGGCATGTTTGATAATCGCAAGGGAGAGGTACAAAAGTCGAACTTGAATGGTTCGAAAAGCTTTGGGACAATGCAAATTTGTTCGTTCAAGGTAGGGGTACATCATGAAAACACACCTATAGAATTTTGACCCTTTAAACCCCACTTTCATATAGATAAACTGGGGTTTACAGGCTATACATCATTTTTCTTTTTTCTGCTCAAAACATAGATTGTGGGTTCTCGACGAGAAGGTTCTAAAGTAAACCAAGTACCCACAATGCTTTAATGATTTAAGCAGAAATATATGTAAAAAAATATCAGAACTTTGATCTGACAAATTTCTTTTTCTTTAGTGGTAATATTTTCAATACATTTGCATAGGCGTGTTTTCGTAATGTGGACTATTTAAGGGGAATGGGAACACCTTCAGGGGAGGCAACTCCTCCAAAAGTATTTTTGTCTCCCATGTCAATAGGGGTCAACTCTTAAAGGAAAGAATTTGCTCCTGAGGAGCAAATTCTTTCCTTTAAGAGTAGACCCCTTTTTTCAGCGGGACAGGGCTTCTAGAAAAGCGAACAGGAAGTCCCGAAAGTTGTCTCTCTTTGAAAAATGGCGGAAAAATCTGCCAGGTGTTCCCGTTCCCCTTAATGCGCCAGACTAGGTGGTGTACAGGAATAACTCGAGTATAATGGCTTTTCAATTTTCTATAAAATAAAGTATGTATTGTAAACATACGAGCTCGTAACATGCATTTTCGGGATAAAAAGGAAAATCTCTCTTTTTACCTCTCACTAGGACAATATAATGTATGGGAAAAATCCATCATGTTAATAAGTCCGTGCAAATGAACACCCCTCTAAACTCCACTTTATATAGAGAAAATTGCATGGGGTCTACAGTGGTGTACATTATTTTTCTTGTTTCTGCACTAAGACATATGCTTTGGGTACCCATTAGAACCGCCTCATTGAGTAGTATATCAGGAAACAGGCATTGTTTTCTGATCAGATCAGCACAGAATGTTATTTGTCCTGCTCATAAATTTCAAAAGGCCAACAATTGTTGGCATTTTAGAATTCAAAAGCAGAACCAATTCATGCTCAAGTTAGCTGAGCATGCAAAAAAAATTATAGCCTCGCATAGTCCGGTCAAATAAGTGCCCATCATGTTAAAAAGTTCGTGTAGTAAAACCCCACTTTATATACATAAAACCGTGTTTTCCTGGAGTGTATACTTCTTTTAGCTCGTCTGTTTTTCGAAGAATTGTCGTCAGTCCGGCGTCTGTGTTGTCTTTGTCGTCGTCCCGAAAAAAAACACATAACTTGGCTATAACTTCAAAAGTATGAAACCTCCTACACATACTCACCCTTACAAGAGCTACATTCTGACCAAGGGCCATAACCGTATTGCTGATTTTGGTTGAATTATTCCCCCTTTTCTAGTTTTCCTTTCTTTTCAATACTGTTAAATAACATAGCTCTCAAACATCATTTGGAAGTTCCTTGGGACAACACCTTTTCATTGATACCAAATTGTTTGACCTGTGACCTTGACTTTAAAACTTTGACCTACTTTTCGTAAATATAACCAAAAACTTTAACCTTGACCATACTTCCGAAAGTAGTTGGCCAATCTTCATGATACCACCCATCACAAGAGCTATATTCTATATAAGTGCTATAACTCTATCATGCATCTCCCCTTTTCTCTCCATTAAAAAAGTTTTTGTCACTCATTTTAATACTACTCAAATTTCACATGGATGTTCATTGCGTCAAGACCTTTCCACTGATACCAAGCAAGCTTTTGGTTTGTGACCTTGACCTTTGAACTTTGACCTATTTTTCAAAAATACATTTTTTAAACGTGTCCATATATCCAAACGTATTTGCCCTGGCCTGATGAAACTTCACAAAGACCTGTATGATCACAAGAGCTACATTATTACGAGGATCCACAACTCTATCATGCAGTTTTACTGATTTATCTATCTTTGTGACATAAGAAAAAATGTCCGTTTCAAGAAAACTATTTGGTCTCTCATGTTTATACCACAAACAATGCAGCTTTAAAAACTTCACATTTCTTTTCCTTTTTCCATAGGACAAGACCTGTCCATTGATATCAAACTGTTTGACCTGTGACCATGACCTTTGAATTTTGACCAATTTTCGAAAACTAACTTTGGCCATATTTCCAAAAGTATGTGGAAACTTAACACACATCTCTATTACCACAAGAGCTACATTCTGACCAAGTTCCTTAACTCTATCATGTAATTTGATTGGTTTATCTCCCTTTGTGACAAATGAAAACAGATGAACATGGCACCCGCTTGCTGTGGTCTTGTTAGTATTTCTGACTAAGTCATAATTTGTGGTTACTCGTTAGGACCGCCTGGACGGCATCACGTGAACAAGTCCGTAAAATGAACACCCCCCCCCCCACTCTAAACCCCACTTTATATAGAGAAAACTAGGGTTTACGGGGGTATAGCATATTTTTGTTATTTCTGCTCCAAGACATAGGTTGTGGGTACTCGATAGAACCGCCTCAATGAGGCGGTTCTAACGAGCACCCATAACCAATGTTTGCAGTATAAATAAGAAATATATCACGGATCTTCATCAGAATAGTAGCCATTTCGGAGATGTGAAAAATACACTATGTCGCACGGGTGTGTTATCGTAATGTCTAACGAGCACCCACGAGCTATGTTTGTTGCAATAATAGGGAAATTATCGCTTTTTTATCAGAACAATAACCGTTTTAGCGATATTCACCTTATTTCATTATCTGCTGGTTCCTAGTCTGAAGGTTATCAGTGTTGAAAAACAGGTAACCAGACCCCTGGTTACCTTTTTTCCAATATCGACTATGTGCACGCTGGGAGCCAGCAAATAATGCAAATATGGTAAATAAAAAACGTAGTCATATGGATGTGTTATCGTAATGCTTTTTTCTCATAGACGGGTTCAATTATTTCTCTAATCATCATAATCATACTCGTAGTAATAACTAGTCCTGTTTCTACACAAACACACCGCAAAAAGAAGTCCAAGAATCTGAAAAAGACAAACAGAAAAAGGGGAGATTTTACGATTAATTTCGGAAAAAAAAAAACATCGTGTGATAACTGAAGGGTGATTTTTGTCAGATCTCAATTTTTCAAACAAAAAAGTATGTTGCGGGTATTCAACAGAACCTCGCCAAGGCAGTTCTAATGAAAACCCACAACATAGGTTTAAATGCAGAAATGACGAAAGGCATTCTACATTTTATCACCAATACCTATCTTATCTGTTGACTGTTTGTATTGGAGTTTAACGGCCCAGTCACATTATTTGGGTCATTTTTGAGCAGGTCAGTGTACCTATCCATACTTTTCCCGGGCAGGCTTATGCATTCGACTGAGCTACCGAGGCCGGCTCTTATCTGTTGATATGATGGTGTTTCCAACATGGTGTCAGAGATGAGAAAGATTGTGACAAATAAACAATTGTGACATTTCCTTATTTCTGCTTCCAATATAGATTGTGGGTTCTTGTTAGGATCGCCTCAAATGCGTATTCACTATGCTTTCGAAAAAAATAAAAGCACCGCAGACACTGCATAATACCCTGCCACTGCTAAGCAATGTAACTTATTTGAAAATATATCAAGGCTAAATAACAAGAAAGGGGATAGCAGAGATATGAGCCGCAAGTGTAATGTCTTAATGTGAGTGGATGAAGTTGTTAGAAGATGTAGGAAGCATATGTAAAAATCCATTTTTCAGACATTTGATGGGAAGGCAACTCAATAAGTTGACATTATTAGAAAATTATGGAGGCAAGTATTTACCTTAAATGGCTGTGGAACATGTATCTTTATGTGGTACATGTAAGAATTTCATGTTTTTCGATGTATTGCCTGTCTGACTATATTCTTTCGTGAAGACTGATCATGAAGTAATTTCTATGGTCATTGTGCTCCTTCCGCTGATTCAAGAAGGGCAGGCATGAAGTATGTGCACTAAGTACTGGTTAACCACCTAGAAGTGCCTAAGAATGAACTATAGACCAAAATCCCTTTTTTATATATTTCAAGGGCAGATAACTCAATTGCTGGGAAAGCCAGAGTCATGTTCCTTTGCCACAGTATGTAACATTTAATCTACTACATATCTATGAAGTTTCAGCAAGATATTGTAAATAATAAAGGAACTACAGTCTAAAATGCATTTTAAATACTTCAAGGGCAGATAACTCAAGAACTGGTATAGCAAGAGTAGCAGTCCTTGGCCACGATATGAACCATTAAGTCCTATATATATCTGTGAAGTTTCATCGAGATATTCCATATAGTAAGGGAACTAGAGGCCAAAAACCATTTTTCAGATATTTCAAAGGCAGATAACTCAATCGCTGGGAAAGCCAGAGTCATGTTCCTTTGCCACAGTATATAACAATTCATCTACTACATATCTATGAAGTTTCAGCAAGATATTGTAAATGATAAACGAACTACAGTCTAAAATGCATTTTTTAAATACGTCAAGGGCAGATAACTCAAGAACTGGAACAGCCAGAGTAGCAGTCCTTGGCAACAATATGAACCGTTTAGTCCTCTATATATCTGTGAAGTTTCATCCAGATATTCTATATAGTAAGGGAATTAGAGGCCAAAAACCATTTTTCAGATACTGAAAAGGGCAATAACTCTGCTAAAAATTAACGGATTTTGCCCATTAACAATCCCAAACCACTCATCCCCGATACCAATATGTATGCAAAATTTGAACAAAATCCGTGAAAAAATACTCAAGTTATCGATCGGAAACGAAGTGCGGACGGACAGACACCGGAGGGTATAACATAATACCCCGCCACTATCGTGTGGCGGGGTATAAAAAGAAAATAATGTATATCCCGTGGATCTAATTTTTCTCTATATAATGTGGGGTTTACAGGAGTGCCCATTTCAACGACTTGTTCACGTGGAGAACAGCGACACAGCAGCGTAGGCAAAAACGCGTTTAGCCACAAAACACTCTGACCAAAATGTGACAAAAGTTTCCTCAATTTGAGTGGCTTTGATCTTAGCAGCTTGAAAGATAACAATTTCTATGAAAACAAACAGATCCCAGTAGAAGACTGTAAATCTGATAATATGACAGATAAGAAGATAAAATTCTAGAAAAAGCAGAGTATAATTAGTTTTCAAGGTTTTAGCAGAGTTGAACATTATTTTGTTTCCATTGACCAGCCTGCTCAAAACTTTTTTGTCTTGTTATGGTTTTACGGCCCTTCCAAGATTATTTTACTTATTTTGAGCCAAGCAATAATCAGAGGTAGGCAAAACCCGGAGTACCTGACGAAAAACCACCTGATCTTCCGTTGCAGAACCTAGCTTCTCACACGTGACCCCAGTCACACACGAACCCACAGCGGTGAAAGACCTAATGATTAAGAGTCAGCGCTCTTATCCACTAGATCACGGAAGCCCGTAACTGTGCAGGCTTACTCATGTGTGGTCAGTTTCAGCTCTACGTGGAAGCATCATTCAGCTCAATATATTTCTCCAAGCCCCGATAGGCGGGTGGTTTTTGGTTTGATATTGTGTATGATAACTGAATAGTCGATTCTATTACGTCACCACACTTCCGATCTCATATGAGATGCGCGCCAACCGTGACTGTGAATATCAGTGCGCTTTTAGACACCGAGCTGAGAGGACGTTTTGTCGTCTCAGTCATTGACCGTGTTAGCGTACCGGCTTTTATCTGTGTACAGATAGTTTTAGCCGATAAGCGTACTTTTCTTTTCAATTATTTTGGACAACGCGGTTGTTCAATTTCTAGATACGATTTATAACATAAGTCGTATTTTATTTCTGAAATCAAAAAAAAAAAAAAAAAAAAAGATCGATAAGTTTTATCGGTTTGAGATTACTGCGTGTTTTGTGTACACGTCATTGACACAATTTTCCAATATGGCGAATGCCATGATTGCGACATCGAAGAAGCCGGCGGAGCTTGAAAAAATGGAAAATAAAGAAAATTCAGGCACTGACAAGCCAAAACCGAAACAAAGTGGCAGTGGTCTAAATCAGCTGGGTCCGTCTTCGACGGATTCTCGTAAGGAGACGACGCAGTCGTTTAAAACTAAAACCGGTTCCCCACCTGTCAAATCTAGTGGTGCAAACATGAACAAGGAGATGATTAACATTTTGCGTGAAATGAATTGTAATATTAACAAACAGGGTGAAAAGCTTGAAAAATTGTCACACAGGGTAGATCAGTTGTATGATGAATATGATTATGAGCCAGATAAACAATATGAGTACCCTGATGAGAGTTATGAATATGAATGTGTTCAGTATGATGATACTGAAAATCTAAATATTACAGATACCCAATCAGAATCATTTACCTGTGACGTTGATGAACCGCCACCTAAAAGATCCCGATCAGAGACATTCAAGGATCTTTCAGAAAAGTTTCAGATAAGTGAAAAGGTGGACTCTAATGTAAATGATGATTTGGCCTCCTTCGTTAATAAGTCATTTCGCAGTGGTATCTGTGATGAAAGAGTAACCGAAGTTGTTAAAGATATACATAGGCCTGCGAATTGTGACACTCTGACTAAAACCAGGGTAAATACTGGTATATGGAGGTTGTTGAAACCACAAACCCAAACTGATGACAGTAAGATGCAAATGATTCAAAATCTTACAATAAAAGCATCCATAAACATTGTAAAATTTCTTTATAAAGAAGGTGAGGCTATCGATGCTCAGTCAGTTGATTTGGGTACTAATGCTCTGGCTCTTCTGGGTCAGGCAAATAAACTGATAAACAATAAACGTAAGGAGTCACACAAGCAGGATCTGGACCCAAAATATTACCCTCTCACATCACCATCTTTACCCTTCACAGGGTATCTTTATGGGAATGACGGTGACATTAATAGAAATGTCAAGGACATTCGTGATCTCAGTAAAATAGGTCGTGGTAGAGGGACATCATCCTTCAGAGGTTACTCACCTTACGGAAGGAGGAGAGGGGGCCGCAGAGGTGCCGGTAGACCTGGTAGAGGCAGGTCTTACTACAAGAATACCTCGTATGATAACAGCTCATTTCAGTCAAAAAACTTAAAGGCGGGGCACAAGAAGTAATCCAGGTGAGAAATGAGTTTGAAGCTGGTAGACTCAGATATTATTTAGAAAATTGGAGAAAATTAACACATGATGAAAATATTTTAGACATTGTTTAACATTGTCAAATAGAGTTTTATGACGGAATAAATCCTGTTCAGTCATCTTGCCCTATAAGATTTTATAACAAGATAGAGAGTGAGGCTATTGATGCTGAAATCAAAAATTATTAGATATGAAAGTTATTAAAGAAATTGAGCATGACCCAAATGAGTTTATTTCTCCAATTTTCTTAGTAGTAAAGAAGAACGGTGAATACAGAATGATACTTAATTTAAAAGAATTGAATGAAAGTATCGTTTATCATCATTTTAAGATGGATACGTTTGAATCTGCCTTAAAATTGATCAAACAAGACTGTTTTATGGCTGTAATAGATATCAGACATGCATATTATTCTGTATTCATGGCAGAAAAAGATCAGGTTAAGCTACGGTTTGAAAAATCTGGAAGATTATATCAATATTTGGCTTTGCCAAATGGTATTTGTTGTGCCCCTCGGGTCTTCACTAAGTTAATGAAGCCAGTATATGCTTCATTACGATTGCTGGGCCACAGTAATTCAGGTTTCATTGATGATTCTTTGTTGGTCAGTGATACTTTTGAAGAATGTAATAGTAATGTTAAAGACACTGTCACTTTGATGACGGACGTGGGATTTATCATCCACAAAGAAAAGTCAGTTACTGTACCAACTAAGAAAGTTACTTTCTTGGGAAATAATATAGATTCTGAGAAAATGATAGTTACGTTACCTTCAGAGAAGGTAAATGTTATTGTAGAAGAATGTCTGTTGGTATACAGGAAGCAACTTATTAGCATCAGAACTATAGTGAGGCTTCTAGGACTCATGGTGTCAAGTTTTTCAGCTGTTGAGTATGCTCCTTTACACTACAGAAAACTTGAAAAAGCAAAAGTAGAAGCATTAAAAAGATCAAAAGGTGATTTTGATTCTAATATGTTTGTTACAAATAAAATGAAATCTGAATTACTGTGGTGGATTGAAAATTTACCATCTCAGAAAAGAAAAATTTTACATGGTAATGCTGATATGGTAATTGCAACAGATGCATCATCTTTAGGATGGGCTGCAATCTGTGATGGTGAGGAAATAGGAAGCAGATGGATTTTTGTTGAATCTCATCATCATATTAATTACCTGGAATTGCTGGCAGTTAACCATGCCTTGAAAGCTTTCTGTAAATCTAAGGCAAACATTCATGTCCAGATTAAATCTGAAAATTCTTGCACTGTTGCATATATCAATAATATGGGTGGTTGTAAGTCGGAGGAGTGTACTGATTTAGCAGTAGATATCTGGTCATGGAGCATCAAGCGTTCAATATGGTTATCTGCAGCACATGTGCCAGGGCATGAAAATATCTCAGATTATGGATCAAGGCATTCTAACGACTCTGTTGAATGGAAATTAGACAGTTCTGTTTTTCATAGGATAACTGATCTTTGGGGTGTCCCAGAGATAGACATGTTTGCTAGTCGCTGTAATAAACAGGTTGCCAAATATGCTTCTTGGAAACCTGATTATGAAGCAGAATTTATAAATGCCTTTTCAGTGGATTGGGCAAATACATTTATGTATATATTTTGTCCTTTCAGTCTGATGGCTCGTACTTGTGCCAAAATCAGAACAGATATGGCAGAATGTATACTGATAGCACCCCTATGGCCAACACAGAACTGGTGGAACAGACTGATGGAACTGTTAATAGATCATCCACGGGTGATTCCTGTAGAGCAAACAACACTTACAATTCCAAATGTGGTGAAAACACATCCTCTTGTAGGAAAACTAGTGTTAATGGCATGTCGTTTGTCAGGAAATCCTTTCAAGACAGAGGAATATCGGATGAAACTGCCGATATTATCATGTCCTCATGGAAATTATCCACGCAAAAACAATACTCAGTGTATATCAACAAATGGTTTCAGTTCTGTGGTAAAGAACAGAGTAGTCCAATTCAACCTTCTTTGAATACAGTTTTACAATTCTTGACAGATTTGTACAACACTGGTATTACATATAAAACTATGAATACTGCACGAAGTGCATTATCATCTATAGGTATCATTATAGATGGTTTTATCTTGGGTCAACATCCCTTAATTAAGAAGTTCTTAATGGGTGTATTCAAGAAAAGACCACCAAAATCTCGTTATACAGAAATTTGGGACACATCAAAGGTGTTTACATATATAAAGTCTTTGCCATCTGTTCAAGAATTGTCCTTAAAATTATTAACATATAAATTAGTTATGTTAATAGCATTAACACAAGCCAGTAGGTGTCAGTCATTACAATTGTTATCCATAGATGGACTTAGAAAAGATGCTGATTCTTATGTATTACAATATGATGGTTCATTGAAACAATCTAGGCCTGGTGTACCAGTTCCTAATGTTAATTTGAAGGAGTACACTCCAGATAGGAGGTTATGTGTTGTACATACATTAACTGAGTATCTCAGAAGGACAGAGAAGTTAAGAGGACAAAATAAGTCCTTATTTGTGAGTTACCTTAAACCATATAATACTGTTACCACTAGTACAATTAGTAGGTGGTTAAGGAATGTTATGTTCTTATCGGGCATAGATACTAGTAAATTCAAATCACACAGTGTCAGGAGTGCTTCAGCATCTGGAGCTAAATTGAAAAACATTCCTATGTCTGAAATAAAGAAAGTTGCAGGGTGGAGTAGTGAACAGACCTTTTCCAAATATTATGATAAACCTATCATTCAGGAGGTTAGCTATGCTAATGCATTGTTAAGTGGCAACTGAAATAGTAGTACTGAAGGTATTCTAGGCATATATAAAAGTGAAATTCCCTGTGATGGTATATATGCCATTAATATCAAATTTGCCTATATATGGTTTGTATTCAATTTATCCAAAAAATTTGATTAATTGCTTTGAAGTCTCATATGAGATCGGAAGTGTGGTGACGTAATAGAATCCCCCAAACAAACGAAACTTACCTTGTTGATGTTTGGTTGAGATTCTATGTAGTCACATACACACTGGAGGGATCATATGCCCACCCATATGTTCCCCTCCCATTAAATGAACATATGAAATATGTTTATAACAGCCTATTAATTTAAACTAGAATGTATTTTCAGACATAGAAAGTGACACTTTTTTTTTTTCAAAGAAAATTTTGTGCATTATGCAGTGCTTTTTGGTGCTGCCATTGAAAAAGTTAAGAATACATATACTGATGTGGGGGTTAGCAGCTAAGTCTGTGCCTGGCACGGGGTTTGCAGCTAAGTCTGTGCCTGGCACGGGGTTAGAAGCAGCTAAGTCTGTGCCTGGCACGGGGTTAGAAGCAGCTAAGTCTGTGCCTGGCACGGGGTTAGCAGCTAACCCCGTGCCAGGCACAGACTTAGCTGCTAACCCCGTGCCAGGCACAGACTTAGCTGCTAACCCATACTACAGTATATGTTTTCTTGACTTTTTCAAAGGCAGCACCAAAAAAGCATTGCATAATGCACAAGATTTTCTTTGAAAAAAAAGTGCCACTTTCTATGTCTGAAAATACATTCTAGTTTAAATTAATAGGGTGTTTTATATAAATTTATAGTTTTCAGTCAGTCAACAGGAATTTTTATCAAAATTTTTGTTGCGACTTTAAGCTTCTTATACTGATATTCACGGTCACGGTTGGCGCGCATCTCATATGATCCCTCCAGTGTGTATGTGACTACATAGAATCTCAACCAAACATCAACAAGGTAAGTTTCGTTTGTTTGGGGGATTATATGATACTTTAAATCTTACCAAGTCTTTTTTTGAGCATATTTACGTAAAGTCGTCTTATTTTTGATAGGAGCCGAAGTGTAAAGTCGACTTATTTTGATGGGCTGAAAATGGACCTTTCCTGATATGACACTTTATAAAAATTCAGGTTGAAAAAATAAATACGGAATAAGGACAAAGGAAAAAGGAATAAGGAAACAACTTAACACTCGTTGCAAACAGTGCAGGCCCATATCAGAATCTGCAGACGCCTGATCAGGACCTTCACTGTTCCAATTTTTATCAATGTTTAAATTCTACTCAGCCTGGTACCCCTTCTGTATGCGGGATGGTAGATCCCATTCTGTACAAAATTGAAAAAAAAATAAAATATTTTTATTTTATTTATTTTTTTTTCTTTTATTTATTTGTGATTTTTCCTCATTACTATAACCTCTTTAAATAAAGATCTTACAAATTAACATTCTTACTTTGCCTTATTTACTTACTTACCTACCTACCATTGAATCACCGTTGAAACAACAACGTTGAATCAAAGTTGAGTCAACGTTGTGTGCCTGCATGGTTACTTGCTTGCTTACCTACTCACCCACCCACTTGCTTGCACACGTGCTCACTCACTCAAACCCGTTTCTTTTTCCTAGAAATGAATTTTCCTCTGTATAGTTAAAAGCTGAGTTTTAGGAAATAGCTTCAGCAACTTCTGTACCGGCTCAATGAGTTGTTCCAGTCTGAAGTTTTAACCGGATTCTCCCAAAATTTTGCCTTGGTCTTATCAGAGGCAATTCTAGCTCTGGTAATAAAATACCCATTCTGACAGTCCAAGGCAGGGAGATGGTTTAGTTTAGAGATTAAAGTCTGATAACAAAATAGAGAAATTTAAAAAAAAGTCAGTATTTTGCAGGACTGAAAAATGATATATTTCAATAGAGTTATCCCATTCCAATGTACCGTATCTATTCGTTTTGTTAAATAAATGAATAGTTGTGCAAAACATCAGTACAGTCAGTAATTAGGAGACCTAGTTCTTCCATGGGACTAAAAGTGGCAATTTTTCTTCTCTTTATTTCGCTACGAACAAAGTTTGCGGGTGGTCGTTTTAGGTGTTTGTAATATATACACACAGTCCATGTTTTGAACGAATATTAGGAAAATAAAGTCAACTTCCTGTATAAATACCACTTTTGGAACTCTTCCAAAGTGGTTTTAAGACAACTTTTGAATAGTCCCAAAGGTAGTCTCCGACCAGAGGACACTGTATGCAGAAAACACAAAGAAGGAATAACTGCAACCTATTAAATAAGCTTTTTAAAGCAGACTTTGTCTTAATTTTAGGTGTTCTTAATAGCAGAATTTCACTGTAATGGTTTTTCAAATCACAACTTTTTAATTTATACAGTCGAATTTCAGGGATTTACATTGAACGATCTTGTTTAAATGATGGCTGTTCACAGAAACGCTATTCTTGTCGCTAAGACGTCGAAGGGTCTACACTATTTCCTTTCAAACACAGAAATTTAAGGGTTAAACCAAAAGTATAAGTCCCCGTCCAGGGGCATTTTTTCAGCCTACTCCACCAGTGTTGTGAGTGCCTTGATGTAAAAGATATTTAACGTCTTAAGCGCCACCTTAAGTCATACAGGACTCCGTACTCTTAGAAAAGACAAAACTACAATCTGTTTTGCAAATAGCGAGATCTTTGCGCAGAGCAGCACATACAAGATGGACGCATAGCAATAAACAAGTATACATATTCAACATATCAATAATATATGTAAAACTTACATAACTTAGCGTTATATATACATGTATTAATATATCAAACCGCTATTCTGTGCTGCTTATAAATGCTTCGACAGGGCTACCCAACCCTACTCCAGTGGAGGGGGAGGTAGGATTTACCCAGGCTCAAGACCAGCAAGAACGTTCGCACTTAATTAAGCCAACATTCCAAACCCCATAAATATATAAACACAATATACTGAAAATTAACTACTGCAGTTTTTAAATGGGAAATCATCACACAGTATATTGCCTCCTTACACAAAGCCCAGCCTTGAAACCCTGCATCAGCCCTACCGTCATTAAGAGTGTTTACTTACTCCCTTTTGCAAAATTAAATTTTTTAGAAAAAATCAAAGTGACTTCTTGAATCGAGGAGAATTCGCTAGAAACTGCCTTGTCACCGCCCTGATACAGCTTTTATAAACTACTGCACGTGATTGAAAACCCTACTCACGAGCCTCGCCACCTTGTTAAACCGGTTCTCTTAAGACATAAATTTCCTGCTATACGTTGTACCGCGGGAAATTATTAATGCTACTGTCATTGCACTTCCGCTGGTTCCATGTGTGATCCGAGATTAGGTTATCATACACGTGTGACATGGAACGGTAAGACTGATAACCATTAAATATTGCTGGCGTCATATTTTCAAACTTGTATAGATCTTCCTTATAACTTCTGTAAACCAATAAACTTATAGCACCTTACCTCTAAGACAGCTATAGCGGCTGCAATGCCTATAAGAATAGCACTATTTTCGTCCATCACTTCATACAGTATATCAATACAGCTCTGGAAACTAACAGCACCTTACCTCTAACACAGCTGTAGCGGCTGCAATGCCTTTAAGATTAGCACTTTATTCGTTTATCACTTCATACAGTATATCAATACAGCTCTAGAAACTAAGAGCATCTTACCTCTAAGACAGCTATAGCGGCTGCAATGCCTATAAGTATAGCACTATTTTCGTCTATCACTTCATACAGTATATCAATACAGCCCTGAAAATATTAAATAACAGATTAGCATGTACGTTTTTATACAGTGTGTGAAATAAACAACATTACAGTAGATACACAGAAGCACATGTTAAAGTAAATATGGAGGCAATATTATAAATCAGGAATCTATACGATTACCTCACACCAAGAAACATAAAGATAAAAGCACTTCACCATAATGAAAACGTCACAAGGACAGTTACTTTCCCCGGCTTTCCAAACTAAAAAGTTGTTAGCAATACATACATGCAAAGACGAAATATAACAATAAAGGAACGTCAGAAAAAAGGTTTTACTGGCAGTCTTTAATTGATTTATGTGGCCACTAACTACTATCATGTATTATCACCTTCGTCAGAAAAACGTCCTTTTTAGGGACATGAGAGATGATGCGTATGCTATCCGTATGAAATATCATAGTATCAGTCGAAAACAGTGAAATTATGTTTCACCCCCGTTTTTTTTTTTTTTTTTTCATTTTTTTTTGTTTTGTTTTCGTTTTATACCACTTTTGTAAACTAGTAAGAAAAGGCCACAATCAAAGAACGCAAACGCCTCCCTCAAGTCACCTATAGAAAGTGACAAGGAGGCACACACAAAAAGCAGACGAAACGTGAACCAACGGCACAAAGCAAAATAACAGTTAAGACAATGCAAAAGAACGACCGCCTTGGAATGGTCAGTGGGGATTGTAGATTTAATTAGCTCTATGTAGTTTGTTACTATCTCTTCATAGGAAGGAGAGAGCTAGTGTATTTACTTTGCCATCCCACCCCGCCCCTTGTGTTTTTGGAGGTCAGTCGTTTGCAAATAGACCCAAGCAAATAATACTACCTGGCTTATGTTGTTGTTATCAAAATTATTATCATAGTTATTCCGCGAGCATATTACCTCATATATGACACATTGGATGGTGCCATCAATAGCTTTGCGCAATTTCCCATTTCAAATTTCTTATAAGTTAAACACATGTCTGTGTTGGTTAAATTGGTGTAAGTTTTACTCAAACGGCTGCACTTTAAGTCAGATCAGACTTATGAGCTAGTTCAACGCTGTTTGTCAATGTCCCATTTCAGGGATACCAGACATGTATGGGTGAAAAGTGCAATACAAATCGCAATGAAAAATGACTGAAACAGTCTCTAATCTAGTTTCTAATCATGTAATAGACTCCAAAACTCGTAATAAATTATTAACTGCTAAACTTCTAAATCAGAGTTATCGGTATCTTAAACTTCTCTAAGCCTTTTCATAGTTTTATAGACGTCATTTCGATTTAGTTTCAAAAATTCAGCGCTGCAACAAGCTAAATTATATTACGATTTATAAAAATTCAGAAAAAAAAAAATTGGGACTGAATTCCGTTAAATAATTCTCTGGTATAAAAAGGTTGGGTACGAACTAAATGCTATACGACAGACTGCATGTGAGGTAGTTAACCCAATCACGGTTGACAACTTTGCTGCGCTCCTGAATTGCCCGCGGGCGCGCAGGGCCTCAGACCCTATGATAGCTCCGGCTTAAATAGAAGTAGATGCAATGATCAGAAATCGATACAATTAACCCACAGCTCCCATCAGAGACACCAAAGGGAAAGAAACACAAACATGAAGCAACAGACCCCAACGGAAACACCAGCAGCGGAAAGCAAAAAGCAAAGTTATTTTCCCACAAAATGGCCAAAAGGCTATCCAAAATAAAATAATATAAGCGACACAAACACCCAAAGACAAACCATAACAAAAATAAACGGCGACAGAAGAACCGCCTTGGAACGGTCAGCGGAAACGAATTCCACTGGGGGGGCTTAAATCGATTTTACGTGGCCACAATCCTCGCCCTTACTTCCGTCGCGATTAAGACAAATAATTTGTTCAGTCCGCATGAAGGCCTCCTAACTCATCAGTGCAACATCTCCGTGAACACAAAAACTGATTTACACTAATTTCGGATAACGCCTGATGCTATGTCTCTGGTCGGGCCCACCAGATCCAACTGTTGACTTCTTTTGCTCCAGCATTTTAAAAAAAGTTATTTCATACTGTCGAGTCCTCATCGTTGTTTCATCTCTTTAGTCGTTTGACTTTAATATTATCGGAGATGTTGCACTGATCGGTTAGAAATCCTTTATGCGAACTGAACAAATTATTCTGTGTCTAAGCCACAAAAGAACAAAGGGCGAGGATTGTGGCCACGTAAAATCGATTTAGCCCCCCCCCCCCTCACACTCA
Organism: Lucinisca nassula; assembly: GCA_963580285.1. Lineage (NCBI taxonomy): Eukaryota > Metazoa > Mollusca > Bivalvia > Lucinida > Lucinidae > Lucinisca > Lucinisca nassula. The sequence goes on along the minus strand of OY757021.1, from coordinate 68,707,513 downwards.
CACACACGCACACACACACACACACACACACACACACACACACACACCTTACAGACCGTTCCAAGGAGGATCGTTTGACGTTGTTTATTATTGTTATAGTTCGTCTCTGCATCCATTTTTGTCTTGGTTAGCCGTTTGGCAATTTTGTGGCAAAATAACGTTTAGCTTTCGACTTAAATTGTGGCGTTTTTATTATGGTGAAGTTGTTTTATGTTGGTGTCTTGGATGGGAGATGTGCGGTGATACGAAAACACGCCTATAAAATACATTGTAAATTTTACCACCGAAAACTGAAAATTTTCAGATGAAAAAAAAAAAGAGATATTTTTCTTATTTCTGCTTAAACCATAGGTTGTATTTAACCCACAAATCTATGTTTTTGAGCAGAAATATGAAAAATAATGTATGCAACTGCAAACCCCAGTTCTACTATATAAAAGTTGGGTTCGATTGGGTCAAAATTATATAGGCGTGTTTTCGTGATTGTATCAATTCCGGATCACTACCTTCACTTCTGCGCTTTGACGCAACAGATATCCTAATGTACTTGCGTATGCAATGCCACATCTGGTTGGATAACGCCAAAATGCGACGGTGTACCACGTGTTTCCATTCAGCTGCATCAGACAGCCATCCGCAATACACTACAATTTCAGATCAAATAATCCTTCCAATAAATGACATCTTCTGATTTTCGAAACTTAGTCTTTTAAATGCTAATATTGATTGACGTGTCAAGATTTCATCACCTAAACGGTATCAAATCGAATCCACGCCCGTGTCAAACATCAGTAAATGCTCATTGTCTGGGGCTGTGTTAATATTTTATTGGCCAATCAGAAACTAATTGCTAAACAAGAGCACCGCATGCGGGTGCCAACGCTCGGCTGCAAATATTTTAAGTCGCAAAAAGGGGCTTAACTGTGCGAAAAATATTTTGAGGGTTACCTCACCTATTGGTATGAGTTCCCCTTTTCATAACTGAACAACTAGTCTGCGTTTCAAGTAAATATGTTCAGTAATGACAGACATATTACGAAATGTCCAAGTTTTTGCACGACAACGACGCAAAAATTCTAAGTCGAAAAAGGGGCATAACTTTGCCAAAAATATTTTGAGGGTTACCTCATCTATTGGTATGAGTTTCCCTTTTCATAATGAACAACTAGTCCGAGTTTCAAGTAAATCTATTCAGTAATGACAGAGATATTACAAAATGTCCAAGTTTTTGCACGACGACGACGCACAAATTCTAAGTCGAAAAAAGGGCATAACTTTGCCAAAAATATTTTGAGGGTTACCTCATCTATTGGTATGAGTTCCCCTTTTCATAATGAACAACTAGTCCGAGTTTCAAGTAAATATATTCAGTAATGACAGAGATATTACGATAACGAAATGTCAAAGTTTTTGCACAACGACGCAAAAATTCTAAGTCGAAAAAGGGGTATAATTGTGCCAAAAATAATTTGAGGGTTACTCAATGACAGAGATATTACAAAATGTCCCAGTTTTTGCACGACGACGACGCAGACGACGCCCGAGCTATGACAATACCTCATCGTTTTCTTCGAAAACAGCCGAGCTAAAAATGAACGGTTCGTTATCAATTTTGTGACGTGATGATTGACCACTGTGTAATTTGACGCATGAAGAGAACAAGACTGTCTTTCAGTATATATTATGACATCGCAGAAACCATTGAGAAATTTCTGTTGACAATGGAACTTTGCATCTGAAGGGAAGTTGCAAGGTCGCAAGGTACGTTTTACGTGTCCATTGACGCTCGCATTAAAAATCCGAGAGTACAACTGCTGATTTTCCTCTCCAAATGATAACTGTCATTACAACATTCCCTTAAATCGACACACCATTGATGTCAGGGCTATGAATTAACCCGTATCCTGCTGAATAAATTAATCTACCTACTTCCATTTTTACTATCCACTAATAAAATTGTCTCTAACCGCCGTGATTTAAGCCTCGCTCGGTTCATATGTGACACGCCAAGTTCTACAATGGAAGGTCAGGTGGTTTTTCTCCAGACGCTCCTATTTTCATCCATCCGATTCATCACGTGAACACGTCCGTGAAATGAAGACCCCACTATACCCCACTTTATATTAGAGAAAATTGGGGTTTACGGGGTATACATTATTTTTCTTATTTTTGCTTCAAGACACAGGTTGTGGGTACTCGTTAGAACCGCCTCGATGATACCTGCAGTATTTGTAAGAAACAAATCACGGATTTTCATCAGAAAAGTAGCCGTTTTGGAGATGTGAAAAAATGCTCTACATCGCACGTGTGCTATCGTAATGAATGGTCGGCTCAAAAAAAGCGGAATGATCGTGAAAGAGTCGCAAAACCAAAACAAAAAAGTCAAATTACTTGTTGTAATATATTTGTTTAATTCATAAACAGCTTGTCCAATAGTGTATCTCCTGGTCAATCTAATCTGGATCTACCTGTTTGCGAGGCTAAGAGTTGTCATGTTTTCTGCGGGATAAGGATTAAAGTGATTCAAAGATTCAAAATTCATCACGAAAACTCGCCTATATAATTCTGACCCCCTTGAACCCCACTTTTGTAACAATAAACTGGGGTTTACAGGGCTAAAACTTATTTTCTTATTTCTGCTCTAAAATATAGATCATAGGTACTCGTTAGAACCGCCTCGATGAGCAGAAATAATAAAAATATCATAATTTTTCATCTTAAAATTTTCGTTTTATTTATTTTTTTTTTTCAGCAGTAAAATTAACAATGTATTTGTATAGGCGTGTTTTCGTAATGTATCCCCAGTTCAATACAAAGCAAACAGGATAATGGCAGAACATGTAACATCATCCGTATACAAACACAATACAGTGACAAAATAGGAGAAAATGTGTGGACAACCAATGCATACCTAAGGTTTCTAAAACATTTACTTGACAGTGCTTTCGTTTCATGTACTACAGGCTAGCAGTAAATGTTCCAATGCCAATATTCTGCCAGATCTTGATGTATGTTTAGTCTTGCACACCGTGTTGAAATTAAATTCTCGTTTTGCATATTGACTAGAAACATAAATATTTATCTTCTTACAGGAGAACTTTTAAAATACTATCGATTTCCCACAAAGACATGATAAACAAGAATTTATCGTTCAGACAATGCGAGTCAAATTCTTTAACTACACCTGAAATGTCTTTGAAAAGCTGTTTTCTATAATCAGAATATGTCTTTCATATACATATAAAATGGAATTAAAATATATTCCCAAATCAATCATGTTTGGTCTAATTGCAAACAGATCATTGATGCTGTTTGGACAAAAGTCAAAAGTATAGCCCGAACCTGAAGAACTATTTCCGAGATCGAAGGTTGAGGGCAACAGTGCATCAGGTCGTCAACAACACCGTGGGGCAATAGTTCTAACTTTTGTCCAAACAGCCATCACTTAACTGTTTTGTTTACCAACCCAGCATACAAACATAACTATTTTAGGCGGACGCAATGCATACAAACAACAGAAATCAAAGAGTATCAAGTCGCTTTTTAACCGAGTTAGTCTACACCTTCCCGGCCAACACAGAATATCGGCCCAACGTTAGACCGGCATTGATCTATTGTTTTAGCGTTGTGTCCACGGGGGGCAGTTTCATTCTTTAGGCCAGTTTCAAGCTTTTTGAGAATAAAATACATGTACTTTATTATAGGAAAGTATAAAGCTTGAAACTGGTCCCAGTGACTGTGTCTATGTCGGCCCGACCTAAGACCGCCGTTTGGATTTGACTGGGTTGTTTTTCATCCATGCAGGAAGACGGCACCCCGGCTGACTTACTTTGGTGTGTAATTCAGTACCATTCAATATACTTCTCTGTGCCTCGTACTGACATACATCCCAGTTGATGACGTCAACTTTGTTGGGATTACGACTGCGACAACATGTGTCCGGCACGTACCAGTCCTAAAACAAATAGCAAGAGTATTTACTCTACAATTTCAGTCCAACTTTAATGGTTCGAACAACGTATGAACCATAAGGATTTGTTCGAATTAGGGGTTGTTTGATTTTTTTTTCAATTTTGGTTTTCCCGCCCTTTTAAGATTATTTTACTGATACCTAGCCGGTAGTTAATCGCCGGAGGACGCGGAGAAAAAACACCTGACCTTCAGTTGCAGAGCTTGGCGTCTCACATATGACCCGAGCTAGGCTAGAACCCAGAGCGGAGAGAGGCCTACCTCTAACCCGCTAGACCACGGAGGCCCTGGTTTGAGCCATTGATGGCTAATAACAGAGCCAGCCCACGATAGGGATAATACTTCTTGATCTGAAGGCTATAAAGTAAACGATATATTTTCAAGAGAAACATTACGAAAACACGCCCATATAATTTGGACTCCCTCAATCCCACATTCATATAGTAAAACTTGGGTTTACAGGGGTATATATTATTTTTCTTATAATTGTTCAAAAACATAGATAGTGAGTATTCGTTCTCACCAACAGAAGAAATGATATAGGTCAATGGACATCCATTTAAATTTTAGGCTCTAATTAGTCTTAGTGCACAGGCTGATCATTCATTGCTTGAAGACGCAAAAAAGAAGTGATGGCAATGATCAAGAATCGATACGATGACCTAACACCTCCCATCCAAGACACCAAAAGGAAAGAAACACGAACACAAAATAACTTCACTATAATGAAGACGCCATAGGCGGAATACCAAAAGGAAGTTATTTTCCCACAAAAGGCTAAATGGCTATCCAAAATAAAAAAGATATTACTAATACATACATGAATAGACGAACTATAACAATAATAAACCACGATAGAAGAATCGCAATGAAAGGGTCATTAAAACATTTACTGGGGCTGTGGTAGGGGGGGGGTGCTTAAATCGATTTTACGTGGCCACAACCTTCGTCCATCGTTCTGTCGTGATTTAGACAAAAGATTTGTTCAATAAACATGAAGGATTTTTAACTCATCAGTACTATATCGTCCACCACATAACTTTGGACAAGTTCATTCCAACTTTAAGGGTGTCTGACTGGATTTATGCATTGTAAGTTTTTGAACGTACATGTGCTTTAGGCCTTCTGTTGCGTCTGATCAAGCGCTCGAATCTTCGCATTTCTCCCTTTTCTGGGACGCTAGACAAATAGGTTAATGTCAACACTAACATGCTAACAATAACAAGACACTTTGTCATAAAAGATAAGGGTTGGGCTGGGAAATGGTGATGGATTAGCATACGGTCCCTTAGGGTCCTACTACTTTGGATCGTAGTAGTGCATGTGTTACAATGATTGCAACAAGTGCGGCACGGGTGGAATGCTTTTTCTTTTATTTTTAAACGTTCATTTTTAATATCTACCATCTCTTTGGAAACGGCTCAAGATGACTGGATGATTGAGGACAAGGCCGTTGACCCACCGGCTGTCGGGAAAATGGGAGTGCAGTCTCTGGTATCCGCTAAGAGGGCCTAAGCCTCTTCAGGAACTGTGTAGGTAGCTGACCGACCAGACATGACCATAGCTGTTTATTGGACCGTAACATCACAACACACTCACGATTCATTACAAAAGAGAACATAATTTTGTATTGCAATCGCGCTGATGATGTAAAAATGCAGTCTTACCACCATTTTTCCCTGTTCAATAAAATAATAACTCTTTCTATAATCTGTGAAGTTCTCTGAACCACAACAACTAAACTGAAACAGAAAAAAAAAACGTTTTGTTGTTGTTGTTGCTTAATTATTATGCATGTCACCCAACGTGTTCATAAAATTCCAGTTCCATAGACTGCAGTTCAAAGTCTAACACAACCGCTTTGTATTTCGACTGCAGGGCTTATGGTGATGTTGTTTTATAATGATATTTCTTTCCCTTTGGTGTCTTGGATGGGAGCTGTGAGGTTATTATACCGATTCCTGATAATTGTCTTAACTTCTGCTTCACAGCAAAACCCGTGTTACTTAAAATCCATGTTATATCTGATTGACTGATTGTGTTGAGATGTAAAGACACGTCAACCCTTGTAGGTCATTTTGTGTCGTCTCCCGGAGAAAGGTAGAACTAGTAAAGGAGAAAATAGAGATAGTAAAGGAGAGACAGTAAGGAACAGAGGAGAAAGAAAATGAATGGAAGTGTAGAAACAGAAGAAATAACAAAATTTCCCCTCTACCCTTACCTGCTGCAAATATAACAGCTGTTATATCAGAAAAAAATGTATACATATATAGAAAAGTGACCATTTATAAAATATATACAATTTTGGAATACACTAATAATCTACGTTCATGACGATATAGTAATGTATGCACTCGTAAACTAGATTTTAAACTTTGTGGAAACAGTCCGTAATGGCGACCTAGTGTTGTTTTTTTTATGGCACCAAAACACTGGCTACCATTGCCATACATGTTTCAAACTTCATAAACAATAAGTTATATTCAATTTAAGGACTCTAGAGAATGAATGTGCTCCGTATGAAGAAACCTGCCAAGGAAAAGGGTGGATAAGCGAACTGTCCGGCCCAACATGACCTACCTAGAAACTATTGACTAGGCCGTTAAACTCAAAACCAAGCCAAACCCTAAGTTTTAGTGAATCTATATTTGTATTACTGTTATATGCAAGTTGAATGTAAAACAATTGCTGTTGCTGATGTTGTTGTTTTTGCATTGCTGTTATATATCACACCTCGGTGTAGTTAATCTGGGTGTAGGAGATATATATTTTTATTGCTGTTATGCCAACCCTGAGTGTAGATTTTCCATGTTTGCATTGCTGTTATACACATCCTTAGTATAATCAAATTATATTTGTATTACTTGTTCTACAAACCCTGAGTGTAGATAATCTATATTTGCATTGCGGTTATATACACCATTTGTAAAGTTAATCTTTTTTATATTGCTTGTTATACCAAAATAGAAGTGCAGGCAATGATCAGGAATCGATAAATTAACCCAAAGCTCCCATCAGAGACACCAACCCTGAGTGTAGATCATCTATATTGGCATTTCTTGTTATACAATCGCCGAGTGTAGTAATCTATATTTGCATTGTTGTTACACAGACCCTTAGAATAGCCAATCTATATTTATATTGCTTTTAGGCATACCCTGAGTGTAGATAATCTATATCTGTGTTGCTGTCATGTACATTATCTAAATTTGCATTGCTTATTATGCGAACACTGCGTGTAGATAATCTATATTTACATTGCTGTTATACACACATTCTAGTATAGATAAACTATATGCATTGCTGTTATACACACACGGTGTGTATATAATCTATATTTGCATTGCTGTTATACATACCTTTGGCTGCATGATGCTTCCACGCAGAGGCGGTTCTTCTGTGGCGGTTTGTTTGTGTCGTTGTTTGTTACTTACTGTATGTGTCGCTTGTGTCTTTTTGTTTTGGAGGCCATATGGCCATTTTGTGGGAAAGTGGCTGTCCTTGTGGCCTTCCTTTGTTTGGGTTTCCGTTGTGGTCTGGTCGCTTGGTGTTGGTGTTTCTTTCCCTTTGGTGTCTTTGATGGGTGGAGTAAGTTAATTGTATCGATTCCTGATCTTTGTCTTACTTCTACACTGAATCCGCCCCGGACACTAGTACTGGTAAACCGCTTAGAGGATCTAAGCCTGTCCAGGAACCGCGGTGAGAGGCGGACCGTCCATGCTAATAAACCCTATTGGTTTCATTGGGCGACAGGGCTTGAGATGTCATTTCATCTCATTGTCGGGTAAAAGTCCCCCAAAATTGGAAGCAACGTCTCCAAAATGACCTTTACAGTGTTGACGGGGACGTTAAACCTCAAATCAAACAAACAAACAAACATATACATACCTTTAGTGTAGAATATCTACATATGCATTGCTGTTATACACACCCTTAGTGTAGAATATCTACATTTGGGCTGCTGTTATACCAACCCTCAGTTTTATTAATCTATAGCTGCATTGCTGTCAACCTGCCCTGAATGAAGTAGATCTGTATTTTTATTGCTGTAGTACGGAACCCACGCCAATCGGGGTTTGGACAAATAGCTTGGGTTGCATGGTGCTTCCAGACAGAGCAGAACAAACTGCACATGAGTGTTGGTAAACCGTTTAGAAGGTCGCCCAGGTAAAGTGGTGCGAGTCGGACCGTCCTTGCATGTAAACATTTTTGGTTTGTTTGGGCGGAAGGGCTTGAGATGTCATTTCAGCTCATTGTCGTGTAAAAGTCACACAAAAATGGAAGCAATATTTACAAAATAACCTAAAAAGTGTTGACCGGGACATAACAGCTAAATTCAAACACTTCAAACGAAACTGCTCTTTTACTAACTCTGAGTGTAAATACAAGACATGTCGTGGGGTCTCGTTGAGGCAGTTCTAACAAGCACCCAAAACCTGTATGTCATACAGATGTTTTATTTTAATTGTTAATTAGAGGTGGACGAAAACTTGAGTAACTGGAAAAATGCTAAACCTATTATAGAGCAATAGATAGATAACACAGTAGATGTGTAAATGTATTAAAAAGAAAGCAAAGTAAAAGGAATTCGCTTTATAAAAACATATGCATGAAATATAAATCACCTGAATTTTTTTTTAAAAATGATTTGTATTTCATCTTATGAAATTTGTGAAAAGTTTCCCATTCTTGCTCCAAAACATTTTTGGATATTTTTTATCTGTTATTAAGACAATCTATTATTGAGACCACATCTGGTCAGCCAAAAATGTGGTCTTAATATAGGAAATTAAATGTACATTTAATTAATTACTCATTTGATAGTAGAAACCATGCATATCTTATAATTTTCAGTTATGAAATTATATGCAAATCAAATCTCAGAAAAGAGTTTGATGACAGGACAAAGGATTAGTTAACTCCATGTTAACTCCCTAGTGAACTATAGTTAACTAGGAAGTGAACTTGTAGTCAACTCTAGGGTCCAAATGTAGTCTGAATGTTGTCAACTCCTAGTTAACTTGGTGTAAAGATTCGTCTGAATGGTACTGTATCTGTAGCAAAACTATATTTGAATTGTTGCTATACGCACCCTGAGTTAGTGTTCATCTATATTTGCATTGCCGGTATACGCATCATCTACATGTATATATGTACTGCTGTTATATGCACCCTGAATTATGGTTGATCTAGGTAAACCTACATTAGTATTCCTGTTATATTGCTGTTAGACAAACTCGGAGATTTTCTACGCTCTCAGAGTTGTAGGAAAGCTATGTTTTATTATAAGAGTTTATACATGCACTTTAATATGTTAGAATTCTATGACTACATTTTAAGTTTCAATGCTGCATTACTGCTGCATTTTGTACCCCGAGTTTTAGGAAAGCTTTGTTTGTATTGTTAGTTTTACTGCTGTTATATAAGCCTTAGTGTTGGACAACTTATTGTTAGTTTTATACCCCGAGGTTTAGGAAAGCTATTTTTGTTTAATTAATTTCAGTACTGTTATACAAGCGCCAGTTTTATGCAATCTATGTTGTAGTATTAGTTTTACTGCTTAATACAGACCATGACGATTAGGAAAGCTGCTAGTATTAGTTTATTATGAGTCTTATCCTGTTATACCAGCTTTTGTTTTGACATCATTAGTTTTAATATAGTTTTACTATATAAAAGTGGGGTTCGAGGGCGTCAAAATTATATAGGCGTGTTTTCATGATGCATTGCATGAAAATGTGTTTATGTTCTGTAGTACGTTGAGTTGAATACACCCTCTATCCTTGTATTATTAATTTATCTCTGATATACGTACCCTGAGTTGTAGGAAATCTATGCTTGTATTATTAGCTGTCGTTGTATAATTCTTAACTTCTGCCATAAGCTTAGCACGAAGCCACTGTTCTATCTAGATAAAAAGACGAAAAAAGTTTTTTTTTTACATTGTATATTACAGTTTAACTCATTGTATGCGGGAAACCCCTGAAGGGGTATCTTGGCAAACAGTACAGGCCCAGATCAGACGCCGCAGACCGCGGCATCTGATCAGGGCCTACACTATTTGCAAAAATTTCAGCCATTTTCCAATCAATTTTGAAGAGAATATAACATGACACCCCCAAAATTTTGAAATGGACTCCTGCTATATATAAGGAGGAAGATTCCATTTGGTACAAAAAGGGTTAAAGACAGCGAACCCTATCGATAGAAAACACATGTGTTCAGCGTAGCCTCAGACAAGCCTGCGTAGCTCTCGTTTCCAACTCTTATCATTATCTATTTAGCTCTCTAGGAAAGAGAAGGGTCACAGGTGTTAAATGAGCTTAAAGGGGGAGTTCCAGCCTGTAGTAAATTTCCATAGGGTTCTGCCCACGCACAGATTTTCATGATATTGTGCATAATTACTGCTTGGTAAATGACTATTCATTATTTAGCTATTTCACTCTTATATCTGTTTTCGTTATAAATCTACAATGTTTTGTTTATGTCCACATTTGAAAGTAGGGGTACCCCCAAACTAGTGTATATATACATTCCACCCTTTGATGTTTTGGAGTTATTTTGTTCTCAGGCATCACTGTAGTCATCTGTGATTATCTTTGTATCACATTTAGCATTGTTTAGGCAAAGTTTGATACACCATGCTCAATTTCATATGGAGCAGACCCCAAAATTCACAACCATAAAATCTTTTGGAGTATGTTTGACATTTGATTTCACAATGTTGCAGTTCTTGTCACCCCATCATTTTAATATGAAAATTGACCATATATATGTAGAACATTTTATCAAACTTTCTTGAAAATCTGAGATCGGTAACATACTGCATTTGAACATTGAATAGTAATGGTCAGAGTTTTGAATTGTTTCAAACCATTTGTAGATATCATATGGTGCGACATTTTCAATCGAAAAATTGCTCGAAAATATATAATAAACATGAATATATGTATGTTTATATGATGGTGTATAGTATGAGCTCATATATAATCAGCATTTGTATCAATTATGATGCCCTGATGATCACCAAAAACACAATTAATTTCGAGCTTTCGTTAACAATTCAATCAGATCTTATTTAAAAATACTTCATTTTAGAACAAGCGTTTTTGCATTAATGTAATTCCAAATAGAAGTGGAGGCAACGCTGAAGCTTAGTATGACAAAGATTGTTGAAATGGCAAGTAAACTGGATGGTTCTGTAAACCAGACAATTGTACTTGACTCTAATAAGTATGTATTTAACTGATGCTGTGATCTTAAAAAGTTTGAAAAGTCTGATTGTCATACTGGAATGACACAGGTTCTTGAATGGCCAAGAATAATGATGTTTGTATTTTGTTTCAGCCAGGTAGGTCATAATAACACAGACACTATTTTCTGATCTTTTGGTCCACTGTATACACAGATTACTGTAGACAAAATGGTCTTGTTATATTCTTTAATGATCATCTATGTTCTAAAATATGATCCAGAAAACAAGCAGTTATTTTTGGAAAGCATTAATTAATATAACAGAGAAGACTTAATTCAACTTTCAAACACTTTCACAATTTAAAATAGCAAACAGTACATATGCTAGCAGTACTATAGAAAAATGTGAAGCCAGCTGCTCTGATTTTGATTCAGCCAATGTGCTAGTGGTACAGCAAACAAGTGATTCATGCCATTTGTAAATCTTCGCCCCCGTCCATTGGGACTTGAAGAAACTAATTTGGCTGCATTTTGCTTCCACACAGAGCTAAAACTAACCAAACACAAGTACTGGTAAACCGCTTAGAAGGACTAAGCTTGCCCAGGCAAAGTCGTCTGAGTCAGGCCGTCCAATGTATATAAGCCTTGTAGTTTCATAGGGTGGCAGGGCTTGAGATATCATTTCATCTCAATGTCGGGAACAAGTCCCACAAAATTGGAAGCATCATCTCCAAAATGACCTTAATAGTGTTTATGGGGATGTTAAACCTCAATACAAACAAACAAACAAACCATTTGTAAAACCGATGAATACAGAGCCAGAAAACTTAACATAATTGACAAGTATTGCATACATAAGACTACACATGCAAATGGTATTTCAGCATCTAAATACAACATCAGCTATCAAATAAATATTTACAGCAGTTTGCCTTCCACCTATATTATTTCGGGAAGTGTATGCAAGATGATAAATGTGCAAATAGTTTCAGTGTCACTAGTTATACATTTATTTTGAAGACTAAAACATTGCAGCAAACACTTTTGTCTATGCTATAATGAACCTAGAAAAATGCAGAAAATGCTTTTAATGATCTCACAAAACCTTTGATGTGTGTGTGGGGGTGGGGGGTAAGCGACGTGCGAGTCTCTTTGACCAAGTGATGCAAGAAAAAATACCAATACATGGACTGATCAATAATAAGAACAAATCAGAAAATCAGCCTATCCTTTCACAGATGGCAAATTATTGACTGCTGTTTTATTTTTAAAGAGGGAAATGTTAACAATAAAAACAATTAAGGAAACAACAGGATTATGAAAGTAATTTATTAAGCAAACTCAATACACCATTGTGTATTACTGACATTAATATCTTTATATTGCGGGTAAACAAAAAGACCAAATAAAATAGGGTAAAAAATATCCACCTTGTCTTATTCCTATTGTGTCATAATACATTTTTTCAGCATAACCGCATTTGCAATGCTGTAAACAGTAACACTCATCGTGATCCCTGCATGAATGCATTATAATTTTCTCTCTGCTAATGTATTCTCATTTACTATTTAAAACTCAAACTAAAAATCATTCTCTGTCGAACAGTGTATTTTTGTTCGTTTGTGTGTGTGTGTGGGGGGGGGGGATGCAGGGGCGTAATTACGTAAATGCATATGCTAAGCTTTGCATGATAAGGTGACACTTTATGGTCATAAAAATACAATAAAAATATACTTAAAGAAAATCTAGTCCCCTGATATTGCAAATGACTTCATCACAAAAATATACCTAAACACATATCTGGCAATCAAAAACAATGTTACCGGTTTCTGATTTTTTTTAAAATGTGTTTGCTATATAGAGGATATATGTGGCCAATTTTATGTGTAATATCTTGGGGTGACAAGATCAGTAACACATCTAACACTTGGGATAAACATTTTACTTTTTATAAATTTTCATGAAAAATTTAAGAAATTTTGTAAATAAATTCATCAGAAAAATTAAAAGATCTAGACACATTTATTTTTTTGGGGTATTATATGAATCCTTGTAGAGTTCTGTTGCCAATCAAAGCAACAGAATTTGAAAACAATCGAGCTTGTTGATTTAAGAATGAAAAGTTCACAGGTGTGTATGACCTCTACAGGGGATTACCTCAGGGAGCTCTCCTGAGAACTATAGTAATTAATCAAATAAAACAAATTTATATATATAGTTGATAGACCTAAAGTAAACAACAGCTGAAGTTTCAAGAAAATCTGTGCGTGGGCAGATTTGGAACTCCCCCTTTGATTCTCTATTCACAGCAATATGCCTGATTACTTCATGATACGCTAGATTATGGCTCATTTGGAAAATACGACTTTGATAACTATAATCGAAATCTTTCTTCATCACGTAATTAACCCTTTTTGTACCAAACGGAATCTTTCTCCTTATATACAGCATTTCAAAATTTAGGGGTGTCAGGTTATATTTTTGGAAATTGGCTGAAAATTTTGCAAACACTTTAGGCCCTGATCAGACGCCGCGTTCTGCGCCTGCACTGTTTGTCAGGGTACCCCTTAAGGGGTTTCCGGTACAAAATGTGTTAAGAGGAACAAATATGCAATCAGGGGAGGCAATTCGTTAAAATGTTTGTTTTTTTCTTATCAATAAGGACAAGGTCTTTCCTTTAGAGAGGTTCAGTACCTCATCAATAGTGGTCTACCATTATGGGAAAGAATCTGTTCCTCAGGTGCAAATTCTTTCCTTTAAAAGTAAACCCCTTTATCAGGTTGATTCAGTTCCCCAGCAACAGACCTCTTCATCAGAAGAGTTCAGCGCCTTATCAGTAGATACATTTATTACCATAGTAACTTGATCTGCCGCATTGAATCAAACACATCGAGTGGCTGTTTCCGGATCGACGTATCACACGAGACGCGGAACATCGAGTGTGTGATGATTAAGATCTGGAAACATCCAAGAGAATTAAGATCTGAAACATCCAAGAGAATTGATGCTGTGCGCAATATCAAATTACTATATTGATTTGTCTTTTCTTCTAATAACGTTTTTTTTTACAAACGTAAATAAGTCGGAAAATTTTACGTTGCTGACGTCGTCATGTCTCACGTCTGGTTCCGCATTTAATATGGCTGTTTCTAATGTCGCAACAAATGCCGGGGGCTAAGAGCTAGCAAGGATGGTGATACGGAATCGGGAATAGGGCGGCAGGGCTTGGGATGTCATTTCATCTCAACGTCGGATAAAATAGAAGTGAAGGCAATGATCAGGAATCGATACAATTAACCCACAGCTCCCATCAGAGACACCAAAGGGAAAGAAACACAAACATGAAACAACAAACCCTAATGGAAAAACCAATAGCGGAAAGCCAAAAGGACAACTTCTTTCCCACAAAATGGCCAATTGGCTGTCCAAAACAAAACAAAAGGCCAATTGGCCACTAAGCTCACCAGAGGTCATGTGGTTTACACCATATACAGGCATGGTGGCCATCTTGGTCATGTGACGACAATCCCACGAACAAGCTTTTCATTGCCTCATCCCATAGAAGCTTTTCAAAGTTTTCATGTAATTTGGTTTCAATCAGCACAGCAGTTTTAGTGGAGAAGATAACAAGTTTCAAGGTCATAGGCTGTTTGGTTCCTGAGAAGAAGATTTTTAGAGTGTTTACCCTATATGGGCATGGCGGCCATCTTGGTCATGTGACCAAGATCCCATGAAAAACTTTCTTTCCCCCAACCCATGGAGAGCCCACGTGTAATTTGGTTTCAATTGGCCCAGTAGTTTCTGGGGAGAATGAAGTCCTTTGAAAATGATGACACGGACGAAGGACAGCGGACCACTGCCTATACTATAAGCTCCCCCAGAGTCTTTGACTCGAAACATACACTGTTTTGCCCTTTTCTATACAAATGTCTAAGTGACCCAATTTGACCTTGACATAAAACAGGTCAAGGTCAACCAAATGTCATCATTTGAACAAACATGGTATGGCCCGAGTGCCAGATGCTCCTATGGCCCGTGTGCCAGATGCGTCATACCAAGTTTCAAGGTCATCGGCCATTTGGTCCCAGAGAAGAAGATTTTTAAATGTTTTTACCATATATGGTCATGATGGCCGTATTGGTCATGTGACCCAGTCCGTGCGAACATATTTTCGCTGCCCCTTCCCATAGAAGCTCCACGTGTAATTTCGTTTCAATGAACTTCGCAGTTTGAGTAGAGAAGAAGATTAAAATACTGAATCTGAGCCATCCAGGACAAAGGTCAGTAAATGACCGCGACTGTTGCAATTGATAAAATTATATTCATCTGATTGAAATATCATTTCTGATGCCACAGGTTACAATGCAATCAGAAAAATCCACTGTTTTGCCCTTTTTCCATACAAATGTCTAAGTGACCAAATTTGACACTTGACGTAAAACAGGTCAAGGTCAACCAAAGGTCATCATTTGAACAAACTTGGTAGGGCCCAAGTCCCCGATGCTGCATACCAAGTTTCAAGGTCATCTGCCGTTTGGTTCCTCAGAAGAAGATTTTTAAAGGTTTTTACCATATATGGGCATGACAGCCATTTTGGTAATGCGACCCAGTCCTTACGAACAAACATTCGTTCCCTCTTCCCATTGAGGCTCCACATGTAATTTGGTTTCAAACTACCCATCAGTTTAAGTTGAGAGGAAGATAACAATACTGAATCTGAGCCTTCCAGGACAAAGGTCAGTAAATGACCTTGACCTTTGGAATTAATAAACGTATATTCAACTGATTGCAAATATCATTTCTGATGCCACAGGCTGCCATGCTATCAGACAAATCCACTTTTTTGCCCTTTTCCCATATAAATGTATATAAATATAAATGCCAAAGTGACCAAATTTGACCTTCACGTAAAAACGGTCAAGGTCAACCGAATGTCATCAT
Source organism: Lucinisca nassula (assembly GCA_963580285.1). Classification (NCBI taxonomy): domain Eukaryota; kingdom Metazoa; phylum Mollusca; class Bivalvia; order Lucinida; family Lucinidae; genus Lucinisca; species Lucinisca nassula. The sequence goes on along the minus strand of OY757021.1, from coordinate 68,691,409 downwards.
TTGAACAAACTTGGTAGAGCCAGAGTCCCCGATGCGGCATACTAGGTTTCAAGGTCATCGGCCATTTGGTTCCTGAGAAGAAGATTTTCAAAGGTTTTACCATATATGTGCATGGCGGCCATATTGGTCATGTGACCCAGTTCTTAGGAACACACTTTCGTTCCCCCTTCCCATAGAGGCTCCACATGTAATTTAGTTTCAAACTACCCAGCAGTTTAAGTTGAGAAGAAGATAAAATTACTGAATCTGAGCCTTCCAGGACAAAGGTCAGTAAATGACCTTGACCTTTGGAATTGATAAACCTCAATTCGGCTGATTGCAAATATCATTTCTGATGCCACAGATTACCATGCAATCAGAAAAATCCACTGTTTTGCCTTTTTTTCCATACAAATTTCTAAGTGATCAAACTTGATTTGTTTGTTTGATTTGAGGTTTAACGTCCCCATCAACACTGTAAAGGTCATTTTGGAGACGTTGCTTCCAATTTTGTGGGACTTTTACCCGACATTGAGATGAAATGACATCTCAAGCCCTGTCGCCCAATGAAACCAATAGGGTTATTAGCATGGACGGTCCGCCTCGCACCGCGGTTCCTGGACAGGCTTAAATCCCCTAAGCTGTTTACCAGTACTAGTGTGCGGGCCGGATTCAGCTCTGCGTGGAAGCATCATGCAGCCCATATATTTCTTCAAGCCCCTATGGGCGGGGGCTTTGATCAAACTTGATCTTGACGTAGAACAGGCCAAGGTCAACCATGGTCATCATTTGAACAAACTTGGTAGGGCCCGAGTCCCCGATGCTGCATACCAAGTTTCAAGGTCATCTGCCATTTGGTTCAAGAGAAGAAGATTTTTAAAGGTTTTTACCATATATGGGCATGGCGGCCACCTTGGTCATGTGACCTAGTTCCCATGAACAAAATTTCTTTCCCCCAACCCATGGAGAACCCATATGTAATTTGGTTTCAATTTGCCCCGCAGTTTCTGAGGAGAAGTTGTTTTAAAATGTTGACGCGGACGTGGACGCGGATGCGGACGACGGACGGCGGATCACTGCCTGTACTATAAGCTCCCCCGCAGCCTTCGGCTCTGGTGAGCTAATAATATAAGCGATACAAACACTCAGAGACAAACCATAACAAAATAAACAGCGACAGAAGAACCGCCTTGGAACGATCAGCGAAACGAATTCCACTGGGTGGGGGGGGGGGGGGGGGGGGGGGGAAGGGGCTTAAATCGATTTTACAAAAGTCTATAAAGTCCTACAAAATTGGAAGCAAAGTCTCCAAAATGACCTAAATAGTGTCGATTGGGACATAAAACCTCAACACTAACAAACAATCAAACGGAATCGGTAAACGTGAATCGGGTGATATGGGATCCTGTATTTTTGTGTCGGAAAACTGGTGGTCGTGTAGGTATATAATAAACCACTTTATCAGTAGGGGGAAGGGGGGTGGGGTTCAGTGCCTTATCAATTGACCCCGGTATCAGATGGGTTTAAATTTCAGCACAGCCAATAGAACCCTTTATCAAAGGAGTTCAGTTCCTCCACCACCACCTCCCCCATACCACTATCAGAGGGGTTTCTGAGCTTTATCAGTGGTGTTCTAGTCTCTAAGAGATCTCTATCAAAGGTGTTCCGTTTACCGGAAAAGCAAACAGAAGGTCCATGGAGTTAACCCCCTCGTAACTAATGGCGGAAAATATGCAAAGCTGCATGTATTCCCCTCAAAATAAGTTTGGTGGGAAAAAACTGAATTAATTTCCAAGTAAAAGCGAAGAAAAAAGAGTAAAAATGTATGAAAACAATAAATAAACAGAAGAGACTCACCGTTCCTTTTTCAACGGCAACATATATTGCGACACCAACCTCTCCACACAGTAAAACAGCCATGAAAATTATATACTGGAAATAAATAAATAAATTAATTGAAAATTTCGATAACTCGAATACGGATAATTCGTTTACCATGGCTAATTCTAACTCATTGTTGGGTTCCTACATAATTGTTCCTATGGCTCCTATATGTGTTTATAGTTAAATGTATGAAGGTTTGTTTCATTTTAACTTTAAAAAGTATGTTGTGTGTACTGATTAGAATCGCCTCATTATAGTTCGAACAAAATTCCATGGTCCGGACGAGTTATCGAAATTCGACTGTAAATAAATAGATAATCAAAATTTGTTTTAATGGGGAATGTACAAAACGCAAAGAGAGGTCATTTTCACAATTTTTTACCTCTCTTATCAGTATGGTTCTACCCTTAATAAATGTAACAAGAATTTGGAACGTGCGATCGAATTTTCTCCTTTAAGTGAAGACCCGATCACTTATACGGGGGCACATTTTTCAAGAAGGCAAACATAATGTCAAGAAAGCTACATCGCTTGTAAATCTAAGAAATAAGATGAGAAAAGAGGACTTATTTATCACATTGGCGACACGAAAAAGCTCAGGTGAACCTGCGCATGCGTTAAGTCTCTACAGAGCCATTACTGCTCACTGACATGTAGAGGAGAAATAGAGCTCTTTTCATACAAGCAGTCATTCATCTAGCCTTTTCAGTTAGTTCCACGCGCATACTAATATCATGTAAAGCAATTCCGCGTAATGAACACCCCTTCGAAGCCCCACTTTTCAAAGAGAAAACTGGGATTTACGGGGTATACATTATTTTTTTTTACTTATTTCTGCTCCAAGACACAGGTTGTGGGTACTCGTTAGAACCGCCTCAATGAGGCGGTTCTAACGAGCACACACAACTTACGTTAGGAGTTAAAATAAGAAAACAAATTCACTGATTTTCGAGAAAAAAGAAAAGAACAATTTTGGAGAAATGAAAGAGTGCTCTATCATAGTGTCACACAGATGTTTCATTGCAATAGGACTCTTTTCTCATATATCCAGTCAATTTTATTATTATATACGTATAACAGTGAAATCAATGCATATCTGAAATAACTAAAAATGTTTATAGATATATATGACATTTTCACACTGTGAAAGATAACATGACCATGTTATTTTCACAGCAGCAGCCGGGACTACTTTTTTCGCGAAAATCATGTATAAAATAAAAAGAAACATACATTTTTTTTTTATAAGTACAAGAACATCAAATGTGTTGAAAACATATTTCCTGGAGTGTGCTGAAAACATCAGGAATTTTAACGAGTGCGAAGCATATTCAATTACCGGACATCAAAGTCATGTACTTTAAAATAAAAAGAAAATTGACTTTCTTTCGATAAATACCAAAAGTATTCCATCTCGTGTGTTGAAAACATCAGAATTTTCACGCGTGCTTCGCACTTAGGAAAATTCTGATGTTTTCAACACACTCGATGAAATATTTTTGGTATTCATCTCAAAAAAAGTAAATGTCCTCTGTAAACCTACCACCGCTAACATAAAAGCACTCTCTCTAATAGCACCACAACAACCACAGAACCCCACAAACAAAATGAAGGATCCCACAGCGATAATGGTGTAAGCTGCATTGAAAAGTGACTCTTTAGGAATTTCAATATGGACTTTCTCCTCCAAAACATCCACACTCTCCTCGCCGGCCACCACCCAGATTCCGACACCAACACATATCACTCCGGCCACCTGTAAGAAATCAAAGCACTGACAGCACTGGATATGTCGATTGTTCTTGAGTGTAGACTGGCACTTGGATGCACCCTGTTTCGTTTAACCCTACATGTAAATTTCACTTTACTTTCAGCAAAAGGTGAAGATCCTGATCAGACGCCGCGTCTAGGCTGCATATGTCCGATTTTAGGCCTCTATTTATATATGACTTAACCAATTCAATAATGAACTTGCTGGTCCTTTATTTTCATTCTGCACTGTATATTAAACAGTACACGGAACATTTAATTTGCGCACTGGTCAGCTTTAACGGTCACTATTAACCCGGGAACCCCTTAATGGGTACTTTAGCAAACAGTGCAGGCCCAGATCAGACGCCGCATAACGCGGCGTCTGATCAGGGCCTGCACTATTTGCTAACAGAATTTTCTGTCAAAAATATAATAAAAACGGAAAAATAGACCTGCCACCCCTTATATGACAAATGGACTTGTCCAACATATAGCAATGGAAGAGTCCACTAATATACAATGGATTAATCACACGGACAACAGAACTGAATTCTTACAGCGTTGTTAGTTTGTGTCGATTAAGATTGAGAAAAAAAAAACTAGAAAAGTGTCAATACGACACAGATGCCCCCGCCCAGGGGCCACCTCATCCCAAAAGACTCATATTCCAAAACACCTGCATTGGATAGAATAACTCACCTGAAAAAGTTGCCTTGAGGTCATTGGCATAGCTTGGGGTATTGCTGATTAAACCTTTGAAAAACAACTATCATCATACCAAATATGAACTTAAATGGTTTGGGAAATATGAGCTCTTAAAAATGTTAAAATTAAACATTTCTAAGTCTGAAACCTTGACCTTGAGGTCATGGGACAGAGGCGGGGTTATGGCTGAATGCAATTTTTGATCTGTATCTATCATCATTCCAAATATGAAGCAAATCCATCAAATGGTTTACGAAGTATGATCTCTAAAAAGACATAACACAAAAATGTCTAAGTCTGTGACCTTGACCTTGAGGTCAGGGGTGGGTGGTATGGCTGAATAAAACTTTGGACCTGTAACTATCGTCATACCAAATATGAAGCAAATCCATTATATAGTTTGGAAAAAATTAGCTGTTAACATACTTAAATTTGAAAATTTCTATGTCTGTGACCTTGACCTTGATGTCATGTTCATGCGTGGGGGTACTGCTGAATATCACTTTGGACCTTTATCTATGATAGCACCAAATATAAACACAAGCCATCTTACGTTTTGGAAAATATGAACTCTCTTGAATATCAACATTCAAAATTTCTAAGAGTGTGACCTTGACCTTGAAGTCTTAGGCATGAGTGGGGGTATTGACAAATAAACCTTTGGACCTGTATCTATCATCATAACAAATTTATATAAGCCAAATCTATCGTATGGTTTGGAAAATACTAGCGCTTTGATAACTGTAACATTAAAAATTCTAAATCTGTGACCTTGACCTTGACCTTGAGGACATAGGCATGAGTGGGGGTATTGCTGAATCAAACTTTGCACCTATATATATCACCATATATGAACCAAATCCATCTTATAATAAGGCTCTACCTGGTACAAATACCTTAACATTAAAAATTTCTAAGTTCATAACCTTGACCTTGAGGTCATAGGCACGGGTGGGGGTAGTGCTGAATAGATTTTGGACCTATATCTATCATCATCCAAAATATTAACCAAATCCATCGCATGGTTTGGAAAATATGATCTCTTAAGTTCAGGTTCTACCTGGTACAAAAACCTTAACCTGAGTCTAACAGGATTACGTACGTACGTAGTACGTACGTACGTACACACTTTTGTACAGAAGGACGCAAGTACGCACGTACCCACGTACGCACGTACGCACGTACCCACGGACGCACGTACGGAAAACCGAACTTATATGCCCCCAGCATCATCCGATGCTGGGGCATAAAAAAGAAGAAACTTGTTTGACTTTTTTTTAGTTATAAACCATTCCTGTGCTTTACAGCGAGCGTTAGAGTAAGTACAATTAATAAAGACCACCTTTGGGACTAATCAAAAGTGGTCTTAAAGACCACTTTTGATAAGTCCCAAAGGTAGTCTCTGACCAGAGGACAGTGTATGCAGAAAAGACAAGGAAGAATAACTGCATCTAACTAAATAAGCTTCTAAAAACTAAATTTAATCTTAATTTTAGGTGGTCTTAATAGCGGAATTTCACTGTATTCCCTTATTCCATACAATCAGTTGGTTGAAAAACCTACAACCTACTGTACTTTGCAGTAAGTATGAGCAACTGGTACCCACACAGGGCACAGCCAAGACTGGTCAGACTGTGTGATTTGTGCCTTCGCTTTGCGCACATATTCCGTCATATGCACATTTGACCGAAAACGTTGGGAGGACGTAAAATCCTATCGCATCCATTTAGCTAATGGTGTTTAAAAGTGTGGTCCGATCAATGTGACTGACGTTGCTATAAGCAATAAAATATGCCTAAACTAACTTACCCAGAATAGAAAGTTGAAGGCCACAAGAAGGTATCGTGAGAGGGTGGCAAATTTTCCTTCTGCCATTCTAAATCTCTAAACTAGCCCATCAGTAACTGTGATTGCGCGGTTCTAGATTCTGAAAAAGACAATAACAGTGGTTGAAGGGGAATGGGAACACCTGGCTGATTTTCCGCCATTTTTCAAAGGGAGACAACTTTCGGGATTTCCCGGTCACCTTTCTATAAAAAAGGGATCTACTCTTAAAGGAAAAAATTTGCTCTTCAGGAGCAAATTCTTCCCTTTAAGAGTTGACCCCTATTGACATGGGAGACAAACATACTTTTGCAGGAGTTGCCTCCCCTGAAGGTGTTCCATTTCCCCTTAAGACTGTTTGTCATGTACTTTAGGCAAAACGTACAGACCCTGATCAGACTAGGCAAACTGTACAGACCCTGATGATACGCTGTGTTCTGCGATGCCTGACCTGGGTCTGCACTGTTTTTCCTTGTTACAAGTCATGAGCCCAGTCCAGATTCATTGCACAACACTGTGATGTCACAATAACAACCAAATTGTTACCATGTTACTATTCACAGAATTGGTGTTCTCCAACAGTAATAAGAATGTAACTCGTTTTCTTGTATCAAAGCAGCCCTTTCTCCTGCAGGGTGTTGCGGGTTGTCGAGTGGGGTTGGGGGATTCGAGTTCCTTACAAGGAGTCATATCCGATCTACCATGGGTCACAGTGATAACCAAAACACCGACGGGTTTGATTGGGCGACTGTTGGACAATCGGGCAAATATTGTATCCGGTTGGTATAGTTTAAATAAGGCTTAAAGAACGAAGTAGTTTAAATCGGGCTTGATATATATTCGATGGTCACTGATGAGGCCAAATTTTCCAAAACTAGCTCATCTGGCATAGACAATTACTTACACGTGACAGTTTTCATTTCGTTTGTGTATTATTTGCTTTCAAAGCATAAAACTATACAGAACACACCAACTACAACTGGTGTAAAAGGACTGTTTGGTCAACACAATTGTTTTTTATTGTTTTTGTTTCGTCTTATTACTTTTATATATGTTGCTATTTCTTTATCATTTCCTGCAAGTATTTCTACGGAACCCGGGAAGGGACTTGATTTTTTTATATAAATCGTGTGATTTATCTTCTGTGGACAAGATATTATCTTGTTCAGACAGCATATTATCTTGTCCGCAAAAGATAATATCTTGTTCGCACAACTTCCCAAGATCTGTGTTGTGCAAATAAGATAATATTTTCTGCGAACAAGATAACATCTTGTGCGCACAAAAAAATTTCATGTCCCTTCCCAGATTCCGTATATTTCAGCTTAACCCTTATCTTGCTGTTCACGACAACCCCTATCTTTGGAAACAGTGTAGATCCAGATCAGATGGCTTCTGAAGAAGCCATCTGATCAGGATCTACACTGTTTGGCATTCAGTTTATGAATTTGTAGGAATAAATTACACCAAGTAATCTGATTGGTTCAAAGTCAGAAATGGGTGTGGCTAAACTGAATATTCAGCAAGAGAAGGGTTAATATATTTATTAATGATATCGAAGAAATAATCAATATGTTTTGTATATAGTTTCTTAAGTGGATTTGTTTGTTTGATTTGAGGTTTAACGTCCCCGTCAACACTGTAAAGGTCATTTTGGAGACGTCGCTTCCAATTTTGTGGGACTTTTACCCGTCATTGAGATGAAATGACATCTCAAGCCCTGTCGCCCAATGAAACCAATAGAGTTTATAAGCATGGACGGTCCGACACTCACACCGCTTTGCCTGGGCAGGCTTAGATCCTCTAAGTGGTTTACCAGTACTTGTGTGTGGGTCGGATTCAGCTCTGTGTGGAAGCTTCATGCAGCCCATATATTTCTTCAAGCCCCGATGGGCGGGGCCGTTTCTAAAGTTGAATCTTTTACGAGCACAGCCGGTGTTTACCTGTAAAAGGGCGCCCCGTAATGCATCAGTGGTGGTGTTTTAAGTTTATAAAACTTTGAAGCTGTAGAAATATTATCAGCACCCGTATAGACGGATCCAATGTTTTGACACGTGACCTTGTTTACATGTCATTGCGCATGCGCAAAATTACTTTTCCTTTTGATAACGATCTTTCGTGGTTGGCAAAAAGCCTCTAGTTCCATATAAACACATCGTAAATAAGTTAAATATTACGGGCACATTTTAGTTGACTGTCACAGAAAATCAATTGAATTATACTTTAAATAAGTAGATAAATATATTTTAGAGTTCCTTCATGCATCTTCCGCGTTTAATCATTCGTTTTGCGCATTTTTATTACAAATAATTAAGACCGTCCCGCCTCGATACCTGTATAAGTTTAGCAGGTAATTTAATCATCAAAACATCCTCAAATCTTCCAGAAACCAATAATTACTAGCTAAGACATGTCTATTTTAAAAGTTTAAAGGTCAACTTTGTCGTTTCCATTCCAAAGAAAACACAAGTTAAGAGAAAATAACATCGCATTTACAATGGTGATAAACGGCCAAAGATTTTTTTACCCACCACCGGTAAGTCCCGGCAAATAGTATTATTGAGCGATGACGTAGTGTTTCGATGTGTCTATAGACGGATCCAATGTTTTGACACGTGACCTTGTTTACATGTCATACCGTATGCGCAAAATTACTTTTCCTTTTGATAACGATCTTTCGTGGTTGGCAAAAAGCCTCTGGTTCCATATAAACACAGTGTAAATAGGTTTAATATTACGGTCATATTTTAGTTGACTGTCACAGAAAATCGATTGAATTATACTTTAAATAAATAGATAAATATATTTTAGAGTTCCTTCATGCATCTTCCGTGTTTAATCATTCGTTTTGCGCATTTTTATTACAAATAATTAAGACCGTCCCGCCTCGATACCTGTATAAATTTAACAGGTAATTTAATCATCAAAACATCCTCAAATCTTCCAGAAACCAATAATTACTAGCTAAGACATGTCTATTTTAAAAGTTTAAAGGTCAATTTTGTGATTTCCATTCCAAACAAAATACAAGTTAAGAGAAAATAACATTGCATTTACAATGGCGATAAACGGCCAAAGACTTTTTTTGCCCACCACCGGTAAGTCCCGGCAAATAGTATTATTGAGCGATGACGTAGTGTTTGGATGTGTCTATAGCCCAGTCGGTAAAGCACTTCCCTTGAAAGCAAGAGGTCACCGTTTCGATTCCGGTTCTGGTCGCATTTTGTTCAGATTTATTTCTTAAATATTTATGCATAGATTACCTTCGTGCGCCTATCATTCAACTACAATGTCATGTATGTTTTAGACAGATCGTTAATTTATTTTGTTTGATTTGATGTTTAATGTCCCAGTCAACACCTTTTAGGTCAATTGGAAACGTTGCTTCCAATTTTATGGGACTTTTACCTGACACTGAGATAAAATGACATCTCAATCCCTACCGCCCAATGAAAGCAATAGACGGATCCAATGTTTTGACACGTGACCTTGTTTACATGTCATTGCGCATGCGCAAAATTACTTTTCCTTTTGATAACGACACATTGTAAATAGGTTAAATATTACGGGTATATTTTAGTTGACTGCCACAGAAAATCGATCGAATTACATTTTAAACGAGTAGATAAATATATTTTAGAGTTCATTCGTGTATCTTCCGCGTTTAGTCATTTGTTTTGCGCATTTTAATTACAAATAATTAAGACCGTCCCGCCTCGTTACCTGCATAAGTTTAATAGGTAATTTTATCACCAAAGCATCCTAAATTCTTCTAGAAACCAATAATTACTAGCTAAGACATGTATATTATAAAAGTTTAAAGGTCAATTTTGTCGTTTCGAATCCAAACAAAATACAAATTTAGAGAAAATGACATCGCATTTACAATGGCGATAAACGGCCAAAGACGTTTTATTGCCCACCACCGGTAAGTCCCGGAAAATAGTATTATTGGGTGATGACGTAGTGTTTGGATGTGTCTATAGGGTTTATATGCATGGACGGTCCGATTCGCACCAGTCTGCCACCGATCGTTTATTTAGCTCCCATGCGCTTCGTAAAAAGTATTGTTTTTTTTTTTTTTTTTTCATTGAGTAGAGAATCCTACTCCTGCGCGTGCCCTCAAAAAGCATGTATCAAATCCAGTCTGTTTTGTGACGAATGTCAAAGAAATGCGATAAAGATATTTTCTTAAAGGCAACCTAACTTTATTCCTTTATTAATATAAACACTCAAGAAATAACACCAGGGCGATCTTAATCGATCCAATACCGTGTGTTATCTATAGATACCAACGTCAGTGATCATGCAGATATAAAAAGACGCCATGGCGAACTAATCTACGATGTTTTCATTCATAAATCCTGTACTGGGAAATCCCTGTGTAAAATTTATAATTATTGAAAAAGTAAAAGAACGACAGGCGTTTATGAAATAATTTGATAGATAATACAAGTTAGAATATTTCGTTCCATCGGAAAGTTTATTGTTAGATATGAGGAACTTTTGAAACTGTTTTGGAGCAATACTTTCCCACGGATGTCTCTTGGCGGTGATTCGGCAGTCTGTATTAATCCAAAATTTCAGTCTTCTGTTAACTAACGGGGCGATTCAAAAGAAAAAAAAACAATCGCCCAAAAATGTCGTATAAAAGACAAATTTTGTACAGAAAAATGTTGAACATTTTATAATACCGGCTAATTCTGTATACGCTTGTGTGTTTAACGAATATTTATGAGTTCAGTACACATACCGGCACAGGATCTGACGGAAAGCGCTTCCCGGTAGCTGAACCTAGAAGTCACACAATGTTTAATCAACATTGTTACAACACTGAACCATTATCTTTTAGACTACAGTGAAGCCTTTTATTCTACAGCTTCTGGATAATGAAACTTGACATAAAACAGTAAAAAAGAAAGCGGGAAAAGAAAAGAAAGAAATAGAAACAACTTTACCAGCGAATAGGTTATGTCTGTCATACAATATAATATCTCCTAGAAGTGGTTGTTTGTTTTCATAATAACTGTACAAAGAGCCTTCCTTTTCTAAGTACCTACGAACAAATTGCTATCCATAATTAATAATCGCATTTCGGAACTGTTCTGCTTTTTTTCGCACAAGTATATATCTAAAAACTTGCGAATATTTTTCCAGTTTTTTCCATTAGTTTGGATGGCTTCAGGAGTTTATTGCTCATAAACATGCTTTAATGTGTACCGCTACTGTTATTTCAACAAATTACAGTCTTAGCCGCAGAATGCATGGGCATTCTTTTATTATCCTGGAGGTAAGCTGTCAGAACTAAACACAAGAAAAATATATACAATGTAATTGGAGAAGTATTCTCATTTAATGTATAGAATAAGTATCCCTGGGCCCCCGCTTATTGGAGAAATAGATCAAGGTGCATGGTGCTTCCATGCAGAGCTGAAACCGACCGCACACCACTTAGGAGGTCTAAGCCTGCTTAGAAAATGTGGTGCGAGTCTGAACGTCCATGCAAATAAACCGCAATGTTTTTATTCGACGGCGGGCTTGAGATGTCAATTCATCTCAATGTCGGGTAAAATTCCCACAAAATTGGAAGCAGCAGCTCCAAAATGACCTAAATATATATAGTGCTGACGGAACCGTTAAACCAAATTCAAACAGATTCAAGCAAACAAACACAGTATGCCTGTTTCAGATGTGCTGCGGTTAAGGAAGCATGTGCAAAGTTTGTAAATTTACAGGCTTCCCACAGATCACATGTCGTTTCAGCAACGTCGCATCAATGTTGATGCAACCTTTCACTAAGGATGACGTTGCATCGACGTTGATACGACATTGCATACGCATTGTGTGTCCGCTGGGTCAAGGGAAAATGGATACAACCCAGCAGGCACACGTCGCAAGGGCAACGTCAAATCAACGTCGGTGCAACGTCACGACGTTGCACCGACGTTGATGTGACGTTGCATAAACGTCATTACGTTGTATCGACGTCGATGTGACGTCACTATTACGTCATGTGCCTGCTGGGAATGAACTGGTTAAACAAGTTGGCCCCTTAATAGCGATGGCCATGTCAGGTTTGCTGTATAACCTACGTATTAATGATGATCGGTCAAATTATTCAAACCAGTGCACGAAAAAGTGAATTTCAGAATTTGTCCGCAGGGAACGTGTGGCGCCCGTAAGACGTCTTCACGCCCATCATCGCAGCATGGTTATATTTTCAAGTCCCTTTGGAGCATTGATTTTACAATGGAATTTTTAAAGTATTTCAGGGTCACTGATGAGGCCTATTTTGCCGAAACTAACTGGTCTGTTCCGGAAAATCTTGTCCATTCCACAGTTTTCGTTTCTGTGTTGTGGACATTGCTTCAAACGTTAATAGAACATATGAGCCCCGCCAAGCGAATTTGTGTCTTCGAGCATTCCGTCATGACAAATTCTAACTGCGCATGCCTAGCCATTTAGAGGGGCCAGGGATATGGCTTTCTGTCTTAAGGTTCCTCTTGATTCACTGCTTGTATGAGCGAGCAGCGAAGGTTCTGGTGAGACTGCGCGGATGCGCAGGCTCGCCTGAACCTTCGCTGCTCGCATAGGTGATAAGTACCAAAATCGCTTGACGGGCCCCATATTTAAATTCACTAACTGGTGGTGTAAAGGGAATGCATAGCGGCCACAAAAAGTCTCCCTACACTTCATCATGTTCTAGGCCTTTGTGGTCAATGGTTTCACTGCAGAAATTTGAAAATATTTGAAACTAGCTGGTCTGTCCTATAACTTGTAAACCCCATATGTTTCGGCTATGTGTTCCAATCATTGACGGTATTCGACTGGTAGGTTTCGTGAAATTTCCGTGAAATTCCACGCAGGAGTGTGGTTCCTAGTTGTAATAGCTGGTCACATGGTCCAATTAAATATTTTATTTGCGTATAGCTCATAAGCGACCGTGGTGCACGAAAGGTTCGACTTTTCCTTCGAATAGAATCGTGCTCCACGATCGCTTATGTATTTGAAAAATAACTCATTTTTGATTGGACCATGTGATCGGCTATTACAAGATAACACCACACTCCTGCGTGGAATTTCACAAAAATTTCACGAAACTTCCCAGTCGAATATGGCCATTGCTTCCAAATGAATGCATTTTTCTTTTCTAAACTCCATTCAGAAAATCTGAATCATCGATTTTTTCGTTTATCGCTTTTAATACTCGTTTTAGCCCATATATCACAATGGGAAAGTTGTAGACCTCACCCACCGCCGATTTCTCCAGCAAGTCGTATGCCTCTGCAACAGCCAGGAAAGGCTGTGATTATTTGGAGAAAATTGCAAAATCCTAATTTTCTTTCACAGACTAAGACATTCTGACAGGTTCGACACACCCTTTTAAACCATATATAGAAGTGGTCACTGCTCTTGTAAATTACAAGGGCGTCTATATTTTATTTGCACGATCACTTCATGGAAAATCATTAGCTGTGACACCACATCTGATATCGGTATAATTCATTTTGACCACTGTTGACAGCACATCGCGCTAGTGGCTCCCCGGTCCTAGTGAGCTTCTATCTAGCCATACGAATGTAAGGTGTGTCGTAATTGCATGTTTATTTATAAAGTACATCACATGGATTTGAATATTTATTATTTTACCTGACAATCATCATCAAATGGTCTTAGTCTGTGGTCTCATTTCTTTGTTTTGCAATTCTCTCTACATAATCACAGCCTTTCCTGACTGTCGCAGAGGCATACGACTTGCTGGAGAAGTCGGCGGAGAGTCAGGTCTACAACTTTCCCATAGTGATCTATGGGCTAAAATGAGTATTAAAAGCGAGAAACGAAAATATCGATGATTCAGATTTTCTGAACGGAGTTTAGTACATATTTTAATAGTTACTCGACGCCAGATGACTTCGTAGATAATCATTTACCCGATGTGTAAGGAAAGGCGCTCATTGTCCTATCCATACCCTCCCCACCCCCCATCCCCTCCATTTGCGCTCAACTAGCACGACAGTAAATCTAAATAACACTGAATCTGACGACGAAGATAAAGGTAATGACCTTGATCTTTGTAATTATAATGGTTCATTTAGTGGATTGCATTTGGTTGATTGCATGTATGAGCTTTGATGCCATAGGCTACAATAAAATAAAAAAATAACCACTCTATTCCCTTTTTTCAATACAAAAGCCGAAATGACCGAAATTGACCTCTACGAAAATAAGGTAAAGGCTAACGAAAGGTCATCATTTGAACAAACTTGGAGCGGTGCGAATCCAAAATGCTGCATACCAAGTTTCGAGGTAATCGTCACCATTCAGTTTATTAGATAGTGACTTGTTTTCAAACATGGACATGGTTGTGGCCCATCCCATCTAATGGAGGCGCCACATATAATTTGGCTTTAATTTACACGGCAGTTTCAAAGATGTCGTTTAAAATTTTGATGCCGCCCACAGACGAAGACGAACGAGGGACCAGTGACTATCTGTAATCCCCAGCCGATGAGCTAAAATCGTTCTCTGGGGCTTCCGTAAGCGCCTATACCTGTGATCCATTTAGCAATCCTTTACATGAATTTATTGACTGACCCGAGCGGAAGTCGGACAACTTCACAAACTAATCAGGCAACTATTAACCCAAATATGCCTAGCAAATCTTGGAAGACTCCTGAGGGACAGTCTAATCCCAATCCACACCGTTTGCAACAATGATTTTAAACTACAGTAGAACTTCGATGGCTCCAACACCGATGGTTTGTTTACCATGGCTGAGTCGAACTCATTATTGAGTGCCTAGGGAAATCCTCTACATAAGAAAAGTAGAGATTTTAGTTTTTATCTTGCAAATGTATGCTGTGTGTACTCATTAGAATCGCATTTTCATTATAGAACACCGCAAAGATGTCAAAAAGTATCTCGTTATGCCTCCTGGCAGTAACCCTCAGTGGCTCGAACTACCCCTGTCTCGAACAGATTTTCAAGGTCCCAAAGGTGTTCGAGCCATTGAAGTTCCACTGTAACAGGCAGACAACAAAGCAGATAGATGACAATTGCTGTGTTTTTGCGTTTGAATGGTTAATAAAATGTCATGATGGCATTATAACTGAGCCCGGTGTTTATGTTTGGTATGCCAAAGATTGTCAGTAGGTCTGGTGCAAATCTGTTAACAACTTTTCTCCCTGTGTATGCTCTGATAGTATTTGTCTCTAAACTGTTATCGTGCTTGCCAAATATTTACTCTTTAAGCTGACATGCATGAGTTTCCAGTCAAAGTATAAACAGCCGATTAACCCGTTCATCCTTGACTTTTTGAATTCGTCTTTTCCATGAATTTCGCTATAACAATGCTTGTAATTACCACTATAACCGCTATAACCATGCTTGTAATTACCGGATTTAGTCAATATTTATTGTAAGGATGACCATATGGGCTTGAATCACGAAAAAAAAAATGAAAAAAAAAAAAAAAAAAATTTTTTTTTTTTCTTTCATTTTTTTTTTTTCGTGATTCAAGCCCCTATGGGATGACAAACCTTGATGATCCTAATGGGATGATTCGTTATGAGCCATCTCATCTGGATCTACACGGAGTGCATATGTACCTGTACGGTATATCGGATTGAAAGGATAAATGTATCTAAGGGCACATATGCAACTGTTGAAATTTTGACGATCACGACTGGTTGCACTTGTATCATAAGGCGGCGAATTATCGTTTATCTGAGGTGGGCGAAAACCTGAGTACCCGGAGATAAACTACCTGACCTTCCGTTGCAGAACTTGGCGACTCACATACTGTATGATCTGAGCCAGGCTCGAACCACAGCGGTAAGAAACCTATTAATGATAAAGAGTTAGCGCTCTTATCCACTAGGCCACGGAGGCCCGTTCGTTATGACTTGAACGGCTATAAATAAGAAAACTGTTTGCAACTGGGTTTTTTTTTCCTAAAACCAGACTTTTTTCGTGGCCCGATATTGTTCACTAACACAATTGCCGCTCACCTCGGAGACAGGGCGACTTGAGGGAAGTATCATATACCAGCAACTCTCATGAAAAGTCTCATACAAACCGAGTGTGCTGTTTTCAGAGCTGTGCGACCAGAAATTAATCGGGACTGCATTATAAACCAACTTTCGGGTTGTATTTTGCGTAAGCAGATTTTGATAATACGGCCAGTTATAGCATGGACCATTGGAGAACACATCTCCTTGACAGTATTGTCAGGATATATGGATTTCATACCACATACAGTAGAACTTCGATGGCACGAACACCGATGGCTCGTTTACCATGGATTTGCCGAACCCATTCTTGAGCCCCTAGCGAAATCCTCTACATAAGAAATACTGGGGGGTAATTAAGGAGATTTTAGTCTTTTATCTTGCAAATGTATGCTGTGTGCACTCATTAGAATCGCCTCGATGAGGCGATTCTAATGAGTACACAAAGCATACATTTTCATTATAGAACACCGAAAAGATGTCTAAAAGTATCTCGTTATGCCTCCTGACAGTAATCTCAGTGGCTCGAACTACCCCTGTCTCGAACAGATTTTCAAGGTCCCAAAGGTGTTCGAGCCATTGAAGTTCGACTGTATCTTGACATTTTCCTCTTAAGATCTAAAACTTATTTATTAAACTATGTATGATATGATCTTGATCTTGATTTGTCGAACCCATTCTTGAGCCCCTAGCGAAATCCTCTACATAAGAAATACTGGGGGGTAATTAAGGAGATTTTAGTCTTTTATCTTGCAAATGTATGCTGTGTGCACTCATTAGAATCGCCTCGATGAGTACACAAAGCATACATTTTTATAGAACACCGAAAAGATGTCTAAAAGTATCTCGTTATGCCTTCTGACAATAACCTCAGTGGCTCGAAGAATAGTCTACTTTTGGCATTTAAGAAAAAAAAATACCTACGTTCGGGAGATTCATTACGATAACAAACCCATGCGACATAGTGCTTTTTTCACGTCTCCAAAATGGCCACTTTTCTTTTTTTTATTATTTATTCTTTATTTCAGAAATTACATCGTACAAGCATATACAACTTTACATACCTTATACAATACATACTATACACCTTAATGTAACAAAGGGGGAGTTCCAGCTTATAGTAAATTTCCCTAGGGTTCTGCACACGCACAGATTTCCATGATATAGTGCATAATTAATGTCTGGTAAATGACTGTCCATTATTTAGCTATTTCACTCTCATATCTGTTTTCATTATGAATATACGATGTTTTGTTTATTTCTGCATCTGATACTAGTGGTAACCCCAAACAAATATATATAACACAGCAGCTTCTTATGTTTTGGAGTTATTTTGTTCTCAGGCATCACTGTAGTCATTTGTGATTATTTTTGTATCACATTTACTATTGTTCAGGTAAAGTTCCATAGACCATGCTCAATTTCATATGGAATAGACCCTAGACTTCACATCCATAAAATCTTTTGGAGTATGTTTGACTTTGGGTTTCATACTGTTGCAGTTCTTGTCACCTCATCATTTTAATATGAAAATTGCCCACATATCTATAGAACATTTTGTAAAACTTTCTTGAAAATCTGAGACCGGTAACATACTGCATTTGAACATTGATTAGTCAGAATTTTAATTTTTTCAAACCATTTGTAGAAATGGTATAACATTTTCAATCGAAAAATTGCTCGCAAATAGTATATATAAACATGAACATATTTATGTTTAAACCTTGATGTGTATAGTATTAGCTCATACAATCAGCAGTTGTATCAGTTATGGTACCCTGGGGAACACCAAAAAAAAAACACAATTTATTTTGAGCTTTCATTAACAATTCAATAAAAAATATATTTCATTTTATAACAAGAGTTTTTGCATTTAATGTAATCCTTAAGCCTGCTGAAGCTTATTATGACAGGCAAGCAAAATGGATGGTTCTGTGAACCAGACAATTTTCTTCACTCTGTAATAAGTATGTATTGAACTGATGTAGTCGACTTAAATTGTTTGAAAAGTCTGTCATACCGGAATGGCACAGCTTGCTTGAAGAGTTATGATGTTTTTATTATGGTGAGCCAGGTATATCATAATACCGCAGTCATTTTTTCTGATCTTTTGGCCCACTG
This sequence comes from Lucinisca nassula, assembly GCA_963580285.1. Lineage (NCBI taxonomy): Eukaryota > Metazoa > Mollusca > Bivalvia > Lucinida > Lucinidae > Lucinisca > Lucinisca nassula. Next base: position 68,673,134 of record OY757021.1, on the reverse strand, counting down.
TATACACAGATTACTGTAGACAAAATGGAAACACTGTTGTTTTGGTTCTTTTGTCACTCTGACAATGCCCCCTCAAAATCTGAACTAAACTACAGTCTACTTAAATCGCAGCAAATGTCGCCTGCTGTGCAAAGCAGTGTAAAAAAGTTATATTTTAAATATGATCTACTTGTATTCTTATATATGATCCGGAAAACAACCAGTTATTTTTGAGTAACATGAAGTAATAAAATAGAGAAGACTGTTCAGTTCAACTTTCAAACGATTTCAGAGGAAGAAAAGAGCAAACAGTATACTTGCTATACAAAAATATATAGCCAACTGCGGATTTTGGTTCAGCAAATATGCTAGTAGTACAGCTAACAGCTGATTCACGCCATTTGCAAAACTGATGAATAGAGAGCTAGAAAACTTAACATACATGGCAAGTACTGCATATATATGACTAAATATGCGAATGGTATAACTACATCTAAATATACTATCAGCTATAAATTGAATTTGTTACAGCAAATTGCCTTCCATCTATTTCATTTAGGGAAGTGTATGCCAAATGCCAATTTTACAGCTAGTTCCAGTGTGACTAGCTCTACATTTATTTAAAAGACTAAAACATTGTAGCTTACGCTTTTGCAGACGTTATAATGAACCTAGACAAAATGCAGAAAATTCTTTTCATGATGTCACAAAACCTTTGGTGGAGGTGCGGAGTGTGAGTCTTTGATCGAGTGATGTAAGAAAACATCAACAATACATGGACCAACCAATCATAAGAACAAATCAGAAAATCAGTCTGTGCCTTCAAGTAGGCAAATTATTGATTGCTGTTTTATTGTAAAGAAGAAAATGACAACAACAAAAATAATTATATGGAAAAAATAGGATTATGAAAGTAATTAATTAAGCAAATTCAAAACAAAAATGTGTATTACTGACATCAATTGTCTTTGTATTGTAGGGTTTAAAAATGTACAAGAAGACCAAATAAAATAGGGTAAAAAGATCCACCTTGTCTTATTCCTATTGTGTCATAATGTAATTTTTTCATCATTATCATTTTTGCAATACTGTCAACACTAACATTCATCTTGGACAGTACATGAATGCATTTAAATTTTTCTCTTTAAAATGTTTGGATAAAACTTGACTTGTATACGTCGATAACGTATGTTCTCATTTACTTTTTAAACGCCAAACTAAACAATCCTGTCTGTAAACAGCGTCTTTTTGGTGGGTAGGTGGGGGAGGGGTGGGGGAGTTTTTATTATATAAATGCCTATGCTAAGCTTTGTATGATAAGGTAGCCCTAAATGGTCATAAAAATACAATAAAAATACACTTTAAGGAAATCTTGTCCCCTGGTATTGCAACTGATTTTGGCACAAAAATAGACCTGAACCCATATCTAGCTTTCAAAAACAATGTTACCGGTTTCTAATTTTTGTTACTTTGTCAACTATATAGAGGACATATGTGGCCTATTTTATATGTACTATCTTGGGGTGACAAGATCAGTAACACATCTAATACTTATGATGAACATCTTATTTTTTTGCAAATTTCCATGAAAAATAGAAGAAATTTTATAAATAAATTTATCAGGATGATTAAAAGACATAGACACATTTACGTTTTTTGTATTAGATTAATTCTTATAGAGTTCTGTTGCCAATCAAAGCAACAAAATTTGAAAATAATCACACCTGATGAGTTAAGACCGAAAAGTTCACAGGTGTGTTTGACCTCTACAGGGGATTACCTCAGGGAGCTCTCCTGAGACCTATAGTAATTTATCAAATGAAACAAAGTTATATATATATATATAGTTGATAGACCTCAAGTAAACAACAACTGGAGTTTCAAGAAAATTTGTGCGTGGGCAGATTTGGAACTTCCCCTTTATAATTTGTACAAGTTAAACGTTTAACTAAAGGAGTCAGTCAAGGTATTTGAGATATTGTAACGTAATTTTGTTTTACTGATTTTCAGTGGTATGCTTTTACAATACAATTTCGGAAACATTTCTTGAAGAAAAAAGAAAGGAAAAAATAGACAAAAAAAGGAAACGATGGAAGAAGAGGAAGAAAAAGAAGAAGAAGAGAAGATCGTCTGCTGAATTTAGTATGCTGCCAAATTTATCCAAGAAATTAATCTATTAAAGCGATCATAGTATTCCATTTCCTATTAAACTGGGTAATCTTATCTTTCATAAAATATATTTGTTTCTCAATGTTTAGTTTCTGCTTTAGGTACGATATAAAATGCACGAACAATATTGGAGTTTGCTGACATTTGTTTTTAAATATAAAGTACTTTCCCAGCAGTATGATATAATTTTGTACTTGAGTTTTTGGCTCAGCACAATTTACAGTAATACCAAAGGTTATAATCTTTTGGTTAAGAGTAATATCCGAACTATGGTCCGTTAAGAATTTTGATACTTCTGTCCAAAATTGTTGAACGAATAAACAAAAGAGATGGTTAAGTGTTTCTATTTCCATTGTGCAAAATTCACACAGTGTGGATACGGCAAGGTTACATTTCATCAGAAATTTATTTGTTGGTATGATTCGCATCAAGAACTTATATTGAAAGTTTTGAAGTTTTATGTCTTTTGTTGTTTGTAACATGTTTGTATATATACATATACATGTACATATACATGTACTATCACTAAATTGATTTGTCCACTTTACTTCAGATGTTATTTCTGTCTTTGCTTTGTTTTTCATTAAAAGGTGGTAAACATATTCATTTATTTATTTGAAATTATTACTTGACTTATTGTTGTAGGTGTTTCGGGGATATGTATATTTTCGTTTTTGATAGACGTTTTCCATATTTTTGGTATGCTGCATATAAGTGTAAAATATCTTAGATAGTCACGATCTGGTAAATTGCAGATATCCATTAATCTATCAAAGGAATAAATTTTATTTGCCGAGTCACCGTATATATGTTTAAATTGTTAAATGCCATTCTGGTACCAATTAAGATATTTCAGTGTCTTTCCATCGGCTTTTATATGAGTATTATTCCATATTATTTCATTTCTATAGTTCAGTATCGCAGTTTTGTTGTTGCAGGAACACCATGCAAGAAGGATATCTTTTAAAAATGTGTTATTTTGTGCAAATGTCTCTACGGCCTTTTCGGTAAAATTACATTCGAATAATAGTTTCACGCCAAATGCATTCAATCTTTTTAGGTATAATTTATTTAGTATTCCATTTATGTCTGATTCAATTATATGTTTTATCCATGTTACTCTGAGAGATTTAATAAATATTTCCAGATCGATCATTTTTAAGCCCCCATTTTCATAGCCATTATTTAAAATATCCCTTTTGATTTTTTCTGGCTTGCCGTTCCATATAAACTCATACATTAGTTTCTTGATTCGATTTATTGTTGGTTTTGCTTGGTTTGGTAGTGAGGTTAAAACATATTTATCATATGACGTCGCGTCTGAGACTGTAATAACGCCATGTAATATTTTCGATAATTCACTAGTGGATTAAATATGCAAATTAGGTAGATACGTCCCGTAACGTTACATGTACGACGTCCTTAACAACGTCGCATTTACTAATGGCAGAATGTTGACATTTTTGTAAACAATCGTGAATAAAATGCGTTTTAAATGTCATATGATAAATAGAATCTCGCATTCGTGCTCATGTGTTATTGAATTTATTAAACTCGTTGAGGAAAAGGGATAAAATGCTCGGCAAAGCCTCGCATTTTATCCCTTTACCTCAACTCGTTTAATAAATTCAATAATACATGAGCACTCATGTAAGATCCTCTATATAAGTTTTGGGAGTGCGTAGTTTTTGATTACTGTAATGTTTCCCATTAGTTTTAATTTACGATGGTGCCACTGTTTTAGACATGTTTCAAAAAGTTTTATTTTAGATTCTAAATTACTTTGGAAGGTGATGTTTTTGTCATTGTTAAATGTCATATCAAGTGAATTTGCTTCGGATGAACTCCACTGAAATTTTCGCTTTTTTAAATTAACAGTTTCATTTTTACCATGCTTCCGATTCGCAGAACTTGACATTTCTTTGCATTAAGATTTAAACCGGATATTAATGCAAAATCGTCTAGTACACCAATAAGCGTTTCAAATGATTTTAGCAAGCCATCTAGAATAAACGATGCGTCATCTGCAAAAAGCGACCTCTTGAATTCCTGGTTTAAGTAGTATATGCCTTTAATATCTTCACAAGTACTCACTTTATGTGACAGAAGTTCGATACACATGATAAAGAGATACGGCGATAAGGGGCATCCCTGCCGTATGGCTACTTTTCTGATGAAAAAAATCTGTGATATTTTTGTTATGTTTGGTTCAAACATAGGTTGTGATTGTTCGTTAGAAACGCCTCATTGAGGCGATTCTAATGAGTACCCACAACCTATGTCTTAGAGAAGAAATAAGAAAAATAATGTATACCCCTGTAAACCCCAGTTTTCTCTATATAAAGTGGGGTTTATGTGGATGTTCATTTCACGGACTTGTTCACGTAATGTATTTTTCTTGAAGATGTACCCATTGCATCTTCCAGGAGTCAGTTCTTTTTAATATACTCTTTGTCACTCTTATCTTTAGGGGTCTACCCCTTTTTCTGAAGGGCAATGTGCATAGGAATGCAAATTTGAATCCCTGAAAGTAGCATTAGTTCTTGCATAAATAAATAAATAAAATAAAAATAATTTAAAACTAGAAATGCGTCCATAGGACCCCGCCTGAAAATATGCTGATGTTCGTATTCATTCATAGAAAGTTATTGACCGTGTTTAAGTTTTGACCCTTTTTTTACATTTGACCTAAGTATGACCTTGACCTTGGAGGTAAGGACCTTGGTTTTGTGTGAAGCAGATTGTCTCATGATGGCCAACATTTCTGCCAAGTAATTTCAAAATCCATCCTGAAATAAGAAAGTTATTGACTGCGTTTAAGTTTCGGACCATTTTTTTTTAACCTTTGACCTCTAAGTATGACCTTGACCTTAGAGGTAAAGATCTGGGTTTGCATGTGACACATCGTCTCTTGATGGTTAACATTTCTTCAAAGTAATTTCAAAATCCATCCAGAAATAAGTAAGGTATTGACTGCGTTTAAGTTTCGGATACTTTTTTTACTTTTGACCTCTAAGTATGACCTTGACCTTGGTGGTACGGACCTGGGTTTTGCACGTGACACTTTGTCTCATGATGGTTAACATTTCTACAAAGTAATTTCAAAATCCATCCAGAAATAAGTAAGTTATGGACTGCGTTTAAGTTTCGGACCCTTTTTTTGACTTTTGACCTATAAGTGTGACCTTGACCTTGGAGGTACGAACCTGGGTTTTGCACGTGACACATCGTCTCATGATGGTTAACATTTCTACAAAGTTATTTCAAAATCCATCCAGAAATAAGAAAGTTATTGACTGCGTTTAAGTTTCGGACCCCTTTGTTTGACCTTTGACCTCTAAGTATGACCTTGACCTTGGAGGTATGGACCTGGGTTTTGTACGTGATACGTTGTCTCATGATGGTTAACATTTCTGTCGCGTAATTTTAAAATTCATCGAGAAAAAAGGAAGCCATTGACTGCGTTTAAGTTTCGGACGCACGGACGGACGCACGGACGGACGGACGAACAGACAGGACCAACGCTATATGCCCTTTCTTCAAATGGAGGGGGCATAAAAAATAATAATAATAATAATTAATGGTGGAAAATATGCCGATCTCCTTTTCAACATTCAATTGTTCATTATTCTAATCAAAAAAGTTTGTATTCATATGTGTCGGTAAAGTATGTTCTTTGCACCACGGGGTTCTGGGAACAGACAGGTTTCAATTAACCAATTTACCTCCACGTACTATATAGCTTGAGACAGGTCCAATGCCAAATTTTGAGGGTTTCGAGATTCTTTAACCCACAAATGACAATACAGTCTTCCACCGACAGCCTCGGTAGCTCTGTCAGATGCGCGTCTGACTGGTGATCAGGAGGAGGCGGGTTCGCTACCTGCCAGGGTCGGCAACATTCTTTCGTGGATATTGATCATGAAATCTTTTCCACAGTCATTCTCTCCCTTCCACTGATTCTAGAAGGGCAGTTGTCAGTTTCTGGCGAAAGAATGTGCACTGAACTGGTTAACAGCTTACGAATAAACATACCCAGGAAAGTGTGGAAAGGTAAACTGGCCGGCTCGAACTGAATGATCTAAAATAGAATTATCTGGGCCGTTAAACTCTAATACAAACAAACAAGAATCTTCCATCATAGCTTAGGACTTACATGAGTGTGAGGTTTGTTTTGGCTGAAGTAAGTTTTACGAAAACGCATGCACTTTTAGCAAACATTGTAAACCCATATCAGACGCCGCATTGTACGGCATCTGATCTGATTGTACACTGTTTGCAAATGCCCAAACATTGGGACGCTAGGCACATATGGGTTAATTGCAAGATCTAATACTTTAGATGCATTGAAAATACATTTCGATCAGTTAAATCGTATAAAACCTCGAGGCTTGCCGAGTACCCCACAGCAGTAATCATTGAACCAAACAATGAATCAGAAAACAAGTGGCCCAGAGGCCCATTGATCACTGTGCTCACCACAACTCGAGGTGGGGGTGGGGAGGTTTAAAGTCTCCGTCAACACTATCCCAGCCAGCAAAGAATGTCGGGCCAGCGTCGGGCCGATAGCGATACGACGTGGCAACGTCGTATCGCTATTGGCCCGACGCTGGCCCGCTTTTTGTGCTGGCAGGGATATAGGTCATTTTTGGAGACGTTGCTTCCAATTTTGTGGGACTTCTACCCAACATTGAGATGAAATGACATCTCAAGCCCTGTCGTCCAATGAAACCAATAGGGTTTATAAGCATGGACGGTCCGACTCGCACCGCTTTGCCTGGGCAGGCTTAGATCCTCTAAGCCATTTAACAGTACTCGTGTGCTCGTGTCCAGTCGGTTTCAGCTCTGCGTGGAGACATCGTGCAGCCCATCTATTTCTTCCAGCCCCGATGGGCGGGGGCCCATGGGAACTGGTGAATGTTTCCATAAAGTCTCTGCCTCATAGAACATATGGTTTCTGAGGATATGATTTTTAAGAGTTTTTAATTATTATTATTATTATTATCACTATTATTATTATTATTATTATTATTATTATTATTATTATTATTATTATTATTGGGGGTATTTTGGATTCCATGGCAACCGGTAAAAGTGAGCACATCGCCTAAAATTATATGGCAGATACATGATTACTAGGTTGCCATAGCAACCAAAGTAAAGAGCCAAATTTCATTAAAAACGCAAAACACAAGGCAAACATGGTGAATATTTTCATGAAGTCTCAGCTCATAGAGCATATGCGTTTTAGGGGATATGATTTTCTTAGCTATTTTTTTTTACTTTCTGCATTTTGGTTTCCATGGCAACCAATAAAAAATAAAATCAAATGGCAGATAGCACATTTCTCGGAAAAGTTTGTCAAAATATCTGCAAAGGCTTGGTAGTTAATGCCTTTTGTTTAATTTTCCCAATTATAAGTCTGTGGAAACTCAAGTTGCCATAGCAACCAAATTAATGAGCCGAATTTCACAAAAAAAATATCACAAACGTTCGATCCCCCAGCCTACAGATGGTTTTTGGAAAAATAGATTGGCTGCATGATGCTTCCACGCAGAGCTAAAACTGACCGCACATGAGTGCTGGTAAACCGCCTAGAAGGACTAAAATTAAGCCGGTCCAGGCAAAGTGGTGCGAGTCAGACCGTCCAATGCATATATGCCCTATTGGTTTTATTGGGCGACAGGGTTTGACAAGTCAGTTCATCTCAATGTCGGGTAAAAGTCCCACAGAATTGGAAGCAGCATCTCCAAAATGATCTAAATAGTGTTGACGGAGAGGTTAAATCTCAATTCAAACAAACAAAAAATCTGCCCAATCGGCCCAGTGGCTTCAGGGGAGATGCCGTTTGAAAGTGTTGACAGACACCAGACGACGACGACGACGGACAACTGCCTATCCTATAAGCTCCGCCCGGAGCCTTCGGCTCTGGTTTGTCGATTGCGCATCATTTCTGCCATTAATGTTCTTTTTTTCTTTCATTTCAGTAAAGCCGGCCATTATGTACTGGACTTAAACTAAACATGAGTTCTATTTCATTGAGGCGGCTCCAACGAATACACACACCCAATGTTTGCAGCAGAAAAAAAGAAAATCTCAAATTTTGTAAAACTTTAAAATCGACGATTTACCTCCCAACATGATAGATAAAAATAGCATATATGTAGTTCAGAGTAGTTGCTCTTGTTAAAAGATGTTTGACTCATGTCTGCATAGCGCCAATGGTAATATGTGTCGATCCAAATCAGACGACACAGAACGTGGCGTCTGATTAGGGTTTACACAGTGTATTGAAAGAACAGTATTTTTCATAATAAGACAAACCAGATACCCCTAAATTCGGTTCTTTCACAAAGCTATTAAATGCATCTCAAGGGATTAATCAGTCTGTGCGACTAACACCCCTCCAACACTTTAGGTGTGTGTGTGGGTGGGTGGGTGGGGGTCATTATTTTCCTTGTTTTAGCCAAAAACATAGATTGTGCTTTCTCGTTAGAACCACATGGGGGTGTGGGGGTGGTGTTCATTATTTTCTTTGTTTTGGCCAAAAACATAGATTGTTGTTTCTCGTTAGAACCACCTCAGTCAGGCGTTGAGGCGGTTCAAACACGCACTAACAATCTATTATATAGAAAAATATATCTACATCTAATAAATGCTATTTCTTGAGATATGAAACCCTTCCGTAATTTATTAATCAACCACAATAGTAAAGCATTACTACCTGTACTATACAGATGGCAAACAGGGCCAATACGGAAAAAGAGGACCAATACGGAAAAAGAGGGCCAATGCGAGAAACGGAGGGCCAATACGGATAAATAGGGCCAATACGACTCGTTATTCAGGTTAATTAATAAAACTGTGATTAACCGAGTACTTTCGCGTTGGCCCTGTTCTGCCTCCGGCCTCTGTCCAATACAGCGGACCAAGGACCTGTCACAGGGCCAATACGAAATTACTTGGTTAACAACATTATGACACTGGTAAAAAATGGAGAGTATATTAAATGGGAAAATGGTGTTGGCACGCCGTATGCCTGAGCAGAGGCTCTGAGAATACTCCAAGTACCAGAAATATAATTCTTTTGTTATTTTTTCTCAGAGAGATATAATTCATTTTGACAGGTACTTGCTACGATTGACGTCATATCTGAACCAAAAATCTTCTTGTTACATTTTTCGGCTAACTTTCGTTATTTTTGAGCAGCACTATTTTGTATTGCGTGTCATGCGTAGAAAAGTAGTATATGGACCACGCCTCTTTGGAGTATTACCATCAGTCTATATGCTGATACACGAATTTACGTAAAATCGGATTTTGGGTCGATCGTTTATCAATTGGCCCAAAATTACTAAATAGTCAAGAAGTTTCCCTGCGATTGTCTACGTGACTATCACTGACCATGTACGAAATAGAGGATCTTACATGAGTGTTCATGTATTATAATAATTATTGAATTTTTTAAACGAGTTGAGTAAAAAGGGATAAAATGCGAGGCTTTGTCGAGCATTTTATCCATTTTCCTCAACGAGTTTGATAAATTCAATTATGCATGAGCACGAATGCAAGATTATATTTATCATATGACATTTAAAACGCATTTTATTCACAATTGTTTACAAAAATTTCAATATTCCACCGTTAGAAAAAGGGACGTCGTTAAGGATGTCGTACATGTAACGTTACGGGACGTATCTAGCTAATTTGCATATTTAGTCCACTAGTGGATTATCGAAAATATTACATGGCGTTATAACACTCTCAGACGCGACGTCTGATGTGATAAATCCAGGTAATGATTGTATATACGTCTAGCCGCGTTGTTCTGGGTCCAATTGTCCAAAGTCTCGTAAGCTTAACGGGCTCGTTAGTGGTCAAATTGTTAACAGTTGTAGCAAATACAATATCTAAAATTCTGGTATTTTTGCTGATAAAATATGAGTAGCTTTTGCATATTTGCATATTTAATATATTTGTCATACTAAATGATCAAAGTTTTAACCATTCGTTAACTAACGACGTCGTTCGTTTTGAATAACTAGGCCCTAGTCACTGTGACGTAAGAGAGCTGTGTAAAGAGGGTAAATTGTGAAATATTGACTTGGGCTCATCAGCTGGGACATTGAAAAAGGGTGTAGACCCAAATCAGACGCCACATAACGCCACATAAGTGATCAGGCTTTGCTTAAAATACAGGAATTAAAGGGTTAAACAAAATACAGTAAAATTCCTATATTAAGACCAGCTTTGGGACTGTTCAAAAGTGGTCTTTAAGACCACTTTTGAACAGTCCCAAAGGTGGTCTTTTATAAAAAGATACTGGGTGTAGAAAACACAAAAAAAGAATAGCTGAAATCTTCTGAATAAGCTTTTAAAAACAGATTTTCTCTTGATTTTTGGTGGTCTTAATAGCGGGCTTGCACTGTAGTTTAAGTCCCCGTTGATGATCATTTTCCCAGCATACGCTCAGGAACTATTATCACCAGTGCTGTCAGATGCTTTGATTCCGTTGGAAGACCAGTATACGCATGATTGCAAAACTCTAATTTATAACCAGACATTAGAAAGTAAACTAATTATTATGCAAAATGTTTTTTAAATCAACGTTTAAGGATTATGGCGAAAGAATGCGTATTGTACTTCCAACGCTAACGCTTAAGCGTAACAACTAAGTAATAAACTCACCGGCTCGATCTGACTTAAATAGTATTAACAGTGTCGTTAAACGCCAAACCATTGCCGTGAGCAAATGTACACCCTTGTAGAAGAGACTTATCAAACTGTAAACCAGTTTTCACTCTATCAATAACATATGATCTGCAGGCAGATAGCGCAGTTTGATACGAGTTTTCGCTGATGCGAAATACAAACAAAAGGGTCGTGCCACAATTTCTAGCAACATTACTGCGGTTCTTCTCAGATAGAATTTAGCATTAACACAGAAGGTAATTATGAAATAGCCTTTCTTGGCAGTAGCGTAACCACTAGGCTTTTGACCAGAGTTTCATGTAAACAGAGAAAAGAAGAAGAAAAAGAAGAAAAGGACAAGAGTAGGCTATAAATGAGTTTTGCATACAAATAATACTGATGGTCTGTCTACTTCTCAGAAAACGCACCCAGATTCGTGCAGGATCTGAACAGGATTTACTATGATAACAACATCCAAATACTAGTTGCAGCTCGTACGACAAAATATCGCGTCCTAACAATCATTGCGAGTCTTATGAAGAGGCATCTGAGATAGATAGATAGATAGATAGATAGATAGATAGATAGATAGATAGATAGATAGATAGATAGATAGATAGATATAGATAGATAGATAGATAGATAGATAGATAGATAGATAGATAGATAGATAGATAGATAGATAGATAGATAGATAGATAACGCATTGTGTATTCTATGTATTCTATGTCTATAAAGATAAAATAATTTCAAGTTGAAGTGTCTAACACTAGGCTGTAAACATTCAAATTGAGAACTCCGCCGGTCAATTTAAAACAATTAGGTCAGTTTGAAAATGTCCTGCTATTAGTATTCGTGAGCTGCAGGAAGATCACAGGTAAGATTATTCTTGACCCAAAACATATTTATGTGAATGTATCGAGTACCAGGTCGTATTTGATAGCTGATTAAAGGGAAAATGCTAAACTATGTTTCATAAGAGGCTATTTGTAAAGAGAATGTGAAATTTTAGAAATTTGAAGCCTGAATTAGGCTGTCACTCGTTCTTCCAGAATTCGGACACATTGACTTTATTATTGATCGTAACCCCAAAACGACATTAAAAATCAGAGTTCATGATTTTCGCTCAAAAATCATTTTCCATTATAATCTCAATTAGTCAAATTGACCACTTCATTTTCAAATCGACCTCCGATTGCAAAAATGGCTTGAACTTTGTAGGGAAAACGTGTAGTTTTATAAAAGTATGTATTTGAAACAGATATGATATCCCCGTATCCGACTGCAAAAATAATAATTCACTGGAAGCTTGTCATTGCAAAATCAGAGCAAATTCACCTGTGCTTGCTGACTTTTTACTTTCGATTTCACCACTGAGCGTGCAGAACAAAAATGACTGCGACGAAACGGCTTAAAACCTTTGCAATAACACTTGGTATGAACATGCTGGTGCAAAAACTGATGAAATGTCATTCTCTGATTTTTAAGATATGTTTTTGGTGAAGAATAATCATACCTGTGACCTTCCTGCAGCCCACGAATACTAATAACAGGAAACGTTCAAATTGAACTCCGGATATAAATCAAATTGTTTTAATTGACCACCGACGGAGGTCAATTTGAATGTTTACAGCCCGAATGCAAAACAGAAAGTGTTCTTTTTCCGTAAAAAGTACAGTAAAATTCCGCTATTAAGACCACCTAAAATTAAGACTAATTCTGCTTTTAAAAGCTAATTTTTAAGTGTGCATTTAATCTTTCTTTGTGTTTTCTGCACATACTGTCCTCTGGTCAAGGACCACCTTTGGGACTGTTCAAAAGTGGTCTTTAAGACCACTTTTGAACAGTCCCAAAGGTGGTCTTCATATAGGAATTTTACTGTATTTAGGAACAGGATTTTCTATGAAAACAAAAGACACTAAGCAGTTTTTTTAAGCTAGAAAGAGAATCTGAACTCCGAACTGTCAACATGGTAACAGAAGGAACAAATGACTCACTTCTTCGATTTTGTGTATTACAAAACTAGACGTGTTTCTTAAACCTTTTTGTACCAAATGGAATCTTCTGCCTTATATATAGCAGGAGTCCATTTCAACATTTAAGGGTTTCTTCAAAAACTATTTGGAAATTGGCTGAAAAATTTGCAAACAGTGTAGGCCCTGATCAGACGCCGCGTTCTGTGGCGTCTGATCTGGGCCTGCACTCTTTGCCAAGGTACCCCTTGAGGGGTTTCTGGTACTGAATGGGTTAAATTGCATCTTCAGTAATCAGACAGAATACCAGATTTATATTTGTAAGTTATAATTAGTTTTGGCATAACCATCTGTCTGATATTACTGATTTTGTCAACGCAGTTACAATCCGCGTTGTCTCTCGTGCTTTTTTTCTAAGCTGTCACCAGGCTTTCGTGAGAAGCGCAGCGATCGGGTCTTAGTAATGACATATAGGTCTGATTTGACATTCTCCTGTTTGTTTGTTTGTTTGATTTGAGGTTTAACTTCCCTGTCAACACTGTAATGGTGATTTTGGAGACGTTGCTTCCAATTTTGTGGGACTTTTACCCGACATTAAGATGAAATGACATCTCAAGTGCTGCCGCCCAATAAAACCAATAGGATTTATAAGCATGGACGGGCCGACTCGCTGCTAGACAGGCTTAGATCCTCTAAGCGGTTTACCAGTACTCGTGTGCGGGTCGGATTTAGCTTTGCGTGGAAGCATCATGCAGCCCATATATTTCTTCAAGCCCCGACGGGCGGGGGGCGAAGTGTTTTCTTACGTAATTTTGCAGCAGATGATAGAATATAGTATTTATTTGATCATGCCATTTTGCATAATTACCAAAAGTGATCGACTCCTAAACGTTTATGGTGATCTACATTTAATTAGTACATCTTAAAATACAGTCAGCGGCATAGTTGCATTTGTTTCTGACAAAGAGAATAACGCTTCATATTTTATTATTATTTTTTTATCAAAATCTGGCCTCAGTCTGTCCTCTAAATCCAGTAACAGCCAGCAAAAAATGAAATACTGAATAAACTCGAAAGTATCCTTCACGTTTGTTTGTGAAGAGATTCTACGTCCGCGTCAACACTATTTAGCTTATTTGGAGACATTGCTTCCATATACTCGACATTGAGATGAAATGATAAGCGCACAATCACCCACCCTAAGAAACCGCTTAGGGTTTATATGCCGGGACTCGCAAAATCTCACAAGGGCTCAGTTGTTGAGAACTAACGTTGACGTTAGTAAACACATCGTTAAAATTTTATCATTGACTGTGGTAAGAATGCTAATAGTTTTGCTGGAAAGATGAGAGTAGCTTTTGCAAATGCAACCGCTACCCATATTTTCCCAGTAAAGAGTTTTAGTTAATAATGTATTTGCATAATGAGCTCATTAAGTTCAATGGGCTCATTAACCTTCAACGTGCTGTAGGCGACTTTAGTTGCCCAATGGGGTGGTCCAAATTGAGCAACTTATCACACTCATAAAAAAGCAAGTACACTCCATCCGATGCGGTTCTCTGATGCAGGAGGGACCATTCTTTCTTACAAGGGCACAGGTTTTACTAACATTACCGGCTGTTGGATTTTGCACCCGGGCATGACGTTAAAAATTGTCGATTTCTCAAGTACCAGTCTTCAATAGGTATAATCTTTCAAAATGTAGCGAGACGTGACTGCACTTTTAATTGTGGACTAGTCCGTGTTTTAGGTAAGTCATCTTCTGTTTGGATTTTACATTGGGCGATATTGTTTTACTGAGATTCTTACTGCATCATATTAACCACTTAGCCACGGCTTTTACATATTAGCATTATCAAAAAAACGTATTTAGAATTTCAAAATCCCGCGAAAAAAGAAATCCGAAACCTGCTTCCCCTAAAACACGGAATAGTCTTGTCACGCTTGCTCGTTGAACTCTCAAAGGTCGTTGATAAACTATACCCCTTACCTGTTTTATCACAATTTTGTGCATGCTTGACCGAATCCATCTAAACAACTACCGGTGTAGCCATAATATAGGGAGCTACACAAGCTATCAATTTTATCCTTCAAAGCATACACTGAGCACTATTGTCTTGTAGTTCTTTTTAAGGGTCTTAAACGGTACTGGGTCAGATCACGTGACCGCCATATTTTGAAGTCACATGATCCATAATACTTCCCGCAGAAATGGCGGAAGATGTCTTGCCTACAATGTGTCAAAGTATAAGCAGAATCCGTGCAGATTTAAGGAAATTATGGCTGCCGAAATAAGGGTTCCCCTCCAAAGGGCGGGTATTGAATAGAACTCAGCATGCTAAAGGTTAAGCAAACAACATGACCCAGGACTCCATGTTTGTTTTCCTGTAAATAAGTTCAGAATAGTTAGGTCCTTTGGAAGCAAAGAATTCTCCAAACAAACGCAATAGCAGACTCGGTTTTATTGATGTACCAGTTAAATTTGTTTCTCTGCAAAACGGGTTTACTAGGCATTGCTCCTGAGCTGCTGCCGTCAATGACCACTACTTGCAGGACTTTCTGGAAAGAGATGCTAACCCTGGCGTCTCATCTTCTTAGTCTTCTCAACAATTCAGAAATGGGATGATGTACAAATGAGTCACGCGGTTGCAAGAGAACCACACTAAGATAAAAGGACATACAGCTGTTAGTCAATGAATTTTATTCTATGAGCCGCTAGAAGCAAAAATGCGTCTTTGACATGTACTAAAATCAGCCTGCGAACAGGTTCAGGCAAATTTCAGCCTTCACTGTTTCCATGGTGAAGCTTTGAGCTATCGAAACACCCATATAGCGCACAGCGAAAGACTCGAATCAGACTGCGCTCGTCTGCTCTGAGTCTTGTTGGAGGACACGTCTCGCGTTTCGTTACCAGTTTTATGTTTTCGCACTACAGTGCATATTGTAGCGGCATTATGGTTACTCTCAAGTTATACACCGCAATGGAACAGACGCTATACGTTTATGGCATAAAAGCAATATACACAGCACGATAACGAGTCCCCCTTGAAAAGCCCCACTTTGTGTAGGGAGAAAAGGGTATCAATTATTTTCTTAATTTATGCTCATTGTGGCTGCTCGTTAGAGCCGCCTTGATAAAGCGGTTATAACGAGCACCAACAATCTATGCTTGCCTTTTTGGTACTCGTCAGAACGACCTTGATACGGCGGTTCTAACGAACAGGCGGTTCTAACAAGCACCCACAATCTATGTTTGCGCAAATGTAAGAAAAATATCAAATATTTTAATCAGAAAAAAAAAATACATTTTTGTAATTATATATGAAAGAATCCACTGTGCTATCCGAAATGCCATTTATTCATAGTATGATAACATACACGTGTCTTTCAGTGCCCTAGAACTAACATTTTTTTCATATGAATATTTTTTGCGGGCAATCTCTGAAACGCGCCTGATTGAAGTGATTTTAAAGAGTATGAGCACTGTTTGTTTGAACATTTTTTTTCTGGTGAACCCCGCTTTTCTCTGTATAATGTGGTTTGCAAACGCGTTCAACATTCAGACTTTGTTAATGTAAGGTCTAGAAAAGCTGTGTTTCCGCTAACCCAACCGGCCCTGTTTTTTCTGCCTACCCTGAAATTTTTATTGCCATCTAGAAAAAAAAAATAAAAGATTTTCTTACCTACCGACCTTAATATTTTCTAGCACTTTTGATGAAAATTCATAAAACTGTCAAAATAGCAAAATTAATAATTAAACCATGTTCGTTTGCTTCCTGGATGCTTTTAACCTCATTGTCTGAATGTTTTCAGGTACATGTAATATAGTTAAAATTTAGCCTTTTTTTAAACTTTTTTTTTTTTTTTCATCAAATAAAAAAGTTTACAAAATAAAAATAAAAAAAAAGTTTTAGCGATACCCGTGTACCTTTTTAACCTCATTATTTGAGGTGCGGTATTAGCTCGTAACCATTCCGCTCAACAGCATCCATTGCAAGTTTGCCAATATGGACTCTTGCATTGTCCTGTTGGTGCAGAATCCCTTTGGAGAATTTTCTTGGGCGTTTTCACGGATCGCAGTTCTCAGTTGGTCGAACAAATTTGCAAACTACGCACCTGTTATTATACTTTGCTTTGCTAGAAAGTCCAACATAAAGCTTTGTGCGTCCCAAAATAAAGTTGCCATCACCCTACCAGCTTTTGGTTGCGTTTGGAACTTCTTTGGCCTCGGAGACCCGGCCCTACCCACTGGCGACTTTGAGTTTTATTCTCTGGTTCATAATAATGGACCTAGGTCTCATCTACAGTCACAAGACGTGAAAGAAAACCATAATCCTTTGACCTAAACCGCTTCGACAATGCTCTGCATCCTGATGCTCTGTTTGCCATTTGCTCGTCGCCAAAGGATTTTGAGACCCAACGGGCTATTAGCTTGCGCATACCCAAGCGATCATGTAAACTTGTTGAAACGCTACCATGTGAAATGCATTCGCTATATCTCCAACCTTAATTCGCCTACCAGAGTACTCCAGATTCCGTACTTTGTTACACATTTCTTCATCGGTGGCATCTGATGGGCGTCCAGACTGGTTTCGACTTCTAAAGACGCGCTACCGCGTTTGAATTCCCCAAACAAAAATTTAAATTGTGCATACGATGATGCAGAAGACCAATTCACATGGTTCAGCTCGCAATGTATTTCCTGGCCTGTTTTTCCTTTCAAATACAAGTACCGAATTACAGCACGGTACTCAACTTTTCACGAAAAATTTGCTTTTGCATTGCTAGCCATGTTCGACGTCCAATATCTTATGAGAGAATGACACGATAAGGGTTCAATTTTGCCCTCGTGCCTAAAACAGGTATTGAAGCAAGGCTTGAAATTCTTGGTTGTCTCGGTCAACTGGAAAAGGGATAGCCTGGTTACTTATTGACGTGCCCTCGTGTGTAAAAATACAACATGCTAATTTCGTTAAATAAAAAATCCTGGTTTTTATAGTTCTATTCCCCCGTATTTATGAATAGGAGTTTTTTTTGTATCACCTATAATGATGAATCAGCAAAAGAAGCAACCAAAACAAAAGACTTTTTTTGTTTACTTGATTAATAATCGTCTTAATCGTTCCATCATTGAAACAAGGTGTCAGAAGTGGTGAATGCCAGCACAGCAGACTTCGCCGATAGACGCAAAAGCAGTAAACTGTACATTTTCTACATGAGTCTGCATCAGAAGACATCGATATAGCATCCTCAGATGACGAGTACTTTGAAATAAAAACAATTTAGCTAAGAAAAAAAAAACTCTGTGGAAAACTCCAAAGTACAGTAGAGCTCGGGTGATGAAACTACAATTCTCGCGACAATGAGAATAAACTAAACCCCAGTAAAATTTCAAGTTGATACTGGCGCATCGTGTAACATCATATGTTAGAAATATTTAACAGAGGAACGAAATAGTAATATTAAAACGAAAAATCAGGTGTTGAAAATGTACAATAAAGACAATGTTATCCCGAAAGGCAAAACAAGCTTAAAATGAAGCATCCCCAGAATGAAAGAAATCAAAGCACAGACAAAAAAGATTTTAGCCGATCCTTGATGTAAAAGCTGCACAGCAGATGGAATTACTGACAATCAGACATAAAAATATATACTTGAATACAGAAATAAATAATCCTTTAACAAGATCTCAGATACTAGAAACATTTGCAGATATTTTCACTGGAACAGGATTTCTGGATGGCGAATAACATTTGCATACAGATTCAGAAGTAAGACCAGTTATTCAGGCACCTAAACGAGTACCGGTCAGTTTAAAAGTAAAATTGAAACAAGAACTTGAAAGACTCGAATCAGGAAACATAATCGCTAAAGTAGAAATAACAACAGATTACAGGGTCAGTAATTTGGTGGTTGTCGAAACGTAAAAGAAACTTCCAGTTTGCTTAGATCCACAACACCTCAATACAGCCTTTCAGAGAAGTCATTACCATATTCCAACAAAGGATAAGATATTAACAGACTTGCAAAAAGGCTAAAGTTTTCAGTACTGTTGATGCCAGAAATGGATTTTGGCATCTTGAAATAGAATCAGAGAGTAGTCTGTTAACAATATTCAACACATCGCTACTGTAGAATGACTTTAATGTAGAATGCCATTAAAACAGCCAATGAAGAATTTCGGCGAAGGCAGAATCAAATACTACCTAGTGTTCGTAGTATTGTTGAAGACACTCTGATATTGTTGAAGACACTCTGATATACAGTGAAGGGGGAAATGAAGAAGAAGAAATTAAGGATCTTGAAAGAAAATTCCATGCATTAATGGAACGTTGCAGAGAATGTAATCTTAAACTGAATCCTGACAAACTAAAATTAAAACTGAGAGAAGTAAGTTTTTTTAGGACATGTGATTACACAAGATGATCTTAAGCCAGATCCAGGAAAACTTAAAGCAGTTCAAAATATGCGAAGCCCACATGATTCCACAGGTGTTAAGCGTTTCTTAAGCTGCTTTGTGACATACTTAAGTAGGTTCCTACCAAAGCTATCAGAAATTTCAGAGCCACTCTGAAAGCTGACTAAGAAAGATGTTGAGTGGGACTGGTCAAATGATCAAGAGACAGCATTCAATGAAATCAAAAGGTTAATAACTGCAGAACCAGTTCTAAGGTATTATGATGCAACAAAAGAGCTTGTATTACAATGCAATAGCTCTCAAAATGGTCCAGGAGCTACATTGCTTCAAGAAGGACAACCAGTTGCCTTTGCGGGTTGAGCACTCGCGAGTTATGCCCAAATTGAAAAGGAGTTAATAGTTGCGAGTTTGGACATGAGAAACTTCACCAATATATTTATGGTAGAACAGTTCAAATTCAAATTGATCATAAGCCTTTGGAAACAATCCTGAAGAAAAAATTGCATAAAGCACCAATTCGTCTTCGACGAATGATGCTTTGAATAAATACTACAATAGAGTCTTGAAGTATTTTCCAGGCAGGAAAATGTATATTGAAGGTACCCTGAGGAGAGCCTTCATTAATACTGAAGAATCACAATCAGCATTTAGTGACTGAAAACTTTAATGTAGTAGAGACACTCTCAGGGTCTGCAGACCGACTTAAGGACATTCGCGAAAAAAACAACAAAAGATAAAACATAAGACAATAAGAAAAGGATGGCCAGACAATATCAAGAATGTTCAGACTAGTGTTCAGACATTTTTTCATATCAGAGATGAACTGGTTATTGAAAAAGGTCTGATCTTTAACGGAAATATATTGGAAATACCAGAACCATTGCGTATCGATATGAAACAACGAATTCATTTCGCATCTTGGTCAAGAAGGCTGTTTAAGGAGAGCCAGAGAATCCATATACTGGCCAAACAAGAATACGGAAATCAAAGACTATGTATCTAAATGTTCGGTTTGCAGAAAATATGATTTTAAAGAAGGAACAGAAACTTTGAAACCGCATAAGATACCCGATAGACCATGGGAATAAGTTGTAGTAGATTTATTTACTCTTCATGATAAGGATTATCTGATAAAGGTCACCTACCTATCAGGCTTCTTTGAAATAGATTATCTATCCGATACAAAGCCATCTATCCGATACAAAGCCAAAGACTGTTGTTAATAAGCTTAAACATCAGTTGGCGTTATATGGAATTCCTAATATCTGTTTCAGCGACAATGAACCACAGTTTACAAGACAGCCAGGGGAGCCATTTAAGAAATTTGCAGAAATGTGGCAGTTTGAACAGAAAACATCCTCTCCATTCTATGCGCAGAAATAGAGAAGTAGAAAATGCAGTAAAATAGAAATGAAGGCAATGATCAGGACTCGATAAGTAAATCCACGCCTCCCATCAGTGACACCAAAGGGAAAGAAACACACATTAAGTAACTAGACCCTAATGGAAACATCAATAGCGGAAAGCCAAACGGGCAGTCACTTTCCCACAAAATGGCCAATTGGCTAGCCAAAACAAAAAGATATAAGCGTTACACACAATCGAAGACAAACTATAACAGAAATAAACCGCGACAGAAGAACCGCCTACGAACGATCAGTGAAAAATATTTCACGGGGTGGTGGTGTTGTGTGTGTGTTGGTGGGGGGGGGGGTGCTAGATTTCCGCAAAACTCCAACACAAGGAATGAGTACAAAATAACCAAATAGAAATGAAGGCAATGACCAGGAATAGATACAATTAACTCACAGCTCTCATCAGAGACACCAAAAGGAAAGAAGCACAAACATGAAACAACTAGACATTCATGGAAATATCAATAGCGGAAAGCCAGGAGGACAGTTACTTTCCCACAAAATGGCCAATGGGCTATCCAAAACAAAATAATATAAACGATACACATACTCAAAGACATGCCATAACAAAAATAAACCGCGACAGAAGAACAGCCTTGGCAAGGTCAGTGAAACGAATTCCAGTCGGAGGCTTAAATCGATTTTACGTGGCCAGAATCCTCGCCCTTACTTCCGTCGCGATTTAGACAAATAATTTGTTCAGTCCGCATGAAGGCCTCCTAACTCAGTGGAACATCTCTGTGAACACAAAAATCAAACAACATCAGAGATGAAACAACGGTGAGGACTCGATAGCAAGAAACCACTGAAATGCTGGAGCAAAAGAAAACCGACAGTTAGACTCTAGATGGACAGAAAAAGCCTAGTACAGTTTTTAATGAATAGGAAAACAATGACATTTCTTGCAGCTGCCGAGAAACTTCTAAAACCAAATCGTACTGATTTAAAGCAAGCTCGCGATCAGCCAAGAACAAATACATCGAATCAGGATAAATATTATAATAGATCTTATAAAGATTCACCTCCACTGAAACCAGGTGATGTGGTCAGAATTCAATCACATAGAACAGTTGGTGGTAAAGGATACTGAGAAAAAAGGTGTAGTGAAAAATAAAATGGGAATAAGATCATAGGAAATAGGCACTCAGTTTGGACCCATTCAACACTTACGTGAATCTAGTGAAAATCCAGAATCAGTGAATTATGATATGGATTTAAGAGGACAATATTGACATGGAAACAGAAACAAATGCATAAGAAACTGTCAATAATGATACTGTGGTTGCAAAATCCCGTCGTGAAGTTATCAAACCAGCATACTCGAATGACTATGGCTGTCCATAATCTAAGAAACCGAAACATCAAGCCGAGTCTAAATACTTATCTAGTCACAGAACATACATGTTTAAATTCATGTTTGTATAGTGCTTGATATGTGTAATTTAGCTTACTTATAGAGGATATTTGATTTTTTCAGTGTGAGATCGAATTTTATTTCATCGAATGAACACCCAAACTAGTATTTTCACGAGTGGCGTAGCCACGAGTGAAAATGCCAGTTTGGGTGTTCATAAGTGAAATAAAATTTGATCTTACACAGAAAAAAATAAATTTTCTGTTTCTTACATGCTTCATAACGGCAATATTTAGCTTCACTAATCGCGTCACTCAACCTCAGAAAAAAAACTAACGTTGTTCCTGGTCGTTTCGCGTCAATTTAGTGGTGTCCACCGTATTTACTGGGTAAAATATTGGGTGTAAACTAAGGGTTTGCACCTGAGAAATAGCCTGGGATGACATTTTTATGAATGGTTACTGAAATAATTGAGATATTAGTTTCCCTAAGAAAGCGCGGACAGATCTAACGTCGTGCAATAAAATACGTGACAACACAGCGTCGAAAATGACGTCTTTAACGTCCTCGTGACTTGTGAACGGGCTGAGCGTCAATTCTAATACAGTTCAGTAGTTTTCAATCATCTGAAGATGGATAAACTGACCACAGAATTAGATTTGGAGAAAAAAGTAGTTCAAACAGTGAAAAATAAAATTGATATCAGTCACTGTTTGAAACAGTGACAATATCGTTTTCTATTTCACTGAAAAATCTCTATATTTCATTGAAACGCATGTAAGAAAAAAGTATCATTCAATTAGTTCCTTTTATAGGCTTTATAATGTTTCAAACTGATTGAACATTTTAAATAAACGCCTAAATAGAAGTGAAGGCAGTAATCAGGAATCGTATGAAATTAACCCACAGCTCCCATCAGACTGAAACCGTTGTAATATGACTCTTAAATAGTATAATAAAGCTATTTAATTTATAGTATATAAATTGAAATAGCTTTTAAACGAAAAGATGTGAAACAATACAAAATGCTAATTTCGTTAAATAATAATTCCTAGTTACCTATTCCCCCGATTATTGATTAGGAGTTTTTGTATCCACCTAGAGTGATGAATCAGCAATAGAAGCAACCAAAACAAAAGACGTTTCGTTTATTTGATTAAGAATCATCATTGAAACAATATATGGGCATGGCGGCCATCTTGAAAATGTGACCCAGTCCTTACGAACAAACTTTTTGTTCCTCCCATGGAGAGCCCATATGTAATTTGTTTCAGTTGGCCCAGAAAAAGTTGACGATGACAGACGACGACATACGACGGCGATGGACCACGGCCTATCCTATAAGCTCCCCCGGGGCCGCTAAAAAGTTATACATCCAATCTGTCAGCAGATACATAAGGACACCATTGCTAGCGTGATGAAAATCCTAGCTGTTTCTGTATTACACGCATTTTTCTTGTTTCCGTCCATCTTTCTTTCGTCCGGGGAAATCTCAGAGAAAAAAAAAACCGTGGAGAAATTAATTTGGTTTATTTCTGTTTACCTTTGTAGTAATATTTTATTATCGACAGTAATTGCCGTTGTTATAAATACACTTGCCATTTACACGCCATATGTTATTAATATTTCTAGGGAGATTCAGTTCAAATATACACGTCATACACTTCAACTTTCTCTAAGAATAGTTCTTGAAATTCACTTAATTATTAGTCGATTCCCAGCAAAACCACAAAGTGCTTAATGCGTCCAGCGAAAACGAAGACCGGCGCAGTCTGATAGAAACTCTGTAGTTTACTCGGCAGCTGACTCTCATGAAAATTGCGTAGACTCTGATCAATAATAGTCTCCGCATTTACGGAGGCTGTTGACAGTTTTCTGTCGTTGCTAGTCGCATATTAGGTTTAAAGGGCTTCGCTGCGAGCGGCATTCGCTGTCTTATTATCGGATCTGTCTACAACTTTTCTGATAAGAGTTAACACACTCTTGGCTTGTGAACAAGTTTCAATTTTAAATTTTAATGGGAATGAAAATAGATCCAAACATACCTGAATTTCGGTCAGAAATACATTGAAAAGGCTGCAAATGAATTTTATGCCTTCTACGCAAGACAATCATAAGATCAAATATACATGTACCCTTCAAAATAAAATTACCGCAAAATAATTTGCTGGAAAAATATTTTTTTTAAATTAATGCTTTAAGTCTAGTATACAGTAAAACACCCAGTCATTGTCATCTCTGTTTAGCAGCCACCTATCTTAGGCAAACACTTCATTCTTCCCAACCGCCCCCGCCCATAGGGGCTTGAAGAAATATATGGGCTGCACGATGCTTCCACGCAGAGCTGACTCCGGCCCGCACACTAGTACTGGTAAACCGCTTAGAGGAGCTAAGCCTGTCCTGGAACCGCGGTGCGAGGCAGACCGTCCATGCTAATAAACCCTATTGGTTTCATTGGGCGACAGGGCTTGAGATGTCATTTCATCTCAATGTCGGGTAAAAGTCCCACAAAATTGGAAGCAACGTCTCCAAAATGACATTTACAGTGTTGACGGGGACGTTAAACCTCAAATCAAACAAACAAAATCATTCTTCCCAAAGCATGTCACAACATAATTAACCTCTGCACATGCACGCTAGTCATCTGTCTCCCCCAAAGAACGGCTACTTTACTAAATCTACCCCTCCAGCCTCCCCAACCCCCTCAATCACTATCAACTGAATGATTGCCATCGATTAGAAGTAAAGATAGGAATAGATTCTTTTTTCTGGTGTCTTTATTTCTCTCATTACTACCATTACGCAAACACGCCTATACAAATACATTGCCACCGAAAAAATAAAAAAATTTTAATGAAAAATTGTGATATTTTTCTTATTTCTGATCAAAATATAGATTGTGGGCACTCTTAGAACCGCCTCATCGAGGCGGTTCTAACGAGTACCCACAATCTAAATATAGATTGTGGGCACTCTTAGAACCACCTCATCGAGGCGGTTCTAACGAGTACCCACAATCTATATTTTAGAGCAGAAATAAGAAAAATAAGGTATACCCCCGGAAACCCAAGTTTTATTATCTAAAAGAGGTGTTCAAGGGGGTCAAAATTATATAGGCGTGTTTTCGTGATGATTTTGATAACAACATAAATCATACGTAGGGAAATGAAAATAAAAATAAATGATAAAAGCATTGATACCAATGGAAAGGTCGTTTCATGATTAACACATATACTAAACATGAGATGTATGGCAACTTGCTCAAGTTATGGCCAAAGTAGTGTTGCGGTCAATGTTTAAGTTCTTGAAAAGTAGGACAAAGGTAACAGTCCCGAATCAAAACCGTTAGCACCAACAGAAAGGTTATGTTACAAGCAGTATGCATGCCAAATACGGAACCTGAATGATAACTGACCGGCGTCTAAGCAACGTCGCATCAGCATTACGAAAACACACCCGTGTGCCATAGCGCATTCTTTCTTCTCTCAAAAAAAAATGACTACTTTTCAGATGAAATTTTGTCATAGTTTTCTTATATATTCTCCGAACATAGGTTATGGGTGCTCGTTAGAACCCGTTCTAACGAGTACCCATAGCCTATGTCTTGGGGCAGAATTAAGAAAAATAATGTATACCCCCGTAAACACCAGTAGTGGGGTTTAGAGGGTGTTCATTTCATGGACTTGTTCCCGTGATTACTAGGGGTTTACAGGGTTATACATAGAGGATCTTACATGAGTGCGCGTGTATTATTGATTTATTAAACGAGATGAGGAAATGGGATAAAATGTGAGGCTTTGCCGAGCATTTTATCCCTTTTCCTCAACGAGGTTAATAAATTTAATAATACATGGGCACGATTTCAAGATTCTATTTCTCATTTGACATTTAAAACGCATTAAATTCAAGACATTTTTTCAAGATGTCAATAGTTCACCATTAATAAACGCGACATCGTTAAGGACGTCGTACTTGTAACGTAATGGGGCGTATCTAAGTAATTTTCATATTTAATGTACAAGTGGATTACCGATTTATTTATTACACGACGTGACGCGACGTCATATGATAAATAATTTTCCTTATTCTCATTCAGGAAACATGATTGTGGGTACTCGTAAGAACTGTGGCATTGAGGCGGTTCTAACGAGCGCCCACGAACTAGTTTTGAAGCAGAAATAAGGAAAATATCACATTTTGGTCGGTTGTTTATAAGTCGACCCAAAGTTTCTAACTTCTGGTGCTTCCCGCCTGCTATTCTCCCCGTGACATCAGAGCGCTGAATCTGGACTGGGCTCGTATTCTGTGACATTAATTTGCAAGAAGTGTAGATCCAGATCAGATGCTACAGAAAGCGATGTGTGACCAGGGTCTACACTGCTCAAAGTAGACTGAGAATTTCGAAAGGATTTAAAGATACAGCCTACGTCTCTGTTCAGACCCATTTTCCAAGACTTGTGCTTTCAGTACTTTGATTACAACTATGTGTGTGTGTGTGTGTGTGTGTGTGTGTGTGTGTGTGTGTGAATTCGGGTTTAAAGTCGCTTTCAACAATTTTTCAGTCATATCACGACGGTGTGTGGTTGCGATAGGGAGCTCAATGCTCACTTTTATAGTGCTGCCTCACTGAAGTATCATGTCCCAGACACATAACATGATACCACACCCAGTCACATTATCCTGACACTGGGTCGACCAGTCCTAGCTCTACCCCATAAATCTGAGTGCCAAGCGAGGAGCAGCTAGTACCATTTTTAACGACTTTAGTATGTCGCGGCCCGGGATCGAACCCGTGACCTCCCGTTCCCCGGAGCGGACACTCTACCAACTGAGCTATCGGGGCCGGTAATTACAAATATGAAAGAAAGCATCACATCGCATGGATATGCTATCCTAATGCTGAGCAAATATGGGGTGTACGTTATATTTAGGGGATAACTGTATTCAATATTTTCATTTTGGGTTTACGATCTTAACCCTTGTCCTGCTGAATATTTAAATATGTCCCATCCACTACTGATTATCAGCCAATCAGGTTACTTGATGCAAATTATTGCAACAAATTCATAAACTGGATGGCAAACAATGAAGATCCTGATCAGATGGCTTCTTCAGAAGCCATCTGATCTGGATCTACATTGTTTCAAAGATAAGGGATATCGGGGCTCAGCAGGACAAGGGTTAAAGCCAGTGGATCCGTAAAACGGAAATTGTGACCCGAAACCGACGATTTACCTTCCCAAATGACAATCTTCAATATACTGTAGCTATCCCCATTCTATAGAGGATCATACATGAGTGTTCATGTATTATTGAGTTTATTAAACGAGTTGATGAAAAGGGATAAAATGCGAGGCTGAAAAGGGATAAAATGCGAGGCTTCGCCGAGCATTTTATCCGTTTTCATCAACGAGTTTAATAAATTCAATAATACATGAGCTCGAATGCAATATTCTATTTATCATATGACATTTAAAACGCATTTTGTTGACGATTGTTTTACAGTAATCCGCCATTAGTAAACGTGACGTCATTAAGGACGTCATACATGTAACGTTACGGGGCGTATCTAACTAATGTGCATATTTAATCCACTAGTAGATTATCGAATTTATTACATGGCTTTATCACATTCTCAGACGCGACGTCATATGATAAAATGCATTTATTCACTTGTTTGGTAAAAAAATTGTACTATTTTGCTCAAAACGGCAATCTTGGTTGTGCCTTAGCTGCGTAAAACCAAACGCTATATCCAATGAAAAGTTACATGATGGCGTCGGGATTCTTACAGTATATTGCAGAATATACTGTGGCAAATTTTAACGTTATCAAGTCAAATGTCATTTTACATACCGCAAGTGTGCCCCCGCCCATCGGTGCTTGAAGAAATAGATTGGGCTGTATGGTGCTTAACCGACCGCACATAAGTACTGGTAAACCGCTTAGAGGTCTAAGCCTGCCCAGGCAAAGTGGTGCGAGTCGAACTGCCTGTCCATATAAACCCTTTCATTGGTCGGCAAGGCTTGGGATGTCATTTCAACTCAATGTCGGGTAAAAGTCACACAAAATTGGAAGCATCGTCTCCAAAATGACCTAAATAGTATGGACGGGGGCATTAAACAAACAAACAAACAAACATAACGCAAGTGCATTAAAATCGTTATGCATGAACGGAAAAGCACAACTTGATTGGTGTTGCTGGGTGAAACAGAAAAGTGCTCTGGTATGGTTGGTTGTTTTGAAGTTCAACGGCCCAGTCAACACTATTAACCCTTGTCCTGCTAATCCCGGATATGCCTTATCTTTGAAACAATGTAGATCCAGATCAGATGGCTTCTGACGAAGCCATCTGATCAGGATCTACATTGTTTACCATTCAGATTGTGAATTTGTTGCAATAATTTGCATCAAGTAATCTGATTGGTTGATAATCGATAGTGGGTGTGGCATATATAAATATTCAATAATAGCATGTCGAGTCGGTCAGTTTACCTAATGACACTTTACCCTAGACATGCTAAAACATTAGCGGTCACCTAGTAGGCCTATAGTTCACATTCTTTCGTCAGAAACTGAAAACTGTCAGTAAATGACAACTGCCCTTCTTGAATCAGCGAAAGGGGCTGAAGGGCCGTGGATCACGAGAGTATGAGGCTGTTCTAAAACGAACCCACAATCATTGATAATTTAGCTCAAATAAGATAAATAATGTACATTTGTACGCTTGTAAGCCCAACTTTTCTTTATATGAAGCAGGGTTTACATGCGCGATCTTTACGCGCACTTCTTAACGTGACGCTTAACATCACTAATCGAAATAAAAACTTGATTTGCTTTAGCTTTCACTCCTAGCAGTTTCTCTTAATCCATATATGACAATGGAATCGCCCACCTAATAAGTTTGGACTAGTCCATTTCCAATTATAGGGGTCTTGTTAGCGGCATGTTTTGCAAAAATGTATGTGCTTTCAGCAAATTGTGTAGACCCAGATCAGACGCCGCGTTTTGCGTCGTCTGGTCTGGGCCTCGACTGTTTGAATATGTCCCAAAAGAGGGCTGCTAGGCATATATGGATTCATAAGGAAAATTCATCCTTAAAAACTGTTCTCCATATAAAGAGGGGTTTACAAGGGCGTTCCTAACGTGGACTCGTTAACGTGATCAGAAACATCAATAATAGAAGTAAAAGATTACTGGCTAGAGCTTTGACTCTTGACATTTTCTCTTATCTTTCAGCGAAACACTTTGTGAACTTTATGTCATGCTTACCTGCGCCAGTGTAAACATAGTGGTCCCTGAACAAAAATAGTACAAATGCATGCACGTAATCAACCGTTCTTCTAGTGATCCGAAAATTAAAATAATAATAATAATAATAATAATAATAATAATAATAATAATAATAATAAGCCAGCGCACAACAAAACCTACAACTCAGGTAAATTAAACCCGCCAGTGCTTTGGTAAAGCAGACTTGGTAAGCGAGTTTGTCATAGTAAGTCACAGTGAACTACTTTTTCGAATGGTGGACCGGGTAGGTTGTGTGCATCCAAAGATGAAGTTTGGTGGAGCTGGGACCTGTTGGAGGTCACATATAGAGCCGACCTGATAAACGAGATTGGTTGTCTTTGGTCTAAGTAGATTTTAATGTGCCGAAGTGATCTGGGGTATTCACTGCTGTATTACGAAAACACGCCTATACAAATACATTGTAACCTTTATCGCCGAAAAAAATGAAAAGATTAAGATGAAAAATTGTGATATTTTTTCTTATTTCTGCTCAATATATAGATTGTTGGTACTCGTTAGAACCGCCTCATCGAGGCGGTTCTAACGAGTACCCAAAATCTATATTTTAGAGCAGAAATGAGAAAAATAAGGTTTAACCCTGTAACCCCCAGTTTTACTATATAGTGGGGTGCAAGGGGTCAGTATATTGTATAGGCGTGTTTTCGTGATGAGTTATTTGAGCTGAAACCTAGGAGAGGCAAGGTGAACAGGCGATCCGCTAAATGAAAGACGTGGTCGGGTTTGTCATAGTTTATTATTATTATTATTATTATTATTATTATTATTATTATTTTATATATTTATTTTTTTTTTTTTTTTTTGGGGGGGGGGGGGGGGGGGTTGGGGGGTTGGGTTGCGGCCCTTTCAAGATAATGTCACTCATATCGAGCTGATCGCCAATCAGAGCTGAGCGAAAACGGGAGTACCCGAAGAAAAACCACCGAGGCAGGCTCGAACCCACAGCGGTGTGGGATCTAACAATTAAGAGTCAGCGCTCTTATCCACTAGGTCCTTGTTGTAGTTGTTCGCAATGACCTAGTTTTAGTGTGGCCCACTATGTTCACCATGGCACATATACTTAGGTTTAGGTATATTAGCCCAGCATGCACTTGACGTAACTGTGACGTCAAATCAACGTCGGAACAGCGTCATGACCTTTATGCAACGTCACATCTACGTCGGTGCAGCGGCATGACGTTGATTTGACGTTGCCATAGCGACGTGTGCCTGCCTTTAGTTATGTCGATCACCATGGTCGTGTGACCATCACCGTTTGATTTTTTTTTTGTTTTTGTTTTTTTGATTTTGGTTTTACGGCCCTTTCAAGATTATTTCACTCATATCGAGCTGATCGTTAATCAGAGGTGGGCGAAAACCGGAGCACCCGGAGAAAAACCACCTGATCATCCGTTGTCACATATGACCCGAGCGAGGCTCGAACCCACAGCGGTGAGAGACCTAATGATTAAGAGTCAGCGCTCTTATCCACTAGGCCACGGAGGCCCGTTCCATCACCGTTTGACCACCACGTCCTCAGTGTCTGCATGCGGAGTAGGGTTTAAGATGAACAACCCAATAATCGCTTTTGAGCAAATCGTGCTCAGATGAAAGATAATAATGTTGTATGCATACATAATACGCAACTAAAAGCAAATGTCTATATGGAAACGTGCATCTTTGTTACTTATGTAGCTGTCAATAGTAATAACTGGCCAAATAGACAAATAAATCTGTCTTTTACGAGACATAAAATGACCTTAACTTCGATTTTGTCGGCGATCTATTACTTATCTAATGATGTTATTTCCTTGCATATAACAACAGATTAGTGAGAAGCATGTACAGCTAGCTGACAACCAAGTGAGAAAATAATTTAGTCACGTGATTTTTTTTTTTTTCGATTTCGGTTTTACGGTCCTTTCAAGATTATTTCACTTATTTCGGGCCGACTCAGATTTGACTCGGAATATAGCACTGTTAACAACTCCGTGTAATGAACACCCCAACCCCACAAACCCCACTTTAAAAAGAGAAAACTGACATTTACAGGGGTATATAGATTATTTTTCTTACTTTTGCTCCAAGACATAGGTTGTGGGCTTCACTGAGGCGGTTCTAACAAGCACCCACAACCTTTGTTTGGAGTATCGATAAGAAAAATATTGCACATGTTCACTACAAAACTCACCATTTTGGAAGCAAGAAAGGATGCACTTTGGGTGTGTTATTTAATGGCATGAGGAACCATTGGGTAAACTGGCGTACATGTAGCGCACTGTATTAGTCTTTGATCAGATAGCGCGGATGCTGATCTGAGTCAAAACTGTACGCACATCCACACAAGAGAAACAATCAAAAACACTTACAGCGCTGATGAGTCGATTGTCCCTGAATCACAGTAGGCTGAAAAATGGTCCTGAACGCAGACTTCGACCGTAACCCTTTTTGAACCAAATGGAATCTTACACCATATATATAGTAGGGTCCATTCCGAAATTCAGAGGTTTCAGGCTGTTTTCTTCAAAATTTATTCGAGAAATGGCTTAACTTTTAGCAAACAGTGTTGGCCCTGATCAGACGCCGCGTTCTGTGGCGTCTGATCTGGGCCTGCACTGTTTGCCAAGGTACCCCTTTAGGGGTTTCTGGTACTGAATGGGTTAAATTCCTGTACTTTCAGTCGGACTGTATAGTAAGTCATAAAAATTAATCTTATTTCTGCTCATATACGTAGATTGTTGTTGCTCACTAACACCGCCTCACCGAGGTGGTTTTGATAAGCAAATAATAAAGAGCATCCAGTTTAAGCAAACTTTATGTAGAGAAGTATACAGTAAAATTCCTATATTAAGGCCACCTTTGGGCCTGTTCAAAAGTGGTCTTAAAGACCACTTTTGAACAGTCTCAAGTGTGGTCTCTGACCAGAGGACACTGGAAGCAGAAAGAATAAAGAAAGAATAACTGAAACTTTCTAAATAAGCGTTTTAAAGCAGAATTAGTCTCAATGTTTGGTGATCTTAATAGCGGAATTTTACTGTATATAACAGTAAAACCTGCGATAGTGGCCATCTCTATTAAGCAACCAACCTGTCTTAGGCAAGCAGGCATTCAGTTCCCGAAAACGGAATATGCATTAAAATTCACCTGCGTTAAACAAGTACCTGTCTTAAGCAAGCACTTTTTGAATATCCCATAGGCGCTTGCTTAATACAGGTTGGACTGTATATAGAGCCAATGCACGGCAAAACCTATAAAAAAACCTATGCAACTAGCAAGTTTGATCAGCCTGCACATCCACCTAGTACAACAAAATGTTCCGATTATCTCTCTTGATGGCCCGTTTATTGGAAGGGACTAATGCGATCAGCGAAGACTCTGATTAACCTGTGCGCATGCGCAGTCTAATCAGAGACTTTGCTGATCACAGGTCTTTTATGCAGGATTTTCATGCCCTGGGTCAATTAATATTGAATTTAATTTATTATTTCTATATATACTTTTTTCATTTCTTCTTAAATGTTGTTGCTCAATAAAACTGCCTCATTGATGATTGGTTCTTTTTTCTGGAGCAGAATGATCATCAAGTTAACACCCCGAACTTTAAACATACGTACACTGCATTGTAAACATGCTCATTGGGGCGATTCTAATGAGCGAAAACAAGCTATATTTGGAACATAAACAGCGCCAAGTTAAACCCAACTTTATAAAGAGAAACATCACGAAAACACGCCTATATACTGTTGACCCCCTTGAACCCCACTTTTTTATAGTAAAACTGGGGTTTACAGGGGTAAACCTTATTTTTCTTACTTCTGCTCTAAAATATAGATTGTGGATACTCGTTAGAACCGCCTCATCTCGATGAGGCGGTGCTAACGAGTACCCATGCACAATCTATATTTTGAGCAGAAATAAGAAAAAATATCACATTTTTTTTTTTCATCTGCATTTTTTTTTCTGCGATAGAGGTTACAATGTATTTACATAGGCATGTTTTCGTAATGGGTATGTGGTTCATACGCATAACACTATTGCTACATTGAGGCGGTTCTAATAAACAAAAAGAAGCTTACGTTTGTATTTGAGCAGAAATAAGAAAAAAAATCTTGTCTAAAATATCTTTCTAAATGCCGTGGAAACTATAATAATCTTTAATGTTAGTATACTGACTGGAAACATCAAAAAGTGACGCTTACAATGCACCAATAATTAGAAAAAAAATAATCGGATGAAAAAAATACAAATAACATTATGGTAAAAAAGATGAAAACTTACTTTATAATCTCTGCTATTATTCCCTGAAAATGGTATATTCGTATTATCTAAGAAACCAGGGAAAAAATGCACTAATATTTGTGCCTATTACACACTACAGCCTGTTATTATTATCATTTCTGATTAAAATGCTCCTCGGTTTTCCCTCCTCAACTAATCTACACCGCGCCGCGCCGTGCGAATCTATGTCTTATATCATTTAGGAAAGCAGCGAAGAATACGACCTATGTATGTGCACGCGATTTTAGATGTCAAGAACAAAGAGAGAACAGAAAAAAATGGCTAGACCATGCTAATTGAGTGCCAGCTATAATTTTTTGTGTTCGCTATTTAGTTTCGAGGTTATCAACCGCTGTAGTGAGGCACGTCATTACAAAACTTGTTGTTACCGTTTGTGAACAAGAAAGTTGGGGACCAGCCTACGCATCCGCACAGTCTCATTACGAAAGCATGCCTATTCAAATACACTGGGCCATACACTGTAAATTTACCGCCGTAAAAATGAAACATTTAAGATCAAAAATTGTGATATATTTTTTCTTACTGCTCAAAATATAGATTGTGGGTACACGTTAGAACCGCCTCATCGAGGCGGTTCTAACGAGTATCCACAATCTATATTTTAGAGCAGAAATAAGAAAAATAAGGTTTACCCCTGTAAACCCAAGCTGTACTATAAAAGTAGGATTCAAGGTGGTCAAAACTATATAGGCGTGTTTGCGTGATGTGATCAGTATATTGACTATTTGCAAAGTATAATTTCAAGGTTCTGGCTAGTCCGTGTTGGAGTTTGAGTTTTACGTCCCACCAACAACTAAGTCATATGGAGACGGTGCCTCGGTTTAAAGACTTATCTCCGAAAGTCTTGATAAGCCCTAAATCAACCCATGACCCATGGTTTATTAACCACTACACTCAGGAGGCTTTTACGCTAGTCCATGTAGCTGGGAATAAAGAGGTTGGTTTGTCTTTTGCCTTGTCATAAACCCCGAAAACCGGTTTTCTCGTGACGTGGGGGATGAAAGTGGGGTAGGTGGGTGGGTGAAGGCTCATATTAGAGCATTCTTTTAACAAATAGCGCAGCCCTGGATAGTTTACTTGGTATCAACGTGAATAGATTTGTCTAAAAAATGACGCCTTTTTCACTGGAAATCATCTCTTGGAGCCTTTAACCTTTTTTTTTCGGAAACAGACTATGGACTAAGCGAAAAAGACTATGGACTAAGCGGAAAAGCTTTCTTACTTTGCTATATTTTTTTCTGCCCCGTGTATTACTAGCGTATAATATTTAGGACATAGGCAAACAGTGTAGACCCAGATTTTAAAAAAAAGTTGGTGGGGCATATTGGTTTGCCTTTGTCCGTACGTCCGTCCGTCCGTTCGCCACGCTTTTTGATGCATAGCATAACTTTGGGACCATGCATGCTAGGGTTTTAAAAATATATATATTTGAAAATAGCTGACACGTATTATTTTCTCATCAGGATTATGCCTCTTTCCTGAGTTATGGCCCTTTGCAAAAATATTGATGAAATCTTGTCAGCAAAATATTAAAAAAGTAATATAGCTAGAGCCTTGAAACTTGGTGAATAGATTGGAATTTAGGCGCAGATGACCTCATAAACGTTTGAAAAAATTAAAAAAAAAATACTTATTGAGTTATGGCCCTTTGTTAATTTGGGCATGTATTTCCTTGTCAGCAAAATATCTCAAAAACTGTTAGAGCTTGACCCTTGAAACTATATGAATGGATTGGTAGTGATGCGTAGATGACCTGATTAATTTTCGAATGAATTCTACAACAATACTTCATGAGTAATGACCCTTTGCTTTGGACATTTTACCTTGTTACCAAAATATCTCAAAAACTGTTAGAGCTAAACCACTTAATGAATAGATTATTAGTAATGAGTAGATGGCCTGATTAACTTTTTGAATAAATTCTGAAAAATACGTCACGAGTTATGACCCTTTGTAAATTTAGGCAATTTTTACATTGTCAGCAAAATATTTCAAAAACGGACAGAACTACAGTCTTGCTGTTTGATGATTAGATTGCTAGTTATAAGTAGATGACCTGATTAACTTTTGACTAAATTTTGAAAAACACTTCTTGAGTTATGGCCCCTTGTAATTTTGGACAGTTTTACCTTATCAGCAAAATATCCCAAATAAATAAAAAAAAAAAAATATCCCAAAAATCATTGGAGCTTTGGGCTTGTTATTTAGTGATTAAATTGCTAGTGATAAGCAGATGACCTGTTTAACTTTTAAACAAAATCTGAAAAAAAAAAATCATGAGTTATGCCGCTTTGTAAATTTGGGCATTTTACCTTGTCCGCCGGCCCCCGCCCATAGGGGCTTGAAGAAATATATGGGCTGCATGATGCTTCCACGCAAGGCTGAAACCGACCAGCACATGAGCACTGGTAAACCGCTTAGAGGATCTAAGCCTGCCCAGGCAAAGCGGTGCGAGTCGGCCCATCCATGCTTATAAACCCTATTGGTTTCATTGGGTGTCAGGGCTTGAGATGTCATTTCATCTCAAAATCGGTAAAAGTCCCACAAAATTGGAAGCAACGTCTCCAAAATGACCTTTACAGTGTTGACGGGGACGTTAAACCTCATATCAAACAAAATAAGCTTGTCCGCAAAATATCTCGAAAACCTTTGGGGCTAGTGCCTTGGCTTACAGTGATTAAATTGCTGGTGATAAGAAGAGGGCCTGGTTAACTTTTGAATAATTCTGAAAATAGTTCATGAGTCGTGGCAATTGTATTCATTTTGACAGTTTTACCTTGTCAGCAAAATTTCTCAAAAACCATTGGAACTACAGCCTTTATATTTGGTGACAAGATTTGTAATGGTAAGTAGCTGACCTGATATAAGTGAAGGCAACTGAATCATCAGGAATCGATACAACTCTGAATAAATACTTCTTGAGTTATGGTCCTTTGTAATTGGGCATTTCTACCTTGTCAAGCAAAATCTGCTACAAGCCGTTGGAATAAAAGCCTTTTTAGTTTTTTTATTATTAAATTGCTATTGACAAGTACATGACCGGATAAACTTTTAAAAATACTTTGCGTTATGGCCCTTCGTAAATTTGCGCATTTTTACCTTGTGAGCAAATATCTCAAAAACTGTTAGACCTAGCGCCATGCTGTTTTGGTGATTAGATTGCTGTGATGAGTAGATGACCTGACTAACTTGAAAAAAAAATCAAAGCGCCAAAGGCACTGAAATGACAGATTCTATGAGAAAATCACAACACTGTGAAAACTTACGGAAACCCTTTCTAAAAAGAGCTTAAAATTTAGAAAGGTAGTTCTGCAAATTCAATATATGATATGTTTGCAGATATCTATAGACCGGTGGTATTATGTAACGCCATTCGATGTTTCAATTTTTGAAAGAAACTATTTACGTTTTCAAAACCAAACATTTAAATTCACGTTTTAACAATGCTACTGTCCACAAGTTACAGTTTTTGTCTGGTCGGTTGTGGACACCTCTACCCAAAGATACTCTATGGGAAAGAGATCGGAGGAGAAAGTCTGGCTAGTCCAGTACATGAATTCCATTGGCTTGAAGACATTTTTGAGTAAGAACAGCACTATGAGCCCGCTCGTAATCCTGCTGGATAAGATATCCCGGATTCTGAGCGTAAACAAATAAACGGAACCATGGGAGGCCGAAACGCTTGATTGATGTAACGTCTCGCTGTTCAATCTACGTCTCAGCTATCATCTTGAATGTTCTTAATGACACTAAGCTGCGTTCGCTAACTACACGCAATAGCTCGCCACACAATTACGCTTATTTCACCCGATATGCCATGCTCTATTACGCACGCGTCGCCTCGGCATACCTTACACCTATACGTCGAAGCACCCGGAAACGACAATCGGCGTGTTTCACGCTGAAGTGCGATTTGTCACTGAAAAGCATATGTCAGTTGCTTAGACGCTAATGTACGTATTTCATGCACTAGAGACCCCTTGTTTATCTACAGGTACAGTGTAGCAGCTGCCGGCGGAAATCTGTTTCGCATATGCGTCTTACGGTCGAATCGATCTTGACGTACTGACGTCGGTCTTCCACTACGTCGACGTCCACTAGCGTCTTCTGTATATAGTAAGATGTCGCTCCAATAGATACACATGTAACACCCAAAATCAGAGTCAACGTCATCCGCTTTCCGACCAGCTTCTAACTGTTCAGGGGCACACTTACGATCCTTTAATGAAAAAAGTTGCAATACGCTCTCACTAGAACAAATTTCAGTTTCTTCTTTTCTAGGCACGATCTTACATTACACATCAAAAGTTTTATCCTGAACATGTGGTTTCTATCCGCACTGGTGTGAGGGTGGTGCACAGGATCGACGTGGCCGGACTGGTAACCAGACGTCACGGTTGATTGATTTAACCGTTTTAGCTTAAGGGCATGGTGCCTAAGCGTGTTGTAATCATGCAATAGTTTGGTTTCAGAATCAAAGCCCTGAGAGTGTGGGGTGTAGGTTGGAGTAATAGGCCTGGGCTGAGATTTAAACAGTTTCATTTAACTATGAAATTCCAAACAAATAGTGAAGATTTTGATAAGAAGACGCGTTCGGCAGCGTCTGATCTTGGTCTACACTGTTTGCCAAGCTCACCCTATGATTCAAGGATAACCATCTTCCGTCTTATGGAATACCCCGATCTCGCTGCGGCTACTTTTTACAAGACAAATAGTTATTCTGACAAGTCAGTGATAGCCACGTAACATTTGCACTGAAGCGCTTTTCTTATTATCAACTTCGGGTCGAATGCCAAACAATCAACCCAAACATAGCCGCGTCGTTTTCAGTGTTGGGTACATGTAAGTGTTATCTGTAAAATCTGCATATGAATCAAATGTTGGATCTGGCAAACAATGTAAACTCAGTTCAAAAGCCACACATCACGTGCTGATCTTGTTCTACAAATTTTTTGCATTAGTTACTAACAGTTTAAGTTTAAACGAATCAGTCCAAGTTCCCGTTCATGACTAGCCTGCATTTAGAGACAATCTGCATGAGTGTTGTCAGTGCTTTGATTTATTCATTGCCTTGGGTTTCTGGAGTGCACTCTTCCTTCACTGAAGTTGGGCTCGTCCATTCTGCTAAATATATGGCACCTAGAATTATATCACAGGACCTACACTAAGTATCTGTACCATATTCCAGGGTTGAAAGGGACAGCCTTTCTTTTCAATCAAGTTCTCCAATTCAATATACACCTGAGTTGTAACTGACCTAAACTTGACCTCGAAAGTCAGAAAGAAACCCCATTAATATTCTTGTGTACAGCTGACCTGGTCCAACAGCAGGCTGGTCGTTAGGGATTAGATATTGACAGCACTGATAGAAAACAGTGTAAAACCTGAGCAGACTGTTAAGCAGACGCCGCATTGATCTGGGTATTCAGTCCGTTTGCCAAACCCGGCGCATGATGCAGCTGATTCATATGAAATGCTGAATCGTAAAGTCGTCTGCTTCAAAAGTTTGTATTACGCTTACACGATAACTAATACGCTTGTACAATTTTGATTACTGCGCCAAACCGGACTACATTTTGTGCGGACTCATATTTCTATGGCGGTCAAAGCCGGAAGAAAAAGCCTGAATTACTGTAAACGTGCAGCACAGCAAGAATAGACAGATGGAATCTGTCATTAATCAAAGCGCCAAAGGCACTGAAATGACAAATACTATGAGAAAATCATAACACTGTGAAAACTTAGAGAAAACCTTTCTAAAAAGAGCTTAAAATTTTGAAAGGTAGATCAGCAAATTCTTGAGTAATTTTTGAGTAAGAACAACACTATGAGCCCACTCGTAATTCTGCTGGATAAGATCTCCCGGATTCTGAGCGTAAACAAATAAATGGAACCATGTGAGGCCGAAGCACTTGATTGATGTAACGTCTCGCTGTTCAATCCACGTCTCAGCTATGATCTTGAATGTTCTAAATGACACTTAGCTGCGTTCGCTAACTACACGCAATAGCTCTCCACACAATTACGCTTATTTCACCCGATATGTCATGCTCTATTACGCACGCGTCGCCTCGGCATACCTTACACCTATACGTCAAAACACCCGGCAACGCAACCGGCGTGATTCACGCTGAAGTGCGATTTGTCCCTGAAACGCATATGTCAGTCGCTTAGACGCCAATTTACGTATTTAATGCACTAGCGTAAGTGTTCCGTACTGTGTCGACGCGTTAACTTTCGTCACGACAGGGACGTCTAGATCTCAAACGTGCATCGCATAAGGGCGACGATCAGTGTCAGTGCTTGTTAGTCGGTAGTTGAGACCCCTTGTTTATCTACAGGTACAGTGTAGCAGCTGCCGTCGGAAATCTGTTTTGCATATGCGTCTGACGGTCGAATCGATCTTGACGTACTGACGTCGGTCTTCCGCTACGTCGACGTCCACTCGCGTCTTCTGTATATAGTAAGATGTCGCTCCAATAGACGATAGATCACACACATGTGGCCCCCAAAATCAGAGTCAACGTCATCCGCTTTCCGACCAGTTTCTAACTGTCCAGGGGCACGCTTACGATCCTTTAATGAAAAATGTTGCAATACGCTCTCACTAAATGCTTTTTTGGAGAACAAATTTTAGTTTCTTCTTTTCTAGGCACAACCTTACATTACACATCAAAAGTTTGATCCTGAACATGTGGTTTCAATCCGTACTGGTGTGAGGGTGGTGCACAGGATCGACGTGGCCGGACTGGTATCCAGACGTCACGATTGATTGATTTAACCTTTTTAGCTTAAGGGCGTTTGGTTTCAGAATCAAAGCACTGAGAGTGTGGGGTGTATGTTGGGGTAATAGGCCTGGGCTGAGATTTAAACTGTTTCATTTAACTCTGAAATTCCAAAGTGAAGATTTGGATAAGAAGACACGTTCGGCAGCGTCTGATCTTGGTCTACACTGTTTGCCAAGCTCACCATATGATTCCAGGATAACCCTCTTCAGTCTTATGGAATACCCCGATCTCACTGCGACTATTTTCTACAAGACACAAAAAGTTATTCTGACAAGTCAGTGATAGTCACGTAGACATTAGCACTCAATTAACCCAAACATAGCCGCGTCGTTTGTCAGTGTTGGGTACATGTAAGTGTTATCTGTAAAATCTGCACATGAATCAAATGTTGGATCTGGCAAACAATGTAAACTCAGTTCAAAAGCCACACATGGTGCTGATCTTGCTGATTTTGTTCTACACTTTTTTGCATTAGTTACTAACATCTTAAGTTTAAACGAATCAGTCCAAGTCCCCGTTCATGACCAGCCTGCATTTAGAGACAATAGGCATGAGTGTTGTCAGTGCTTTGATTTATTCACTGCCTTGGGTTTCTGGAGTGCACTCTCCCATCACTGAAGTTGGGCTCGTCCATTCTGCTAAATATATGGCACCTAGAATTATATCACAGGACATACACTAAGTATCTGTACCATATTCCAGGACTGAAAGGGACAGCCTTTCTTTTCAATTTCTCCACGCAAAGTCAATAAACACCTAAGTTGTAACTGACCTAAACTTGACCTCGAAAGTCAGAAAGAAAACCCATTAGTATTCTTGTCTACAGCTGACCTGGTCCAACAGCAGGCTGGCCTTTAAGGGTTAAATATTGACAACACTGATAGAAAACAGTGTAAAACCTGTGCAGACTGCTGAGCAGACGCCGCATTGATCTGGGTATACAGCCAAACCCGTCGCATGATGCAGCTGATTCATATGAAATGCTGAATCGTCAAGTCGTCTGCTTCAAAAGTTTGTATTGCGCTTACACGATAACTAATACGCTTGTACAATTTTGATTACTGCGCCAAACCGGACTACATTTTGTGCGGACTCATATTTCTATGGCGGCAAAAGCCGGAAGAAAAAGCCTGAATTACTTTAAACGTGCAGCACAGCAAGAATAGACAGATGGAATCTGTCATTAAAAATGAAATCTTTTCTTCAGTAATGGCCCTTTGAAAATTTTGGCATTTAGAGGCAAGCATATGGTTGGGGGTTCCGCTGATTCAAAAAGAGCAGTTGTCAGTTTCTTGCGAAAGATTGTGCAAGCTTACGTATAAGCTTGCCCAGGAAAAGTGTGGATATGTAAACTGACCGGCTAAAATGACCTAAATAGTGTCGCCTGGGCCGTTAAACTCCAATACAAACAAAATATTGTTGGGGCATAGTGTTTCACAAACATAACTTCTATATATAGTTTTGCTTATTTCTGCTCCAAGACATAGGTTGTGGGTACTCGTTAGAACCGCCTCAACGAGGCGGTTCTAACGAGCACACATAATCTATGTTTGGAGTTTAAATAAGACAAATATCACAAATTTTCATCAGAAAAATAGCAATTTTGGGGATATGAAAGAATGCACTATGTAACGCGGGTGAGTTATCGTAATGAATAGTCTTGAAAAGTTAAGATATAGAGCCCTGAGGTTTTGTGCTCATTAGGAAAATATATCCGTGTGGAATAATGGCGTCCAACATGGTGCCAGAAATGAATAAAATTGGGTAAAAATGATAACATCTTCCTTATTTCTGCTTTCAACATAGCTTGCGGATGCTCGTTAGAACCGCCTCAATGAGGCGGTTCTAACGAGTACCCACAATCTATGTTAATGGGCAAAAATAAGGCAGATAATGTATACCCCGTAGACCCCACTTTTTACTATAAAAAGTGGGGTTAAGAGGAGTCTTTGTTTCACTGACTTGTTATCGTTGTGTGTCCAAGCAGCGAACAGTAAGATGCTGATCAGGATCTGCGGATGCACTTAATGGCATAAACTGGTTTGTAACATGGTGAGCTAAACATTTAAGCTCGGACACAGCGGTCTACCACGTGCGACAAAGCTACCGCATCCGCGTAGGCCTCAAAGGTCCAGCAGAAACGTTTCGTATGATTTAGTCAGATTTGCCATTCGGTGGTTATTCTTGTGCTCTGACTACTTTAGACTTTATCTTACTGTTCATCTGCAGTGAACATTAACCAAACAGGCAACGTCAATTCAACGTTGTTGTGACGTTAAAACAACGTTAAT
This sequence comes from Lucinisca nassula, assembly GCA_963580285.1. Lineage (NCBI taxonomy): Eukaryota > Metazoa > Mollusca > Bivalvia > Lucinida > Lucinidae > Lucinisca > Lucinisca nassula. Next base: position 68,630,467 of record OY757021.1, on the reverse strand, counting down.
ACTTTGATTACCAGCGCGGATTGTGTTTGAGATAAACAACACTGAAAGAGAAAATAGTCCCATCGTCAACAAACGTTACATGCCGGCCTTAAGCCCCCGCCCATAGGGGCTTGAAGAAATATATGGGCTGCATGATGCTTCCACGCAGAGCTGAATCCGGCCCGCACATCATTGGGCGACAGGGCTTGAGATGTCATTTCATTTCAATGTCGGGTAAAAGTCCCACAAAATTGGAAGCAACGTCTCCAAAATGACCTTTACAGTGTTGACGGGGACGTTAAACCTAAAATCAAACAAACAAAACATGCCGCCTAAGTAGCTCACTCGGATGCGCGTCCGACTGGTGATCTGGAGGACGCGGGTTCGATAACTGCCGGGGCGGCAACAATCTTTCTTCGGTCATTCTCTCCTTTCCGCTGATTCAAGAAGGGCAATTGACAGTTTTAGGCGAGGAATGTGCATTATATCGGTTAACCGATTACGTATTAGCCTGCCCTGGAGAAACTGACCGGCCCAAAATGACCTAAAAAGTGTTGACTGGGCGGTTAAACTACAACACAAACAAAAACAAACGTTACATGCTTTGCTGTGTTAGCCCAGCCGGCACACGTCGATTGGACAACGTCAGATCAACGTCGGTGACGTTGCACCGTCGTAGATTAGACGTTGCATAAAGGCTATGACGTCGCACCAACGTTGATGTGACGTTACAATTTCGTCATGTGCCTGCTGGTCGGTTTTCTCTCGAAAGTGCCTCATTATTAATAATACTAAATACAGTCAGGTGTGGAAACAATTAAAACATAGCATCTGATAGCTAGAAACAATGAAAATACTGCACGCCATTACCATAACATACCTGTACAGGTAAATGTTATCTTTCAAGGTACTTAGGATGACATTTACAGAATGTATATGCAGAATTAACAAGGCCTTGCAAATCTCATCTCTCTACAGAGAAACGTGGGGTCTACCACGATATACCATGTAGTGATAAGATGAGCTTTTGTGATTACATTTTGTCCGTTGTTCGTCGTCAGAGCGTGCGTGCGTCCGTCCGAAAACAATTTCTTCAAACGACATCTGCTAAATCTCTGATCGGATTTTGACCAAACCCTTAGGTGGTCCCCTTTCAGAGTTGTTCAAATGGCTCCACTCCTCTACCAAGATTGTTCAAATTATAGCCCTGGGGCCAAAAATGCCCCCGCGCCGGGGCCCATCCGTTTTACATAGACTTATATAGGGGAAACATTTAAAAATCTTCTTGTCTGAAATTAGATGACCCAGGTGTTTGATATTTGGTATGAAGTTGTATCTAGTGGACCTCGAAGAAGATTGTCCAAATTATAGCCCACGGGCTAAAAATGCCCCCGCGCCTGCGCCCGCCGGTTTTACATATACTCATATAAAATAATTATGGAACATCTTTAAAAATCTTCTTGTCTGGGACCACAAGGCCCAGGTCTTTCATATTTGGTATGAAGCTTCATCTAGTAGTTCAAATTATAGCCCTGGGGCAAACTTTAAATGGACACGCCCCGGGTCAACCGGTTTTGCATAGGCTTATATAGGGAAAAACCTTTAAAAATCTTCTTATCTGAAACCAGAAGGCCTAGGTCTTTGATGTTTGGTATGAAGCCTCATCTAGTGGACCTCTACCAAGATTGTTCAAATTATAGCCCTGGGGCCAAAACGCCCCCGCACCGGGGCCCACCGGTTTTACATAGGCTTATATATGGTCCAGGTGTTTGATATTTGGTATGAAGTTGTTTCTACTGGACTTTGAAGAAGATTGTTCAAATTATAGCCCTGGGGCCAAAAACGCCCCCGCGCCAGCGCCCACCGGTTTTACATATACTTATATAGGGGAAATCTTTAAAATTCTTCTTGCCTGAGGTCACAAGGCCCAGGTCTTTGATATTTGGTATGAAGCTTCATCTAGTGGACCTCTACCAAAATTGTTCAAATTATAGCCCTGGGGCCAAAAATGGCCACGCCCCGGGATCAGCCGGTTTTACATATGCTTATATAGGGAAAACCTTTAAAAATCTTCGAAGGCCCAGGTCTTTGATATATGGAATGAAGTTTCAGCTAGTTGACCTCTACTACGATTGTCCATATTTTAGCCCTGGGACCAAAAATGGTCCCGCCCCGGGGCCCACCGGTTTTACATTGACTTCTATAGGGAAACCCTTTACCAGCTTCTCGTTTGAAATCAGAAGGCCTAGGCCTTTGGTGTTTGGTATGAAGCTTCATCTGGTAGACCTCTACCAAGATTGTTCAGATTATAGCCCTGTGGTCACAAATGGTCCTGCCCTGGGGCCCACTGGTTTTACATCAACATATAAAGAAAACCTTTAAAAATCTTTTTCTCTGAAACCACAAGGCCCAGGTCTTTGCTATTTTGGAATTAAGCTTCATCTAGTGGCCCTCTACCAAGACTGTTCAAATTATAGCCCCATGGGGCCCAAAATGGGGCCCACAGGTTTTATATAGAAGTGTGGCATTGTTAGTTAGAGTGAGCAGGTTCCCCACCCCCTGTCACAACGTGACATTGTAAGTAAATCTTAGCCGATTCAAATCCTACTGGTGCATTAGTTTTGTTTGTTTGTTTGATTTGAGGTTAAACGTCCCCATCAACACTATTTAGGTCATTTTGGAGACGTTGCTTCCAATTTTGTAGGACTTTTACCCGACATTGAGATGAAATGACATCTCAATCCCTGCACCTGACTCTCAATGTTCACAAGGTGTCCAGATATGACATACAAGTCAGCTCTGTATTGTCACGGGGAACCATTGACTCATATGTCTAGCATCTAATGCCACCCCACCCCACCCCGCCCCCACTTGTCACCACATGGCATTGTAAGTTGGACTGAGCAAATTCATATCCGTCCCTCAATGTCCAGAACGTGCCCAGAAAGTAACTGTAGTCTCAAAGGGAACTTTTGAGAGACTTCATCCTTGGAAGATAAAAAACCGTTTGGAAGGAATGTTCCATGGGTGACCCTCTGACAAAATTGCTCAAAATCGTTTCGGCTCCACTGAACATAATAACCACAAAAACTAAAAATTGACAACCTTTAAAATGACTTCTACTACTAAGTAGGTAGTCAGATTTTGAAATAATTTCACAGAAATGTTCCTTGGGTCACTGTCAGTCAAAATGGCTCAAACCATCCACTCCACCTTATAATACCTACCATTTTATCTGTACAATAAGGATCAGGTAAGCGATCCAGGGCCATTATGTCCCTCTTGTTGTGTTTGTAGTTGTTAGGAGTTGTGAGCACTCTGTGAAAAAAACGGCGATTTAACCCTTATCCTGCTGAATATTCAGTTTAGCCACACCCATTTCAGACATTGAACCAATCAGATTACTTGATGTAATTTATTCCTACAAAGCCTTAAACTTAATGTCAAACAGTGTAGATCCTGATCAGATGGCTTCTTCAGAAGCCATCTGATCTGGATCTACACTGTTTCCAAAGACGGGGATTGTCGTGAACAGCATGATAAGAGTTAAATGAGCCCACTATGTTTGAAGCAGAAATTCAGAAAACATACCACAAATTTTCACTAGACAATCACCAATTTTAGGGCAGGCATAATCGTTAACTCTAATGTGCCCAGTTGTTCAATGATAACGAAGCGACGTCATCATCAAAGTTACATTAATACTTCAGGATTTCGGTACGTCAAAAACTTATTTTCTTTTGTTTTACCCTATATTATTTATTGCACTTCCTAGAACAGTTAACGTTTTGATCACAAACATGAGGGCCATATCTGACATTGGTTTGAATGTGCCATCTCTTGACTACTTTATGGCCCTTGCCAGATATTTCACTGGTGTCGATAATCAGTGGTGGACGAAAATCGGAGTTCCCAGAGAAACAAGAGCACCGCAAGCGGATGCCATGTTTTTTTTTTTTTTTTTTTTTTTTTTTTTGGTATGTCACCGAGAGACAGAGAGAGAAAAAATCAGTCAAAATGCATGAAAGAGTTATGGAACTTGGTCAGAATGTAACTGTTGTGATGATATAGTTGCGTGACAAGTTTCATGAGGCTGGGCCAAATACTTCTGGAAATATGGCCATAGCTAAAGATTTTAAATAGGTCAAGGTCACAAGTAAAGAAGTTTGATGCCAATAGAAAAGTCTTGCCCCAGGAAAACAGATGTGAATTTTGTTTGTTTGTTTGATTTGAGGTTTAACGTCACCGTCAACACTGTATAGATCATTTTGGAGACGTTGCTTCCAATTTTGTGGGACTTTTACCCGACATTGATATGAAATGATATCTCAAGCTCTGTCGCCCAATGAAACCAATAGGGTTTATAAGCATGGACGGTCCGACTTGCACCGCTTTTCCTTGGCAGGCTTAGATCCTCTAAACGGCTTACCAGTACTCGTGTGTGGTCGGTTTCAGCTCTGCGTGGAAGCATCATGCAGCCCATCTATTTCTTCAAGCCTCGATGGGCGGGGGCGAGATGTGAATTTTGAAAGCTGTATTGTTTGTGGTATGAAAATGAGAGACCAAAATATTTTCTTCCAACGGGCGCTTTTTCCTATGTCACAAAGGGAGATAAATAAGTCAATTTGCATGATAGAGTTATGGGACTTAGTAAAAATGAAACGCTTGTGATCATACAGATCTGTGTGAAGGTTCAAAGTTCGTGAGGGGAGGGTAAATACTTTTGGAAGTATGGCCAATGATTAAAGTTTTTGGTTACATTTTCGAAAAGTAGGTCAGAGTTCAAAGGTCAATGTCAATTTTAAAAAAAAATTGGTATCAATGGAAAGATCTTGTCCCAAGGAACATCCATGTCAAGTTTAAAGGCCCTGCTGTAAATAGTATTTAAATGAGAGGAAGAAATGCATTTCAGTAAAAAAGGTCGAAGTTCGAAGGTCAAAGTCACAGGTCAAAAAACTTAGTATCAATGGAAAAGTCTTGTCCCAAGGAACATCCATGTGAAGTTTGTTTGAAGGTTGTATTGTTAGTGGTATTCAAACGAGTGACAAAACATTTTTAAATGGCGTTAAAAGAGGAGATAATGTAGTCAAATTGCATGACAGAGTTATTGAAGTTACAAAGAATGTAGCCCTTGTAATGGTAAATATGTGTGTGAAGTTTCATGAAGGTACTTTTGGAAATGTGGTCAAGGTTAAAGTTTTTGGTTAAATTTTCGAAAAATATGTCAGTGTTCAAAGGTCAAGGTCACAGGTCGAAATGTTTGGTATCAATGGAAAGGCCTTGCCCCAAGGAAAGTCCATGTGAAGTTTGAAGGCTCTGTTATAAACAGTATGGAAATGAGAGTGAAAATGTGTTTCAGGAAAAAAATAGAAAAGGGTAGATAATTCAGCCAAAACCAACAATACATTTGACCCTTAGTCAGAATGTAGCTCTTGTGATGGAATGTGCAGTCAAACCTGTCATAGAGGCCACCTCTATTATGCAAGCAACCTGTCTTAAGCAAGCAAGCATTTTGTTCCCGAAAAAGGCAAATGCATTGATAATCCACTGTATTAAGCAAGCACCTGTCTTAAGCAAGCACAGTTTGATCATCCTTGAGGTGCTAGGTTAACACAGGTTGGACTGTGTATGAAGTTTCATGAGGCTAGTTCAAATACTTTTGAAGTTATAGCCAAGGATAAGTTGTTTTTTTCCGGAACGACTTCTTCGACTACAACGACAACACAGACACCGGAGTAATGACAATAGCTAGAATTTTTTACTTCGAAAAAAAAGAGAGAGAAAAAAAAACAAAAACAAAAAAACAGACGAGCTAAAGTAACAACTGGCCTCCCATTGGAGAACGTGGCGCCTAACATGTGACCTGTGCGAGGCTCAAATCCACAGCGGTGAGGGTCAGAGTTAACCCATATATGCCTACTGCCTAGCGGCCCTTTAATGGGACATTGGCAAACAGTGCAAACCCAGATAAGACGCCACAGAGCGGCGTCTGATCTGTGTCTACACTGATTGCTTAAAGAAAATTCATTTTTGTAAAATTTGCCACAAACAGAAACAAACCTGACACCTAAAAGAAGCGTGTAAATCACGTTTTGTGGTGTCAAACCACTATACAGGGAATGTTAGCCGGCGAGTTAACCTAACTATAGGTTTGTCCAGGTTCTTAGCGGTTAGTTAGCTTACTTCGTTTCAGTGTTGACGGCTTAGGTTCAATCTACACCTGTTTCCTCTGTGCAGATGGAACTGTGTATGCTGATATGTTTCCTTTGTTGGTATGGCATTGCCCAAGTTGTTTGCTTGTTTGATTTGTGGTTTAACGTCCCCATCAAGCCTGCCCAGGCAAAGCGATGCGAGTCTGACCGCCCGTGCTTATAAACCCTATTGGTTCCATTGGGCGACAGGGCTTGAGATGTCATTTCATCTCAATGGCGGGTAAAAGACCCACAAAATTGGAAGCAATGTCTCCAAAATGACCTTTACAGTGTAGAATCCTCTAAGCGGTTTACCAGTACTTGTGTGCGGGTCGGTTTCAGCCCTGCGTGGAAGCATCATGCAGCCCATCTATTTCTTCAAGCCCCGATGGGCGGGGGCCGTTGCCCATGTTGATATGGCATTGTCAATGTAGATATGATATTGTGTATGTTGACATGATATTGCCTATGTTGATATGATATTGCCTATGTTGATACGACATTGCCTATGTTGATATTATGTTGCATATATCATTACGAAAACACGCCTATTCAAATACACTCAGTGCGTTCAGAATTCTACCATTGGTACATATTGGTACCGTTGGTAGCCATCGGTATCAATTGGTAGCCTTCGGTGACTGCTGGTATACCGATAGTAATGTTATTGGCAACCAATTCTCCCGCTACTTGAAAATTTTACCGCCAAAAACTGAAATTTCTAGATAAAAAAATTCTGATATTTTCTATATATCTACTCAAGATATAGATTGTGGGTACTCGTTATAATGTTGATATGATGTTGCCTATGTTGATATGATGTTGCCGATGTTGATATGATGTTGCCTATGTTGATATTATGCCTATGCTACTATGATATTGCCTACGAGGGATGATCGAAAAGAATTGCTTATTTCTATCTGGAGACTTCAAAGGGGGAGTTCCAGCCTATAGTAAATTTCCATAGGGTTCTGCCCACGCCCAGATTTCCATGATATTGTGCATTATTAATGCCTGGTAAATGACTGTTCATTATTTAGCTATTTCACTCTCATATCTGTTTTCCTTATAAATCTACAGTGTTTTGTTTATTTCCACATCCGAAAATAGGGGTACCCTCAAACAAGTGTATATATACATAACAGCTTCTTATAATTTTGAGTTATTTTGTTCTCAGGCATAGCTGTAGTGATTTGTGATTATTTTTGTATCACATTTGCTATTGTTCATTTGCAGTTTCACAGACCATGATCAATTTCATGTGGAGCAGACCCAAGATTTCATAACCATAAAATCTTTTGGAGTATGTTTGACTTTTGATTTCACATTGTTGCAGTTCTTGTCACCCCATCATTTTAATATGAAAATTGCCTATATATGTGTAGAACATTTTATCAAACTTTCTTGAAAATCTAAGACCGGTAACATACTGCATTTGAACATTGAATAGCACTGGTCAGATTTTTTTATTTTTTTTCAAACCATTGTAGATATGGAATAACATTTTCAATCGAGAAATTGCTCACCAATATATATATACACATGAATGTATGTATGTTTAAATCTTGATTGTATAGTATAGGCTCATTTTATCAGCATTTGTATTATTCATGGTACCCTGGGGAACCCCGAAAACACAATTAATTTTGAGTGTTCATTAACTTTTCAATTGGATTTTATTAAAATAATATTTCATTTCTTAACAGGCGTTTTTGCATTTAATGTAATCCTAAAGACTGCTGATTAGAAGCTTATTATGACAAAGATTGTTGAAATGGCAAGTAAAATGGATGGTTCTGTAAACCAGACAATTTCGCTTGACTCTCTGAACTGATGCAGTCTACTTAAAAAGTTTGAAAAGTCTGATTGTCATACCTGAATGACAAAGCTTGCAAAATGAATGGCCAAGAGTAATGATGTTTTATTATTGTTGAGCCAGGTATGTCATAATAACACAGACAATATTTTCTGATCTTTTGGCCAGCGGTATACACAGATTACAGTAGACAAAATGGAAACACAAGTGTGCTGGCTCTTTTGTCACTCTAACAATGCCGCCGCAACTAAAGCACAAACAAATGTTGCCTGCTCTGCAAATCAGTGTCAGAAAGTTATATTATTTATATTCTTAAATATGATCCAGAAAACAACCAGTTATTTTTTAGTATCATGAAATAGTGTAATCGAGAAGACTATTCAGTTCAGCTTTCGAACGATTTCAGAGGAAGAAAAGAGCAAACGGTATATTTGCGATCAGTATTACAGAAAAAAATATAAAGCCAACTGCAGATTTGGGTTCAGAATATGTTAATAGTACAGCTAACAGCTGATTTACGCCATTTTCAAAAACTGATGAATACAGAGCTAGAAAACTTAACATTGATGACAAGTACTGCATACAGATGACTAAAAATGCGAATGGTTTGTTTGTTTGTTTGTTTGATTTGAGGTTTAACGTCCCCGTCAACACTGTAAAGGCAGCTATCAAATGCATTAGTTACAGCTACTTGCCTTCCGTCTATTTCATTTAGGGAAGTGTATACCAAATGCCAATTTTACAACTAGTTACAGTGTGACTAGCTCTGCATTTATTTTGAAGACTAAGAAATTGTAGCTTACACTTTTGCAGCTGTTATAATGAACCTAGAAAAAAATACAGAAAATGGTTTTCATGATCTCACAAAACCTTTGGTGGGGGAGCCGAGTGTGAGTCTCTTTGACAAAGTGATGTACGAAAAAATTACCAACATATGGACCGATCAATCATTAGTTGGTGTGTTAATTTTAGGTTAAATGTCCCCGTCAACAATGTATAGGTCATTTTGGAGACCTTGCTTCCAATTTTGTGGGACTTTTACCCGACATTGAGATGAAACGACATCTCAAGCCCTGTCGCCCAATGAAACCAATAGGGTTTATAAGCATGGACGGACCGACTTGCAACGCTTCGCCTGGGCAGGCTTAGTGCATAGTGCAGTTTATATTTTACTTTTGGTCCTTTGAGATCAGCGTGAATATTCTGAGAAATCAGAAATAAATTATTGGTTTAGACTCATATTCTAGACAGGTTTTTAATTATTTGGACCCCATTTTGATATATATCAGCCTTTGAATCGACTGCCTATTTGAAATTCGCAAAATTGCAGTATGTTTCCTCTGGCTTTCTTTGCCGGATCATTACAGGGTCACTGATGAGGCTTTATTAGCCGAAACTACGTAGTATGACCCATCTTCTTTCTTTTGAATGTTTTCATTGCTCTTAAAGGAACTCATATTTGATTTTTATTAGATCCTCTAAGCGGTTTACCAGTGCTCGTGTGCAGTCGGTTTCAGCTCCACGTGAAAGCATCATGCAGCCCATCTATTTCTTCAAGCCTCATCAATCATTGGAACAAATCGAAAAATCAGTCTGTTCCTTAACAGCTTGCAATTTATTGGCTGCTGTCTTATTTTAAAGAAGTAAAAATGACAACAACAAAAATAATTAATGAAAAAATAGAAATATAAAAGTAATTTATTAAGCAGATTCAATATGTCATTGCGCATTACTGACATCAACTGTCTTTCTATTGCAGGGTTTGAAATATACAGAAAGACCAAACAAAACACCTTGTCTTATTCCTATTGTTCCATAATATAATTGTTTGAGGATTATCATTTTTGCAATACTGTCAACACAAACATTTATCATGAACAGTGCATGAATGAATTTTATTTTTTCTCTTTAAAAAGTTTGGATTGAACTTGTGTACTTTGCTAATGTATGTTCTGATTTACTTTTTAAAAGTCAAACCAAAACTCCTGTCTGTAAACAGTGCCTTTGATTATTATTTTTTTTTTTTGGGTGGGGGGGGGTACTGGGGGGGGGGACAGGTAATGTGTGTGTGTGTGGGGGGGGGGGGGGGGTTATTACATAAATGCCTATGCTAAGCTTTGTATGATAAGGTGGCACTTGGTCATTAGAAACACAATAAAAATACAATTTAAGGAAATCTTGTCCCCTTATATTGCAACTGATTTTATCACAAAAATAGACCTGAACCCATATCTAGCAATCAAAAACAATGTTACCGGTTTCTGACTTTTTTGAAATTTGTTTGCTATATAGAGGATATATGTGGCCTATTTTAAATGCAATATCTTGGGGTGACAAGATCAGTAACACATCTAATACTTATGATGAAAATCTTATTTCTTATAAATTTTCATGAAAAATAAAAGAAATTTTGTAAATAAATGTATCAGAAAATTTAAAAGACATAGACACATATACAATTTTTATATAAGATTAATCCTTATAGAGTTTTGTTGCCAATCAAAGCAACAAAATTTGAAAATAATCATACTTATTGATTTAAGACTGAAAAGTTCACAGGTGTGTATGACCTCTACAGGGGACTACCCCAGGGAGCTCTCCTGAGACCTATAGTAATTTATCAAATGAAGCAATGTTATATATATAGTTGATAGTCCTCAAGTAATCAACAATTGAAGTTTCCAGAAAATCTGTGCGTGGGCAGATTTGGAACTCCCCCTTTCATAAACCATCTCCGTACATACCTCATGTATCCCTTTCTTGAAGGCGTCACGGTACGCTGATTTGGGTACAGTAATAAGGTACTGATGAATGGCAGGTCTAAGTGCTTGTCGGGACTGGTATTTCCACCCAGCAAGGAATGATTTCAATTTTGGAAACAAGAAGGAATCACATGGGGCAAGGTCTGGCGAATACGGTGGTGAGGTAAAACAGTTAAAAAACGCCGTAACCATTGCGGAGGTATGAGAGGGGCATTGTCATGTAGAAGACGGACATGTTTAAAACCAGTGGCAGGGCGTCGTTTCTGATAATAATTTTTCAGTTTCTTCAGTACTACGTCTTTTGTAGTACTTTTCGGTGATGCTTTTGCACCAGCACTTTTATTGCGACTCCTCGCCAGAGAAGAAGATTGCATACAAATAAAAATCAAAAATGAGTTCCTTTAAGACCAATGAAAACATTCATAAGAAAGAAGATGGGTCATACTGCGTAGTTTCGGCTAATAAAGCCTCATCAGTGACCCTGTAATGATCCGGCAAAGAAAGCCAGAGGAAACATACTGCAATTTTGCGAATTTCGAATAGGCAGTCGATTCAAAGACTGATATAAATCAAAATGGGGTCCTTCTTATAGTACTCAAAGAACGTTTGGCAATTATTGCGCTTTTGCTGTGTTTAATGGCCCAGATCTTATTGCTAACCTTTCTGACGAGCTCAAAAATATGGGCCTAGGTTTCATCACCTGTGACGTCACTGGCCAACTGCTTTTTGTCATATTTTGGAAATATTTGTTACAGCGTTTTGGCCACTTTAACACGTTGCCTCTTTTGCTAATCAATCAACAGATGTGGCACTCATCTAGCATAAATCTTTATGACTTTCAAATGATTCTTCAAAATAAAGTGATAGATATAGGTCCATAAGCAGCAGAATTTCAGTCATCAGCTGCTACAAAGTACAACCAAGTTTTGAGCGAGCTTTGATGTAAGCCCGTTTTTCAACTTTATTGTCGATGCTTCTACCAACCATTTTTACTGTAGTGGTCAATGATTGCGTGTATTGAAAAGGCAAATTTTATGTCTTACACTAAATCTAACATGTACATTTATACACCGTTGTGTAGGTATTGAATAACCCTTTTCAGGTATGTATTGGTTTTTTATCGAGCCCCACGTGGATTTCGAGCTAGAGGACACTAAGCAATTATTTTCGAACATCCCTCGTATGTTGATATGGTGATGCCTAAATTGATGAAATTGCCTATGCTAGTATGATGCTGCCTATGTTGATATGATGTTGCCTACGCTGATATGACGTTGCCTCTAACAATATATTTGTTTGTTTGTATTGGAGTATAATGGCCCAGTAAACACTATTTAGGTAATTTTTGAGCCGATCAGTTTACCTATCCACATTTTTCCTGGACAGGCTTAAACGTAAGCGGTAAACCTGTACAGTGCACATTCTTTCGCCAGAAACTGACAACTGCCCTTCTTGAATCAGCGAAAGGGAAAGAATGACTATAGAAAAGATTCCATGATCAATCTCCACGACAGAATGTTGCCGACCCCGGCAGGTATCGAACCCGCGTCCTCCTGATAACCAGTCAGATGCGCATTCGACTGAGCTACCGTGGTGGGCCTGACAATTTATGCATCTGTTGAGATGACATCGCCTATGTGAACATACATTGTGTCGATATGATTTTGCCTATGTGGACATGGTGTTGTTTTTTGTTGATATGACATTGACTATGTGGGGACAATGTTGCCTTTGTTGATATGGCATTGCTATGTTGATATGACATTGCCTATGTTGACATACATTGTGTTATGATGTTACCTTTGTTGATATCATGCTGCCTATGTTGATATGGCATTTGATTTTGATATGATGTTACCTTTGTCAATATGTTGCTAATGTTGTTATGATGTTGCCTATGTTGGTATGATATTGCCTAAGTTGGAAAGATGTTAGACTTCTAGGTGCCAATAGACCTCCCTGCACCATATGTGGGAGTTTTGGAGGGTATACTATTCTGGAAGCCTATTCTAAACCCTAAAGATTGAGACATGTTAGCACTCTGGATGTTGGGGCGTAACCCTATGGCGGTTTGAAGAATAGGTTACCTACAATGCTCTTGACAATATTAAATAAATTAGCAAAAAACTAGTTTGAAGGCGTATTTTATGGTATGTAGCCCTTTATAAGATTTCATGATGGCATTAGTAGTCCACAGAAGAAGCTGTGCAGCGATCATTATTGTGGTGACAACAAAGGTAACGTATATTACATGTATAAGCGTTTGTAAATAGACACTATGTGATACAAATATGAGAGTCTCAGCTGCAATGCAATCCGCTTTGTCTGTGTCACATTTGTGATTTAGGTGTCCATTTGCTGACAACATATTTGTATCTGATTTAGCAGTTAGTTTGTCGTGTAATCTCTATTTCAACAGTGTAATGGGCACCATTTTGTTTGCCAAAAAGAGATAAGAAACCAGTGCTTCAGCTGAATTGCACGACCCGCCGGATGCTTTTAGCTTTATGAGTGTTACCATATATGGGTATGGCGGCCATTTTGGTCATGTGACCTGGACCTAAAACGGTTCCCCCAATAAATGCGCCTTATCGTAAGGAGCAAAAATATATCTTATACTTTAGTACTGTATTCTGAATCGTTTGCAGGATAAAATGCATTCTCACTTTTCCAATACAAAAGCATATGTGTCAAAGTTTGACCTAGGCACAAAGAAGGTCAAGGTCAACCCAGGGTCACCATTTTAGCAATTTATGATGGGCCTACGTCCCAGATGCTATTTATCAAGTTTCGTGGAAATCTGTCCAGTGGATCTGGAGAAGACTATTTTTGAAGGATTTTACCATATATGGCTTGGCGGCCATTCTGGTCATGTGACCTGGACCCAATGAGCAAATTTTGGTTTCCCCCATCCCATAGAGGCTCCATATGAAATTTGACTTCAATCGGCTCAACGGTTTCCGAGGAGAAGCAGTTCGAAAATTTTCACATTTTTCGCCTCGGCGAGGCCATACTAAATGGAATGTAATATTTCGTTAGTTCATTGGTTAGATCTCATTGATATCTATCAGTATGCCAAAAATTGTTTAACTATTCCAAGCGGTTAAGTCACTATCACCAATTTTCACAAACGGGTTACGGACGGACAGACAGACAGACCATATATGGCTAGGCGGCCATTTTGGTCATGTGACCTGGACCCCATTAGCAAATTTTGGTTTCCCCCATCCCATAGAGGCTCCATATGAAATTTGACTTCAATCGGCCCAACGGTTTCCGAGAAGAAGCAGTTCGAAAATGTTCACATTTTTCGCCTCGGCGAGGCTATACTAAATGGAATGTAATATTTCGTTAGTTCATTGGTTAGATCTCATTGATATCTATCAGTATGCCAAAAATTGTTTAAATATTCCAAGCGGTTAAGTCACTATCACCAATTTTCACAAACGGGTTACGGACGGACAGACTGACACAATGACACAGTGATTTTAGGGCACTCTTAGAAAATCAACCGACTTCAGCCGGTCGCTTTTTCTGCGGGTCGTGCAATATATCCGAAACAATTTTTTCACTCAACTTGAAATAAGTATATAGGAAATGTGTTAGCTTATTTACCAGCAAAGCTGAATAGAAACTATTTCTTAAGAATAATCCCTTGTTGAATCAGTGTTGTATGTAGTTTGGGTAACCTAGCTTACATGAATTTGAGGATATGACACCCAGTACTGTATCGCTCCATACTATTGAATATCAATATATATAATTAGGAGCTCATTCATTCAAACAGCATTACAAAATTAAGGTGATTTGTATCTCTTGGCCGTTGTTTGTGGTGAGTTACCTATATCAAACAATACCTGGTAACATACACTGTTCATCGTAAAGCAAAGCGTGAATGAGATGATTTTAACTAGGCATGAAAGGTGCTCATGGTGTACATGTAACTGCAGGACAGATTTTTCTTCAAGCCAGTCCTTGGACTGACCATATACAACCCAAACCTTAGGAATATTTTGTACTCTAATGATCTCAAACTACATAATATAGGCTTCTCAAGAACACATGTTAGGTATTTTGCAATGGCAGCATTATCCAGCAACAGATAGTAACATGTGTTACCCTTAATACGTTTAAAGAATGCCAAAACTGATTAAATTATTTATACATATATTATCATGTGGCTTACAGTTTTTTTTTCAGATTGGTCAATACAAGGATTTACCATAACATGAATAAAAAGTAATTATCAGGAACTTACCTTAATGTAAGGTATGTCTCTGTATGCTGCACATGCTACCTTTGAGACTACGGCTAACACAAACAGACTATACATGTACATCATTTGGAAGTGAATATTTTTCTTTATAAGACAATACCCTCATTGCATTCATTAACTGAAGTGCAAACCAGCAATTAACAATTTTGTAAGACAGGTGCAGGGCATTTAACTTTTATACATGGTAATATGTCCATATGTAACTTTTGTAACCAATGGCTAACGTTGCTTTACCATAGCGATATCAAATAGCTCTTACACTTCATGAATAGAAGAAGAGTAGGGCATGGCTATAGAAAGGTAGGATAGCTGAACTTAGGGTACGATAGGATAGGATATTTTTATAAGCCTGTGAAAACATATGTAACGTTTGTAATTACTACCCATACCTACCCTAGTATGAGCAGTAATAGGTTACAGTATATGATTAGTTGTAGTGTCAGTACTTTAACTGTTAGAGTATGATACCACTAGATGGATAGTAGGGTATGAATGATTGGATAAAGTGAGTACCCTACAGTGTGAATTGAATAGAAGTGTTAAGGGGGATGCTAGGACACCCTACTTAATACATTCTTCTATCCTAACTTACCTCATCATATCATACCAGAACTTAATGTAGCCCAGTGTACATACCATATGTCATGTTGGTACAGATAGGATATGGTAATCTGTGTAGGGTATAAGAATGGTAGGACATGTTGAAAGGTGGACAGAGTATCCTGCATATATTCACAGCCATGATACCCTACCAGACAGATACCTTTTCCACAATCGAACCTTTGCTAGTTGGGAGAATGGGTAGAGTAGGGCATGATTAGGTAAGGGTAGGATATGATATGAGTATGGGTATGGCTACTGTTTGGCATGATAATTCTAGGGTAGAGTGATAAGGAAAGGGGAGGGAAGCCAGGGTAGGTAACCATAGTTAAGCGTAAGACCTTGGTTGCGGACGTTACATGTGCATACGTGAACATATAAACATGCTTACCTACCCTACCATGCACATATTCCACCCACTCATGCCCATGCCCTGCCCTGAGTAGGGTATGGAATATACCCAGACTTAGAAAAGGTATCTAATATACCCTGTCCTAGGTAAGGTATGGAATGATATTGTTTTGTTTGTTTGTTTGATTTGAGGTTTAACGTCCCCGTCAACACTGTAAAAGGTCATTTTGGAGACGTTGCTTCCAATTTTGTGGGACTTTTACCCGACATTGAGATGAAATGACATCTCAAGCCCTGTCGCCCAATGAAACCAATAGGGTTTAGTAGCATGGACGGTCCGCCTCGCACCGCGGTTCCTGGACAGGCTTAGATCCTCTAAGCGGTTTACCAGTACTAGTGTGCGGGCCGGATTCAGCTCTGCGTGGAAGCATCATGCAGCCCATATATTTCTTCAAGCCCCTATGGGCGGGGGCCGAGGAATGATATTGTAGGCTAAGTGATATGCATATATTTAATGTCTGTAACCAAACTGTCACCCAGTCCTTGCTGACCCTATACAGGTGGTATTATGTTATGTATTGTGTTGACTTGACAATTTAAACCAAAGCCTGTCAATACCCATATCCAAATCATAATTTTGGTTGAGTTGATGTATAAGGCATGCTTAGGTTATTTTTGGTTACATTATGAGAAGGGATGAGTGCTTGGATAGGAAAGCTAAGGAAGGGTAGGGAGCAGAGGGTAGGCAAAGGACTATAGTTTTATGGGTATAAAAACTCTGTCTTAGTCTACAATACTCATCCACTCTCCACTCATTCTCATACCCTGCCTTTCATCTTCTGGAACAGATGCATAAATATATATCTAGCTATCACAGTGTTTCTTCTTTTACAACTATAATTCATTTAAATTGTAAAAGCTGAAAACAAAAACTAGAAGTACTGTTATGTAATGTACGTTACATATGTACAATCTTTATGTTGAAAGAAGATGATTCACAGTTTCTGTGAGGAACGTTTTGTGAATACGGGTAGCATGATAAAGAAGACAACAGATTTCAAACTCCTAGTGTATTTCGGAACATATTGTGGATTATTTCAGCTCTTTACGGTCACTATATCTAGATTATAGACTTCAAAATTAAGAGCATGTATGTTCTTTCTACAAATAAAATTTGTTGTTGGTGGTTGGTGTTTTTAGGTTATCCCTAAAGATATTCAAAGACTATAATAAGTATAGGTGGTTTTATCAATTGTATTGCCTTTATGGTAAAATGTAAGCCATAGAATACTCAAACATACCTCAAAATAAGGAGATACACTGGGGTTTTGTCACATGAATCATTGACTATCCTTTTGTTTACCTGTCGATGCATGTTAGAAGTGTCATGGGGTGAAAGTTCCGAAAATTCTGAAATTCGCTGTATTAGTCAAATTATATAGATACAAACTTCTTCTAATAATCTATATGAATTTCAGATCGGCTTTTCTTTTTTCTTTTCAAAATATTTTGTGTATCTCTTGATACAGTGATTTTGGAAGTCAGTGTTGGTAACATATTCTACGGGCCATCACTAGATAAACCCCAATGGCCAGAGTGCTAACATGTTGCATTTGTTACCTTATAATATGCCCTTTCAAAAATAATATGTCTGCATAACTCCCGCACACGGTGCAGTGTGACTATGTGCTAGCTTATGATTTATGATGAGGACAGTACCGAACTAACAATGAAGTTGATAGCATAGTCAATGAAGTTTATGAAAATGAAACAGATAATGAAGGTGGATAGATTACAATATAAACCACTATATAAATCGTCAATGACTACTGATAGGGTGCAAACTGTTTTGATTAATCAAACAGTAGTTGTCAGTTCACTACGGTGTGCTTTTCCTGCATAAAAACCTATTTTCGGCTTAGACCGTGTAAGCCTACCCGGGGACAGTTTTAGTTGAATTACTGAATGGCTCCATATAGTTACCCTATCTGATGTCTGGAAAGCCAAACCTCTTCACACTAAAGCAACATATTTATACTTCTTCTTTTAAATTGAGATTATAAAGATTTTTTTTAAATCTTAAGATCGCATTAAAAGCAGGACAATGCTGGTCCAAGTAAATTTCCATGCAATATACATTACTACTTCTCAGTGTAGTGTACATTACCTTAATATAACTATACCCTCGTGATCTGTAACATTTTTTTCAGCGCATTTATGTTGCTTACTCTAAGTTCAGACTACAAAGATAGCTGGTTATCAAGTTCAAGTGTCCAGAGGTCAATTACTCAGTTTCGATAGCTAATGAACTGTCATTAATACAATACTTGAAAGTGGGGGTATGCTTACAATATTGCCCTTTATGAGAGTAAGAAAGCTCCTAGAAAGCTCAAATATGCACCCAAATGATTGGTTTTGTAGATAAGTAACAGGGATATTCTTGAAATTTTGTTTTGTAAACGACAGGACGTACAATTGTCAGATTCCAGGTGTTATCTCTGTTACCCATTCAATAACAGGGACACTGATGTTCCGAATGTCTTCAAATTTGTATATTTAGAAAGCACTTCATTTCGTTTCAACATTTATGCCCAAATTTTTGTCATTTCTTGTCTTAATCATCAATTTCTTTTGTTCTTTTATTTGCATGATACATTTATAATTTACGTATCGGTAACATATTCCACAGCCCGACATGCTCAGTGCCCTCAGGATGTAAAAGAGGCAGCATTTAAAGGTCTTGTTCGCCCAATCTTGGAATATGGTAGTTGTATCTGGGACCCCAGTGGAGTGGTCCTTAACGATGAAATTGAGAAAGTTCAGAATAGAGCTGCTAGATTTGTAACAGGCAATTACTGCTTTGAAACTGGGAGCATGACTGGAATACTTGGAACATTAAAATGGGAGTCTCTCAAGAAAAGGAGAAAAGACAGTAGGCTAATCCTTTTATACAAAGGTCTAAAGGGTGCTGCCAGCATTACAACATATGACCTCGTTCCCCCAGCTAGACACTGTAGAAATCACCATTCGTTGGCGTTTCAGACCCTTAGCGCATGAACTGACATTTATAAAGAGTCGTTCTTCCCCAGAACCATTAGAGATTGGAATGCCCTTCCCGATTCGATTATTTCGACACTGAAGGTGATGATGATTGTGTAGCTAAATTTACCTCTTTGGTTAGAGCTAGGGACTAACTTCCCACACCACAGGTCCTGGTGTATGAATGTCATTTAACGTGTCACCAGTAACAATTCTGATTCTGATTGATGTGATAAAGCCCCAACGACCAGAGTGCTAACATTTTGCATTTGGTACCTTAGTATCTGTACTTTCAAACTATGTATGTCTGCAAAACTCCCACGCACGGTGCACGGTCACCATATCCTAGCTTATGGCCTATGTTGTCTAATTATTGTATGCTTGTTGGGGTCCCTACTGTTTGCCTGTATGCAAAATATGTTTGAAAGTTTTGCACAAAAGATGTAACAGCGACATAAACAGACAAAATTTGCAGCTGCAGTCGTTTTTTGGACATCTTATAGGTTAATGCTAGAATATCAAAAAGGGAAATAATCAGGAACTGATAGAATCAGATCTCAATTCCCCCATAAATATCTCGCGGGTAAGAAGTCGAAACATAGAGGAGCAGTCTGATCAGGGTCTACACTGTTTGTCATTCTGTATGCTCTTTATGGATGCCTTGAAGGATCGTGTAACAAATTTGTTAAAAAATGTAGGCAAATTACAGTTAGTTCTCAAAATGTCCAAATTATTAGGTTTTTTATGTATTGCAATAACGCTAAGGTTTTCTCATTATGCCACTCATATTGTGTTTTGGATTATGAATTTGGTCTCTGTTCAAAATGTCGAAATTTTTAGTTTTTTTTTTAGGTATTGTAATAACGCTAAGGTTTTCTAAACATGTGACTCATATTGTGTTTTGGATCATGAATTTGGTCTCTATTCAACATAGAACTACAGCAAGTCCTCAAAATGTCCAAATTTTTAGGATTTTTAAGGTATTGTAATAACACTAAGGTTTTCTAAACATGTGACTCATATTGTGTTTTGGATCATGAATTTGGTCTCTATTCAACATAGAATTACAGCAAGTCCTCAAAATGTCCAAATTTTTAGGATTTTTAAGGTATTGTAATAACGCTAAGGTTTTCTCATTATGCGACTCATGTTGTGTTTTGGATCATGAATATGGTCTCTATTCAATGCAGACCTGGAATTTGTTTTTCTACAAAAACACAGATGTCTCCCCCACTTTTGACCTCTAAGTATGACCTTGACATTGGAGGTATTGACCTGGGTCTTGTGTGCAACACATCATCAAATGTAGATGAACATTTCTGCAAAGTAACTTTAAAAAGTTCATAGAGAAATAAAATAAGTTATTGGCTGTACACAAAAAGCCCTTTTTCACCTTTGACCTCTAAGTATGGCCTTGACCTTTGAGGTACAACATATCATATCATGATGATTAACATTTCTGCCAAGTCATTTCATAATCCAACAAAGAATAAGAAAGTTATTGACTGTCCCTTTTTTTACCTTTGACCTCTAGGTATGACCTCGACATTGGAGGTATGGACCTTGGTCTTGCACATGACTCATGGTCTAATGACGGAGAACATTTCGGCATGGTTACTTTAAAAAGTCCATCCAGAAATAAAAAAGTTATTGACTGGACACAAAAAAAAAATGTTTTACCTCTGACCTCTTAGTATGACCTTGACTTTGGAGGTACGGACCTGGATCTAGCGTGCAACACATCGTCTCATGGTGGTTAACATTTCTGCCAAGTAATTTCACAATCTATCTAGGAAAAAGAAAGTTATTGATTGAACACTAAAAAAGGCCCCTTTTTTGTCCTTTGACCTCTTAGTACGACCTTGACATTTGAGGTCATAACTAGGGTCATGCACGCAACACATCGACTCATGGTGGTTAACATTTCTGCAAAGTAATTTCAATATCCATCTATAAATAAGAAAGTTATTGACCAAACACAAAAAGGCCACTTTTTTACCTTTGACCTCTATGTATGACTAGACCTTTGAGGTACTAACCTGGGTCATGCATGCAACACATCGTCTCATAGTGGTTAACATTTCTGCAAAGTAATTTCAAAATCCATCTAAAATTAAGAAAGTTATTGACAGAACACAAAAAAGGCCCTCTTTTTTACCTTTAACCTCTATGTATGACCTTGACCTTTCAAGTACCAAACTGGGTCATACGTGCAACACATCATATCATGGTGGTTAACATTTCTGCCAAGCAATTTCAAAATCCATCTAAAAATAAGAAAGTTATTGACCAAACACGAAAAAAGGCCCCTTTTTTGACCTTTGACCTCTATGTATGACCTGGACATTTGAGGTACCAAACTGACTCATGCATGCAACACATCGTCTCATGATAGTTAACATTTTGCCAAGTAACTTCAAATTCTATCTAAAAATAAGAAAGTTATTGACAAAACATGAAAAAGGCCCCTTTTTTACCTTTGACCTCTAACTATGACATTGACCTTTGAAGTACCAACCTGGGTCATGCACGCAACACATCGTCTTATGGTGGTTAACATTTCTGCCAAGTTATTTCAAAATCCATCTAAAAATAAGAAAGTTATTGACCAAACACAAAAAAGGCCCTTTTTTTACCTTTGACCTCTAAGTATGACCTTGACCTTTGAGATACAGACCTGCCTCATGCGCACCACACATTGTCTCATGGCTGTTAATATTTCTGCCAAGTAATTTTAAAATCCATCTGAAAATAAGAAAGTTATTGACCGGACACGATTTGCCCATACATACCAACAAACTTCCAAGGGAGTTAATTCAAAAAGTATAAATGCGAGAGTTATAGTTCTTGCGCACTGCACGTCGTCTAATATTGATTAATATTTATAAGAAGTTTCGTGAAGATAGCTTGAACGGTTTTCAAGTTATTTCGCAGACACGAATGTGTGACAGACAGACAGACAAACAATATGAAAAACAATATGTCTCTCCGAAAAAATTTTGAGGAGGAGACAAAATTACTGCAAGTCCTCAAAATGTCCAAGTTATTAGGATTTTTTAGGTATTGTAACAACGCTAAGTTTTCTCATTATGTGACTCATATTGTGTTTTGGATCATGAATTTGGTCTCTATTCAAGGAGCATTACAACAACACTGGATTAACTTTCTTTTGATTTATTATGGATAATATTCAAAAACATTTAAAAATACATGATGTCAAATGCAACTAACAATTTAATGGTATCTACAAAGCAATTATTGGGCCTCAACCCATTGGGGCTTGGAGAAATAGATTGGGCTGCATTATGCTTCCACGCAGATCTGAAGCCTGCCCAGGCAAAGTGGTTTGAGTCAAACCGTCAAACTATAAACCCTGTTGGTTTCATTGGGTGGCAGGGCTTGAGATGTCTTTTCATCTTAATGTTTGGTAAAAGTCCCACAAAACTGCAAGCAACGTCTCCAAAAATGACCTAAATAGTGCTGACAGGGATGTTAAACCTCAAATCAAACAAAGCAATTATCTTTTTTTTTCTTAAGCCGTGAGATGTAAGAGCCTGAAAAACTAGAAACAGGAGAAGACTACTCTCAGGGGAGACAGCTCTTTCCAAATTTTGTATTCACCATAGGTGGTCATCTCAAAAAGCAAAGAATCTGCCCCTGAGGAGTAGATTCTTTGCTTTATGAGATGACCCTCCTGTCTGGAGAAGCTCGTTTTACATGTAGCAAATAAAAAAGTCATGAAAGTTGTTTTGGTTGTAAAATTGGCAGAAAATGTTTCGGGCCTATTCATTCTGACTCCATTCCTTGGGAATTCTACTATACACCACAACTTCTTTATAACACAGTTGTAGACGTCCAAAACAGAAACTGTGTTTGTTAAACAAAACTGTATAGATTTTAAAGAAAAGTGACCATGAATGGTCATTTTTCTTTAAAATCTATACATTTTTCGGATTTGTCTTTAAACCATGTTATATTCACAACCATTTTATAATGAACAATGTTATATTGAAATTTCAGTGTACTAGTATGTGACAAATATATAGGGTTAATTTTAGATTTATATTGACAATGCATGATGTATTTGCTCATTAGAATCATCACGTTAACAAGTCCGTAAAATGAACACCCCCTTACACCCCACTTTAATAGAGAAAACTGGGGTTTACGGGGGTAAACATTATTTTTCTTATTCTTACTCCAAGACATAGGTTGTGGGTACTCGTTAGAACCGCCTCAATAAGGCGGTTCTAACGAGCACCCACAACCTATGTTTGCAGTATAAATAAGAGAAATATCATAGATTTTCATCCGGAAAGTAGCCATTTTGGAGATGTGAAAAAATGCACTATGTCGCACGGGTGTGTTAGCGTAATGCAAATCAATGAGATGATTCTACTGAGTAATACACAATACCTATATTCTATAGAAAACTGAAAATGTGAAATGTTTGAAAATACATGTAACTCTAGAGTACCGTCTAGCCTGGTTCTATAACCCTCAGTTGCTCAAACTACCCCTGTCTAGGAGAAATGTCCCTACAGTTTTTTTTGTGATGTGGCTCAAATAACATAGCTCAGATAAGGCACTTTTTCATCCAAAATGCACTGATATTTTTTCTTATTTTTGCATGAAAACATGTCGGTATTCAGCTGAAGCACCTTCTTGAGGCACTTCTAATGACTACTCACAGTGTTCTCAGGCAGAAATAAGAAAAATAACATGTGGGAACCTCCTCCTATAATTATATGGCTATCTGTTAAAACTGAGACACGTCAAGGATAACTAAGTCTTCAAACATGAACATACAGCAAAGACTCGGATGTCTGCTCACTGATGCAGTCTTGGTAGAGTCCAGGTTGTGCCATAGGTTAGTCCATACATTGTTGCAGTCTGGGTAGAGTCCTAGTTGTGCCATAGATCAGTCTGCACATTGGTGCAGTCTGATTAGAGTCCTAGTTGTGCCATAGATCAGTCTGCACATTGGTGCAGTCTATGTAGAGACCTAGTTGTGTCATAGATCCGTCCGCACATTAATGGACTGAGATGTCATTTCCTCTCAATGTCAGGTAACAGTCCCACAAAATTGGAAGCAACATCTCCAAAATGATCTAAATTGTGTTGATGGGGACATATCTAAATTGTGTTGATGGGGACATTAAAGCTCAAATCAAACAAACAAAATAGAAGTAAAACAAAGATCAGGAATTGATACAATTAACTTACTCCACCCATAAAAGACACAAAAGGGAAAGAAATACAAACATTAAGCGACCAGACCATAATGGAAACCTAAACAAAGGAAGGCCATAAGGACAGTTACTTTCCCACAAAATGGCCATATGGCCATCCAAAACCAAAAGACACAAGTGATACACACAGCAAGAAACAAACAACAACATAAATAAATCGCCACAGAAGAGCCGCCTTGGAACGGTCAGTGGAAGATTTCCACTGGGGGGCTTAAATCGATTTTACGTGGCCACAATCCTCGCTCTTACTTCCGTCGCGATTTAGACAAATAATTTGTTCAGTCCGCACGAAGGCCTCCTAACTCATCAGTGCAACATCTCCGTGAACACAAAAATCAAAGAACCACAGAGGTGAGACAACGGTGAGGACTCGACAGCAAGAAACCACTGAAATGCTGGAGCAAAAGAAAACCAACAGTTAGACTCCGATGAGCCCGACCAGAGACAGAGCATCAGGCACCAACCAACATTATCTCTCTAATTTTCAATAAGCCTTTACGTTGGAGCCGTCATAGAATCTGAGGCCTGACCCACCGGCGTGCAATTAAAGAGGGAAGCAAAGTTGCCAACCGTGATTGGGTTAACTACCATGCATGCAGTCTGTCGTATAATATCCATGTTGTACCCAAATCTTTTTATATCGAAGAATGATTTTACGAAATTGGGTGCTGAAGTCATTGCGGTTATATATTTTTCTGAATTTATATACCATAAAGTCACCATAAAATTCGGGTTCCGATAGACCTTGTTGCAGAAGAGATTTAAGTCCAATATTGAATTTTGAAATTAAATCAGAATGGCGTCTATAAAATTTTGAAAAGGCTTTGCGTAGTTTATGGTACCGATAACCCTGATTAAGGAGTTTAGCCGTTAATAATTTATTACGAGTGTTGAAGTCAGTTACATGACTACATACTCTGGCAAATCGAATTAATTGAGAAATATAAACACCATAGGATGGCGCACGAGGAACATCACCATCCAAAAAAGGAAAATTTACAATCTCAAAATCAAAGTCATCGCGTTTATCATAAATTTTGCACGAAACAAATCCATCTACAATAGATAGATGTAAATCCAAAAACGGGGCCTCGGTATCAGAAGAATTTGCTTTATTTAACTTAAGTTCTAGGGGGTAAATCTGACTGATCAAACCATCAAAATAGGTATTATCAATATTTAATAAATCATCTAAATATCTAGAAGTAGAGCTAAAAGCTTCAATAATTTCAGATTGGTTATCAATGGAAAGCGACAAAATGAAGTCTCTTTCATAACAATACAAGAACAGATCAGCCACAAGAGGTGCGCAATTAGTACCCATCGGAATACCCACAATTTGTCTAAATAACTTAGTACCGAATCTAATATAAATATTGTCAAGTAGAAAGGTGAGGGCATCACACACTTTCTGACATGACCAAAGTGTATAATTCAAAGTGTAAAAGTCTGAGTAGAGTCCTAGTTGTGCCATAGATCAGTCCGCACATTGGTGCAGTCTGAGAAGTGTCCTAGTTCTGCCATAGATCACTCTGCACATTGGTGCAGTCTGGGTAGAGTAGTCCAAATTGTGCCATAGATCAATCTGCACATTAGTGCAGTGTGAGTAGAGTCTGGTTTTGCCATAGATCAGTCTGCACATTGGTGCAGTCAAAGTAGAGTAGTCCTAATTGTGCCATAGCTCAGTCTGCACATTGGTGCAGTCTGAGTAGAGTCCTGGTTTTGCCATAGATCAGTCTGCGCATTGGTGCAGTCAGAGTAGTGTAGCCCCAATTGTGCCATAGCTCAGTCTGCACATTGGTGCAGTCTCAGTAGAGCCTTGGTTTTGCCATAGATCAGTCTGCACATTGGTGCAGTCTCAGTAGAGTCCTAGTTGTGCCACAGACCAAACATTTTTTGTGCAGAATCATTGAGAAGGCTGATCTAAGCCTTCACTGTGTGCACATGCCATAAACATAGTACGCATGTACCACTATGCAATCAAATTTAAAATAAAAATACACATATTTGCAATAAAGAGAAATCGCCTAAACATATACATGTTGCATTTTCCATTATATAATGCTCTGCATTCTGGGTATTTGGCAGCAGACAACATTTTGAATATTTTTCTATTTTTTTCCAGAAAACAGGATTTGACATTTTATGCAAATTGGAGACAATTTGCATGAGATCCAAGTCCTGTTTTCTAGGAAAAATAAGAAAAATATCAACAATTTGTCATCTGCTGAATTAACCTAGAGTGTTGTAAAGGTTAAAGGAAAGAATTTGCTCCCCTTGCTTTTGCTAGTTTTTCCTTTCTGGGCATAATTTGTTTGTTTGTTTGGCAGGAGTTTAATGGCCCAGTTTACACTATTTACTGGTGGGTCATATTGGGTCAAACCTAGTGCCTAACTAAGCGTTTCCTCCACAGGCTATTTGAGACACATCAGCCTGCATATCCTCACAGTGTGTTCAGTGTCTTTACTGACTGCATTAATCTTATAGAGCCTCCACACTATCCAAAGAGAGATAAATGACAACTCTTTTGCCATGGTGGGTTATGTTTTTGTCAATTATTGTTCTTGTCGAGTTAAACATAACAAATCATTAAGATAACAACCCTTGTGCACAGTGCAATCTTTGATATATCAAAAAAAGTGATTTTTGAGATGAAAATTTGTCATATTTTGTTTTATTTATACTCCAAACATAGGTTTCGGGTACTCATTAGAACCGCCTCATTGAGGCGGTTCTAACGAATACCTACAACCTATGTCTTGGAACAGAAATAAGAAAAATAATGTATACACCTATAAACCCAATTTTTCTCTATAAAAAGTGGGGTGTAGAGAGGTAAACATTGCAGAAGCTTGTAAATGTCATGTATGCCAAATGAGAATGATAATAAAATGATGGGGCTACATGTAGAATAGCAAGCAAACATTGGGAAGAAGAGAACAAACTTACTATATATAAAACAAACACAACAAAATACACCAAATGCCATTTAGATAAGAACAAAGATTCAGCACAAAGAAACTTTACAAACAAGTCATTTTCACACACAGCAGCATATAATTGTAAGAGGCATGGTATGCATAACGAGTATTTAAGTCAATTTTTATCTTTTTTGTCAGGTTTTATGGCAATAATGTTTTTATTTTTGATATTGAGCATCGTATCCAGCCGAACAGTTGTACAGGAGAAGCTCCACAAATCTCCCAAAAAGTTGCCATACCCCTCACCTGCCTGGGAAAAGCCTCTAGTAGGATGTTGATTTTTGTATTTTCCTTCTGTGCAACATAAACCCCAATTTTCTTTCTATCACTAAAACATTTGTTTTTGGTGGTACTTATGGCCTTTGGCATTATCTGGGACTAGTGACTTGGTGTGTGGTAAACTGGTATAAGATGTCTAAACAGGACTCAGCTAGTAACAGTATTGATCTATGATTGTCTCCCTTGGATACAAAATTGATCTTTATTAGATTGTATTGTTGTTTTGTTGTTTTCTCTAACGTTTTTTTTTTTTTTTTTCTGAATACTGAATTCATGTCCTTCAGGGATTTCTAATAAATGAATTTGTACTTGTACTAAAACATGCCTATATAATTTTCATCACCTTAAACCCCACTTTTATATAAAGTAAAACGGGTATACAGGGGTATATATTATTTTTCTTATTTCTGCTAAAAACACTTGTGGGTATTCGTTAGAATAGTCTCACCAAGGTTGTTCTAATGAGTTCCCATATGTTTTGATCAGAAATATGAAAAATATAAAAATATTTTCAATATAATTGAATAGGCAAATTTTCATAATTAAGGATAAACAATGTCACTGGCTCTGCATTGGCTGTGTTGTTCAAAGCATTGTTTGCATAATGAGCTCATTAGTGGTCAAACTGTTAACAGTTCTAGCAAGTACAATATCTAAAACTCTAGTCGTTTAGGGCAAAAAATAGTGTGAGCAGCCTTTGCATTGGCAGTCAAAATTAATAATAGGATGACAAATGGTGTAGATACAGATGAGATGGCTCATTACAAGCCATCTCATCTGGATCTACACTGTTTGTCTAGGTACAGAGGAACTTTGATAAAACATGGCTAATTCAAATTTTTCTTGGAACACCAAGAAAATTCTTCCCCTAGCTCCAGATATCCATATTTTTAGGTTTATCCTGAAAAGGTATGTTGTGTGTACTCATTAGAATTGCCTCTGTGAAGCGATTGTAATGAGTACACACAACATTCCTTTATTTTATAGGAAATCGAAATATATTCTTAATTCATCCCCATTATGCCTCATAGTCTGTTGATATTTTTTTTTGTTTGATTTGAAGTTTAACGTCCCTATCAACACTGTAAAGGTCATTTTAGAGACGTTGCTTCCATTTTTGTGGGACTTTTACCCGACATTGAGATGAAATGACTTCTCAAGCCCTGTCGCCCAATGAAACCAATAGGGTTTATTAGCTTGGATGGTCCGCCTCGCACCGCGGTTCCTGGACAGGCTTAGATCCTCTTAGTGGTTTACCAGTACTCGTGTGCAATTGGATTCAGCTCTGCGTGGAAGCATAATGCAGAACATATATTTCTTCAAGCCCTATGGGCGGGGGCTGTGTCTGTCGATATGATTAACCCCCATTAGTTGGAACTACCCATATCATGAACTAATTTTCATGGTTCCAAAGGTCTTTGAGCTATTGCAGATTGACTGTTTATGTACTGCTAGGGTTATAGTGAAGTTAAGAGGAGAAGAACTCTGTAAGTAATTTATGCTTTCGTTCTAATCTTATATTACTTGTATGTCAAATTTGTAACCATGTTATATGATGAATTTTGTAAAGACTCGCACCACTTTGCCTGGGCAGGCTCGACTTTCTGCGCAGAAGCACCATACAGCCCAATCTATTTCACCAAGCCCCAATGGACAGAGGCATGTAAATACATGTATTTCAGAAATGAAAATTTTAAGGACCTTCCATGCATAACATGACTAAAACTTCTGTAACACTACATATATATCCTGATTATGGCTCTTATTCAATATGCACAAAAATGATTTCTTGAACACTTCATTGTATAGTCTATCATATCACACATTTATATATTAATACTTATTCTACTGATTATGACAACCCCTACCTTAACAAACAGTGTAGATCCAGATCAGATGGCTTCTGAAGACTCTACACTGTTTGACATTCAGTTTGTGAACTGAATGAATACATTATATCAAGTAAGTTGATTGGCTGATAGTGAGCAATGGGAGTGGCTAAATTAATTTATTCAGCAGGATAAGGGCTAAAGCACATTTCACACAAAACATAAGCATAACAAGATGTGTTTGTGAAACACTGATGCCCCCGGACAGCGCATGTTAAATATGAAAGCAGTATCAATAAGCAATCAAAAGGTATGGCCAAGAAATGTAGGCGCTAGAGCGATGACAAAGTTTTTCTCAAAATAGCCACAGTGACCTTGATCTTGAGGTCATGACCTTGAAAGTAGAACTCGCTCGAGATATTGTCATAAGGAACAATTGTGTGAAGTTATATTGAAATCAGTAAAGAAATGTTGGCGCTAGAGCGATGACAAAGTTTTTCTAAAAATAGCCACCTTGAGGGGGGGGGGGGGGGGGGGTCTGGATGGACAAAATTATGGTACCACTAGAAAGGTCTTGTGACAAGGAGTGCACGTGTGAAATATGAAAGCCCTACTACTTACCAATCGAAAGTTATGGCCAATGTTCAAGTTTATAAAAGTAGGTCAAACGTCAAGGTCAAGGTCACGAGGTCAAAAATTATGGTACCACTGGAAAGGTCTTGTGACAAGGAGTGCACATGTGAAATATGAAAGCCCTACCACTTACCAATCGAAAGTTATGGCCAATGTTAAAGTTTTTAAAAAGTAGGTCAAACATCACGGTCAAGGTCACAAGGTCAAAAATTTTGGTACCACTAGAAAGGTCTTGTGACAATAAATGCACATATGAAATATGAAAACCCTATCACTTACCAATCGAAAGTTATGGCCAATGTTAATGTTTTTAAAAATTTTGAAAAAAATAGGTCAAAGGTCAAGTTCAAGGTCACGAGATCAAAAATTATGGTACCACTGGAAAGGTCTTGTGATAAGGTATACACATGTGAAATATGAAAGCTCTATCTATTACCATTCAAAAGTTATGCCCAATGTTAAGGTTTTTGTAGACAGACAAACAGACAAACGGAAAAATTTTGAAAAAAATAGGTCAAAGGTCAAGTTCAAGGTCACGAGATCAAAAATTATGGTACCACTGGAAAGGTCTTGTGATAAGGTATACACATGTGAAATATGAAAGCTCTATCTATTACCATTCAAAAGTTATGCCAAATGTTAAGGTTTTTGTAGACAGACAAACAGACAGACAGACCAAAAACTATATGCCCCCGAATCTCTTAGATTCCGGGGCCATAAAAACACTCAGTAATCACTAGTGTGAGGACTCACTAATGTTCTATAACTTGTGTCCAATCCCATTGTTTTCCATGCAATAAAATATGTTTAATCATATAAAGACTGAAATGTCATGATGGCAGATGGATACTAGCACTCTTCCTTTTCAAGCATACTAACAGAGAAAACAAGAGCACCGCATGCGGGTGCCAACGCTCGGCTGCAGTTTCTTTTAGTTAAACAAAAATTCTAAGTCGAAAAAGGGGCATAACTGTGCCAAAAATATTTTGAGGGTTACCTCACCTATTGGTATGAGTTCCCCTTTTTATAATAAACAACTATTCCGAGTTTCAAGTTAATATGTTCAGTAATGACAGAGATATTACAAAATGTCCAAGTTTTTGCACGACGACGCAGACAACGACAGAGCTATGACAATACCTCGTCGTTTTCTTCGAAAACAGCCAAGCTAACTAGCTCCCTTTCTATTTGAAACCTTTTGCACAAGGGGCTTTTGTCACAAAAAAGTACTTGTGTGTTGGAAAAAAATGAGGTTTTACGTCCCTATCAACACTATTTAGATCATTGTGGTGACATTTTTTCCAATTTTGAGGGACTTTTACCTGACTTAAAGAAAAAATGACATCTAAAGCCCTACTGCCCAACCAAGTAAGAATTATATGCAGGGACGGTCCGACTCGCCACACTTTGCATGGGGAGGCTTAGACTTTCTAAGCGGTTTACCAGTACTCGTGATCAGATGCCAGATTCTTCTGCATCTTATCTGGGCATACCATTGCCAATGTCTTGGTTTGGGGTTTCCAATCCAAATCTGTTTGATATTTCAACAATATAAGAATCTGATATGGGCTCTCTTATAGATGGGTGTTTCCATGCTGAGGGATGACCATGCTGAGCAGAACCGAGGCTATGATGAGGTTCCACTCAGCACTGTCATCCTTCGGGTTGGAAAGGCCCATCTACAACAGAACACCATCAGATTCTTTTTCTTGCACAACACCACCAAAAATTTTCATTTTACATTACTTAATGCTTAATTTTTTGTGCACTTTACTTATGTAGTTTTCCTGGGCAAGAACATCCGGGGAAGAAGAGAATTTCTTGCACACCAGATAAGGAAATCCATAGTTTTAGCTTGGGATAGAAATTCTGTTCTAACTCTAGTGTTCTAACCCGAAATGGAATATTCTCGCGTGTTTGATAAATGCACAGGTTGAATACGACCTCATATGCACAGTCGTTAAGGCTGACGTCACAGCACGTTATGTGACGTCACTTAACATTCCTGTAGGTGTCATCACAATATGGTGGACGTTGATAACCGAGTGACTGCAGCATTAAAAATCCGCACTAAGATGGAAGGTATGCAAGAAAAAGTATCCTATATGGGTGTGAAGGGTGGATAGAAAAATCCATGCCTCAGGATCACTGTCCAGCATCACTCGGCAAGCCTCGTGATGCCGGACAGTGTTCCATGGGACGGATTTTTCCATCCACCCCTCACATCCATATAAGATTCTTATATTCTATCCCAGGCTAAAACCACAGATTTCCTTATCTGGTGTGCAATAACAAGCTTTAATATTTAGCATCAATGTTTTATATTGGACAGCATCATGTCATGAAAAAAAATCATATGACAACGTGTAATGACACATGGTTATTGGCATGTCATGTCATGATGCTGTCCGTGACAACTCTTATGTTTTCTATTAAATGAAATACTTCTTCACTTCTTCGGCAATATGATCTGATTTAAAATTGTAATATGACAAACAGAATCTTACATTCTGGGTCATTTCATATGAAATAATTTCATTTGAAATAACCACTCATGTAAAATCATCTATGTTTCATACAATACCATTTCACACACGTATTTCAGTACATCCATGAAAAAAATTTTCATTCTTTGATACTTTCAAGACCTCCAGAAATACAGATTTTGCTCTAAACGCCGCTGAAAGTTTGTATACCACGTCTGCAGTGTACTACATGGAACATATGTCTCTGTGGGGTTTGTTGTCATCTGAGCTTGTGTGGTCGCAAAGGATGAAGCATAATTGAAGAAACTTTCTAGCATTTTAGAAGAGAATTCTATGAACGGTTCCACTGTTGATGTGTTGGCGAAGGTGTCAGGCGTTTGCTGAGCAAGCTGAGCAAGTGGTTCGACTGAGATGCCGATCTGTGCAAGGTGAGACTCGAATGTCAGTGATCCGAATGGATGTGTAGGATCTCCTCCTCCTGATGACAAAGGATCTAAAAATAGCACATAAAATGTGTTACATAGAGGATCTTACATGAGTGTTCATGTTTAATTGATTTATTAAACAAGTGGAGGAAAAGTGATAAAATGTGTGGCTTTGCCGAGCATTTTACCCCTTTTCCTCAATAAGTTTTCTAAATTAAATAATACATAAGCACAAATGCAAGATTCTATTTATCATATGACATTTATAACTCATTTCATTGACAATTGTTTTACAAAATCATCAATATTCCGCCATTAGTAAATTATGTTACGGGAGGTATCTAACTAATATGCATATTTAATCCACTAATGGATTACAAAATTTATTACATGGCATTAGTACATTCTCAGACGTGACATCATATGATAAATTGTTTTCCATCTAGTATGTGATGAAAAATTCTGGTTTGAGAGCTAAAAATGAAGGAAGAAAACAAGTGCACACAGTTTTTCTATTAACAGAAGGAGAGTGCCGCTGACGTCTCAATATCGCCATTGTCCAATCATATTGGAGAGAACCATGGTTTATTTTTGATGTCACTGAATGATCATTTGATGTCACACGAGTGAATGTATTCATTGAGATATAAACAATATTGTGTTCTTGTTGTTAACCCTTAGCTTGCTGTTCACGACAACCCCTATCTTTGCAAACAGTGTAGATCCAGATCAGATGGCTTCTGAAGAAGCCATCTGATCAGGATCTACACTGTTTGACATTTAGTTTATGAATTTGAAGCAATAAATTACATCAAGTAATTTGATTGGTTGATAGACAAAAATGGGTGTGGCTTAAATGAATATTCAGCAAGATAAGGGTTAAATACTGGGGCTTTCTGTAAATGCACTGGGAATGTAAATTTTAAAAATTAGTTAGACAATGGATATCAACTTTCAAACAGTGAAGGCTCTAATCAGATGTCACATCCTGTGGCATCTGATCTGGGCCTGCAATGTTTGGTCACGTCTCAATTAAAGGTTCCCCATTTAAAATGGATTAATATTTCTCAATGTAAAGTCTAGGGGGCAGTAAAGGCGTTGATCAATGGGCAATGGCAGGCTGATCTAAGGCTAAGATTGGCATTACATTGTCTTAACATTTTGCAACAAACACCCACATAAATCCTACTTTATATAGAGAAACAAGTTCACAGGGGTTACATTATTTTTCTTATTTATACCCATAACCATTACAAAAACACGCCTATACAAATACATTGTAAACTTTACCGCCGAAAAAAGGAAAATTTTATGCTGAAAAATTGATATTTTTCTTATTTCCGCTCAAAATATAGACTGTGGGTACTCGTTAGAACAGCCTCATTGAGGTGGTTTTATCAAGTACCCACAAACAATATTTTAGAGCAGAAATAAGAACAAGAGGCCCATGGGCCACAATGCTCACCAGAACTCAGGCGGACACTGCCCACTGGCAGCCATGTATGGTTTCAGGTTTTAATTTATTGATTATAAAGTCTCCCAAACAAACCCCCATTTCAAAATGAGCACCCATGTGGACTCTGTATCTGAAATATTAGGCCTTTTATGAGGAGGAAGGATGAGACATGGACCCAACAGAGCCCTGAATGGTATCACTGAATCCATCTTATCATAAGGCACATGAATATATATGGTTTAGGGGTTGGGATGTGTACTGTTCCTGAGATATAAGGCCTTTTAAGCTGCGAAGGGGTTGGAGCATGGCCCTGGCAGACCCCAGGAAAGCCAAGATTGTTGTCGCTGAATGTGTCTTATAATAAGGACCAAGAAAATATATTGTTTAGGGGTGGGGATATGAACAGTTTCCAAGATATGAGGCCCTCTTATGAAATGATGAGGAGAGGAATGGCCCCTGTGGACCACCAAGTTTGTGTGACTGAATGTGTCTAATCATAAGAAACAAGAATATATATGATTATGAGGTGGGGATCTTAATGGTGTCTGAGATATATGGCCTTTTATGAAGTAGAGGCGTGGGCCATGGCATCAGCATGTTGCCCTAGCACATAGAGACCCCGCATTGATGTGAGTGAATGAGTCTTATTATAGGGAACACAAATATACATATTTTAGGGGTGGGGATCTGAACAATTTCTGAGATATATGGCATTTTATGAAGTGGAAGGGTGGGGCATAGCCCCAGCACACCCCCAGAGACCCCTAGGTTGGTATCACTGAATGCGTCTCATCATAAGGAACAAGAATATATATGGTTTAGGGGTGGGGGTTCTGAATGGTTTCTGAGATATTGAGCCTTTTACGAAGTTTACGGGGTTGGGCATGGCCCGGGCACATCCCAGGGGACCCCCAGGTTGGTTTCAATGAATGCGTCTTATGAAACAAGAATACATATGGTTTTGGGATGGGGATCTGAATGGTTTCCGAGACATATCACCTTTTATGAAGTGGAGTTGTGGGGCACAGCCCCCGTGCAGCCCGGGAGACCCTTAGATTGGTATCACTGAATGCGTCTTATCATAAGGAACAAGAATTTATATGCTTTAGGGGTGGGGATTTGAAATGTTTCTGAGATATTGTGCTTTTACTAAGTGCAGGGGGTGGGGCATAGCCCTGGCACATCCTAGGGGACCCCCAGATTGGTGTCACTGAATGCATCTTTTCATAAGAAACAAGAATATACATGGTTTTGGGGTGGGGATCTGAAGGGTTTCCGAGATATATCACCTTTAATGAAGTGGAAGGTTGGGACATAGCCCTGGTGCGGCCTGGGAGATCCTTAGGTTGATATCACTGAATGCATCTTAACATAAGGAACAAGAATTTATATGGTTTAGGGATGGGGATCTGAACGGTTTCTGAGATATTGGGCCTTTTATGAAGTGGAGGGGTCGGGCATAGCCCCCGTGCGGCCAGGGAGACCCTAAGGTTGGTATCACTGAATACTAGGGCTGACTATCGATGCCAATTTTGACTATCGTGATAGTATTGCTATCGTGGAAACTACTATCACGATACTATCACTATCGTGGCATACTATCACGATACTATCGTGATACTATCGGGAACACTTATAAATGATTCATAGATGTTATATCACTCACATAAAATGGCTAAGAGTGACAGAACGAGTTAGGAAAATTCCAATGGCCTAAAATTGTATGGTATGTTTATTGTGTGTTTCAATATCAGCATTCATTCCCTCGGGGCTATTCCAGAAAAAACATCAAGGGGAGACGGCTCTTTATATATATCCCCACCACCGCCAAAAATAGTTTGCTGCTTCCAGTATATATGCCTGTAAGTGATGGTTATCATAGCTTTAATACCTTTGCAGTGTTTGAGATTTTCTGCTTGTGAAAACTGACACAGTCATGCTGATCGTTCTTCGATTCTTTGATGTTTGCCGCCTGTGTTAAATTAATCTGTGGATTCAGTTAATTAGGTAACCCGATTATTACATAGTATTACGTAATCACAGCACGCTATTTTAGCACCTCTTTAAGGGCGACATGAATCTAACAAACTGCATTAAAACTTGAACTTACATATTTTTTATTTGAAGTTAGCATCAAAAGCTAGACTATCAAAATAGAAGTAAAGCAATCATCAAATCGGTTTTTTCATTTAGCAATATGTACAGGGCTTGACCTAGGCTCTTTGACTCTGTGGACATTTAGTCCTTGCACAAAAGACAGCTAAGACAAGCAGCAATAATAAAACAAAGTTTTTTGGCTGTTTCAACATGTTATTTTTTCTGGAATATCCCTCTATTATAATACAACAACAACCAAAAATAGAATCAGAAAGACCCACGAAAAATAAAAACGCCAATTTGTCCCAGGTTGTCCAGTATCCACCATCAAAACGTCCAGAATCACCTTAAGAAAGTAATTGATAGACGGAGACCTAAGGCCTCGCGCTGCACGTTTTTCCCCCTACAGGATGACGACAGGAAAATAAAACTTTGTCTGCTTAAATATTCCCCCAAGAATTCAATCCCAATCGGTCAGGTCAGCCGACTGATGACATCATCATTGATGCATTTGTGCATACTTGCCGACTTATCTGAGTCTATCATGTACTCGCATGCACATTCTGTGCATTTTTCGAGAAATGCATTTCTAATGAGACCACAAAAGTGCGGTTTAATAGTCTGGTCATTATGCGCAAAAAGAGTCACATATACAACAAGTTAAACTGCATTATACCGTCATTTATTACGCATTTATTTACCTATATGAATAAGTCAGCACACAGCAAAAACAAACATTTCTTCATACAAAAGATCTGGCGTTTGTCCCAGAAGTTATACTACGCAAGGATAGTACAAACAGCAAACATTTATATATGACTGCGCAGGCTGATCTGAGCCTTCACATGTCGCACAGGTTTCACTGTCAAGTTTTCAAAAAGTTGCATGCAACAAACGCGTGATCAAACTATCATTGACGTTTTGTTATTGAAAAACGCGGGAAAATTTCTGACTGCCTCAATTGCACGTGCAAAAATGACGGCGGGAAATTCATCGCCGCGAGAAATTCACCACACGGCAAAAAACTATAATACACATGTGCGACCAGCGAAGACTCAGATCATTATGCACATATGTGAAGGCTTATCAGTCTGTCCTGATTACAGCTGAATGGATTTCCTAAGCAAAAATACATGCGTAATTACACAACAGTACAGGTATATTTTCAAAGTATATTCAAGAAAAATACAAAAACAATCGAAACTATCGATAGTTAAGTGAACTATCGGCGATAGCTATCGATAGTCCAAAGTACTATCGATGCATTGCCATCGAGGCAGTCCCTATCGCGATGCATCGAACTATCGATGCATCGTTACACCCCTACTGAATACGTCTTATCATAAGGAACAAGAACTTAAATGGTTTAGGGGTGGGGATCTGAACGGTTTCTGAGATATTCAGCCTTTTACGAAGTGGAGGGGGTGGGGCATAAGTCCTAGGGGACCCTAAGATTGGTGTCACTGAATGCGTCTTATCATAAGAAACAAGAATATATATAGTTTGGGGGTAGGGATCTGAATGGTTTCTGAGATATATGGCATTTATGAAGTGGAAGGGTGGGGCATGGCCCCAAGGTTGGTATCACTGAATTTGCAGGGGGTGGGGCATAGCCCTGGCACATCCTAGGGGACCCCCAGATTGGTGTCACTGAATGCATCTTATCATAAGAAACAAGAATATACATTGTATATAGTTTAGGGGTGGGGGTCTGAATGGTTTCTGAGATATATGGCATTTATGAAGTGGAAGGGTGGGGCATGACCCCAAGGTTGGTATCACTGAATGTGTCTTATCATAAGGAAGAAGAATATATATGGTTTAGGGGTGGGGATCTCAATGGTTTCTGAGATAAATGGCATTTTATGAAGTGGAGGGGGTAGGGCATGTCCCCGGCACATCCTGGGGGACCCCAAGGTTGGTGTCACTTAATGCATCTTAGCATAAGGAACAAGAATATATATAGTTTAGGGGTGGGGATCTGAATGGTTTCTGAGATAAATGGCATTTTATGAAATAGAGGGGGCAGGGCATGTCCCCGGCATATCCCGGGGCACCCCCAGGTTGGTGTCACTTAATGCATCTTATCATAAGGAACAAGAATATATATGGTTTAGGGGTTGGGATCTGTAAGGTTTCTGAGATATAATGCATTTTATGAAGTGGAGGGGGCGGGGCATGGCACCGGCACAACCTAGGGGACCCCCAGGTTGACATAAAAGCATATGGCTGAGAGAAGTTTACTCAAGGAACATGTTTATGTAAGTTTTGTCAAAATATCTGCAATGACTTGGCAGTAAATGTCATTTTTCAGTTTTCCCCATTATAAGTCAATGGAAACTCTAAGCTGCCATAGCAACAAAACTAAAAGGCCAAATTTCATAAAAAACACAAAACCTGTAAAGGCAAATATGGTGAATATTTTCATAAAGTCTCAGCCTCCTAGAGCATATGGTTTCTGAGGAGATAATTTTTTTAGTATTTTTTGTCTATTTTTTGCATTTTGGTTTCCATGGCAACCAATAAAAATGAGCAGAAGGCTTAAAATCATACAGCTACGGAACATTTCTATGAAAGTTTTGTAAAAATATCTGCAGAGGCTTGGCAGTAAATGCCATTTTTCAATTTTCCCCATTATAAGTCTATGGAAACTACAAGTTGCCATAGCAACCAAACTAATGAGCCGATTTTGATAAAAAAAACACAAACTTTCAATCCCCCAGCCCAAGGATGCTACAGATAAAATTTGGGCCCAATCGGCCCAGAGGCTTCAGAGGAGATGTCGTTTGAAAGTGTTGACGCAGACGACGCAGACGACGACGACGACGGACAACTGCCTATCCTATAAGCTCCCCCAGAGCCTTCAGCTCTGGTGAGCTAAAAATAAGGTTTACCCCTGTAAACCCCAGTTTTACAATATGAAAGTGTGGTTTGAGGGGGTCAAAATTATATAGGCGTGTTTTCATGATGAATAGGTTGTAGGTACTCATTAGAATGGCAAAAATGAGGTGGTTTAATGATCACCTACCACCTATGTTTTGAGATACTCAAAAAATAGGTTGTGAGTACTCGTTAGATACAGGTAACCTCAACAGAAACCTACCACCTATGTTTTGCATATTAATAAGAATAATGTCACCCATTCATGTCAGAATGTTAACCATTTTGGAGATAAGAAAGACCGCTACTGTGCACATTATAAAAGCAGATTTGTCTTGTGATGCAACTACAGTAAACTTCTGCTATAAAAACCTATTGGTATTAACCCTTGTCCGCTGAGCCCGGATATGCCTTATCTTTCAAACAATGTAGATCCAGATCAGATGGCTTCTGAAGAAGCCATCTGATCAGGATCTACATTGTTTGTCATCCAGATTGTGAATTTGTTGCAATAATTAGCATCAAGTAATTTGATTGGTTGATAATCAGTAGTGGGTGTGGCATAATTGAATATTCAGCAGGACAAGGGTTAAGACCTATCCACTATTATGGGGAATGGATACACCTGGCAGGCTTTTCCACTATTTTCCAAAGGGAGGCAACTTTTGGTTATTCCTGTTTGCTTTTCTATTAACTCTGTCCTGCAGAAAAAGGGGTCTACTCTTAAAGGAATTTCCTTTAAGAGTTGGCCCCTATTGCCATGGGAAACAAAAACATTTTTGCAGGAGTTGCCTCCCCTAAAGGCATATCCATTCCCCTTAAGAACCCCATTCCACTGTTTATAGAAAATTTTGCTAATGGTTTTACCTTTCTTTATAACATATGGATCATCCATGCTTTTTCATGCATTAACATTTGCCTGGTCCCAAGGAAGTTGTTTGAACACAAGGCTGCTAGGCTGAGTGTTCAAATATCTTCTGAGGGTACCAGTAAATATTATTGCAATGAAATAAACATGGATGATTGTTATTCTTGCATAACATATGATTCCAAAGACAAACTGTGATGAAACTGCCCCCAAACTCCATAAAAACTCTCCAAATGAAACTGTAAAACCAACAAGGTGGCTAGTCCAGAATATTGTTAACAATGACGTTAATACTGCAAAGACGTTCTGACCTAATCATAAAATTTTAAAATGCTACATTCAGGGCAATGTTACATCAATCAATGACACAACATAAACAAAGCAAGGCACATCTTAAGATATCAAAGGTTCAAAAGCACATGAATTTCATGACCTGAACATGGGTTTTGTTGCTTGAACACGCCTTCCTGCCTATTCAAGAATAGCTTCTAACAGCTACAGTAAAACTTCGATGGCTCGAACTCCGATGGCTCGTTTACCATGGATGAGTTGAACCTGTTCTTGAGTCCGCAGGGAGTTCCTCCAAATACGATATAGGGGTAATTTAGGAAGATTTTCTTCATTTATCTTCCAAATGTATGCTGTGTGTACTCATTAGAATTGCCTCAATGAGGCGATTCTAATGAGTACACACAACATGCATTTATACTACAGAACACCGAAAAGATATCCACAATTATCTCCATTATGCCTCCTGGTATGGCACTAATAGTGTCCCTCTGTGGCGCGAACTACCGCTGTCTCGAACATATTTTCATGGTCCCAAAGTGGTTCGAGCCATCGAAGTTCGACTGTATATACAAGGATTTTATGCAATGATAGACTTTTGTCAAGGTATGGACAGAAAACTATGTAGAGTTTATGTGATTTGTTTTTTTTTTTTTTATTGATTACAGAGAAATAATTCACGTGTGTTCTGAGGCTTCCGAGAAAAATACGAGTGAGCGATAGCGAACAAGTTTTTTTTTTACATAAAAGTCTTAGAATGCAAGTGAATTTTTTCTCTGTAATCAATCAAAAGAACAAAACAAGAGGGCCATGATGGCCCTGGATCGCTCACCTGATCCATAGAGTAACAAGTGGGCCCCGGGGAGGGCCATTATTGACCCAGGGTTATAATGTGCATAATGTTGAGGGAGGTCTAAAAAGTGGAGCTTCATACCAAATATCAAAGAGATGGGCAATGCAGTTTCAGAGAAGAGGATTTTTAAAGATTTCCCTATATAAGTCTATGTAAAACCAAAGGGCCCCGGAGCGGGGGCATTTTTGGCCCCAGGGCTATAATTTGAACAATCTTGGTAGCGGTCCACAAGATGAAGCTTCACAACAAATATCAAAGACCTGGGCCTTGCGGTTTCAGAGAAGAAGAATCTTTAAAGATTTTCCTTATATAAGCCTATGTAAAACCAAAGGGCTCTAGGGCGGGGGTATTTTTGGCCCAAGGACTATAATTTGAACAATCTTGGTAGGGGTCCACTAGATGAAGCTTCATACCAAATAGCAAAGACCTGGGCCTTGCGGGTTCAGAGAAGAAGATTTTTAAAGATTTTCCCTATATAAGCCCATGTAAAACCAATGTGCCCCGGGCGGGGGCATTTTTGGCCCCAGCACTACAATTTGAACAATCTTGGTAGGGGTCCACTAGATGAAGCTTCATACCAAATAGCAAAGACCTGGGCCTTGCGGTTTCAGTGAAGATGATTTTTTAAGATTTTCCCTATATAAGCCCGTGTAAAACCAAAGGGCCCCGGGGCAGGGGCATTTTTGGCCCAAGCACTATAATTTGAACAATCTTGGTAGGGGTCGACTAGATGAAGCTTTATACCAAATATCAAAGATATGGGCCTTGCGGGTTCAGAGAAGAAGATTTTTAAAGGTTTTCCCTATTTAAGCCCATGTAAAACCAAAGGGTCCCGGGGTTGGGGCATTTTTGGCCCCAGCACTATAATTTGAACAATCTTGGTAGGGGTCCAGTAGATGAAGCTTCATACCAAATAGCAAAGACCTGGGCTCTCGGGTTTCAGAGAAGAATTTTAAAGATTTACCCTATATAATCCTATTTAAAACCAAAGGGCCCTGGGGCGGGGGCATTTTAGGCCCCAGCACTATAATTTGAACAATATTGGTAGGGGTCCACTATAAGAAGCTTCATACCAAATATCAAAGACCTTGTCCTTGTGGTTTCAGAGAAGAGGATTTTTCAAGTTTTCGCTGAAAATAATCTACTTTTGGCTCCTGTGACCTAGATGTGCAGCAGACCAGAACTATTTGAACAACTTTGAAAGGGGTCCACCTAAGGATCATTCCTGTGAAGTTTGGTCAAAATCCGATGAGTGGTTAAGGAGGAGATGTTGTTTGAAGAAATTGTTTACGCACGGATGACAGGCAAAAAGTGATCCTAATATAAAACACAAGAGAGCCATGATGGCCCTGGATCTCTCACCTGTTCCATAGAGTAACAAGTGGGCCCCGAGGAGGGCCATTATTGACCCCAAGGTTATAATGTACATAATGTTGAGGGAGGTCTAAAAAGGTGAAGCTTCATACCAAATATCAACAAAGGCTATAATTGTCCACTAGATGAAGCTCCAAACCAAATATCAAAGACATGGGCCTTGCAGTTTCAGAGAAGAAGATTTTTAAAGATTTCCCTATCTTGATAAAGGTCCACTAGATGAAATTTCACACCAAATATCAAAGACCTAGGCCTTGTGGTTTCACAGAAGAAAATTTTTAAAGATTTTCTCTATATAAGTCTATGAAAAACCAAAGGGCCCCGAGGCGGGGGCATTTTTGGCCTCATGATTGTAATTTGAACAATCTTGGTAGAGGTCAACTAGCTGAAAGTTTCATACCAAATATCAAAGACCTAGGCCTTGTGGTTTCAGAGAAGAAGATTTTTCTAGATTTTTCCTATATAAGCCAATGTAAAACCAAAGGGCCCTGGAGGGGGGGGGGGGGGGGGGGCATTTTTTGCCCCAGGGCTATAATTTGAACAATCTTGGTAGAGGTCCACAAGATGAAGCTTCATACCAAATATCAAAGACCTGGGCCTTGCAGTTTCAGAGAAGAGGATTTTTTAAGATTTTTCCCCACATAAGCCTATGTAAAACCAAAGGGGCCCCGGGGCGGGGGCATTTTTTGGCCCCAGCACTAAAATTTGAACAATCTTGGTAGGGGTCCACTAGATGAAGCTTGATACCAAAAAGCAAAGACCTGGGCCTTGCAGTTTCAGAAAACAAGATTTTTAAAGATTTTTTCCTATATAAGCCAATGTAAAACCAAAGGGCCCCGGGGCGGGGGCATTTTTGGCCCCAGCACTATAATTTGAACAATCTTGGTAGGGGTCCACTAGATGAAGCTTCATATCAAATATCAAAGACCTGGGCCTTGCTGTTTCAGAGAAAAAGATTTTTACAGATTTTCCCAATATAAGCCCATGTAAAACCAAAGGGCCCCGGGGTGGGGGCATTTTTGGCCCCAGCACTATAATTTGAACAATCTTGGTAGGGGTCCACTAGATGAAGCTTCATACCAAAAATCAAAGACCTGGGCCTTGCGGTTTCAGAGAAGATGATTTTTGAAGATTTTCCTATATAAGCCCATGTAAAACCAAAGGGCCCCGGGGCGGGACCATTTTTGGCCCCAGCACTATAATTTGAACAATCTTGATAGGGGTCCACTAGATGAAGTTTCATACCAAGAATCAAAGACCTGGGCCTTGCGGTTTCAGAGAAGAAGATTTTTTTAGTTTTCGGTGAAAAAATCTATTTTTGGCTCCTGTGACCTACATGTGCAATGGACCGGAACCATTTGAACAACTTTTAAAGGGGACCAATTAAGGATCATTCTTGTGAAATTTGGTCAAAATCCGATCAGTGGTTTAGGAGGAGATGTCGTTTGAAGAAATTGTTTACGCACGGATGACAGACAAAAAGTGATCCTAATATAAAACACAAGAGGGCCATGATGGCCCTGGATCGCTCACCTGATCCATAGTGTAACAAGT
Source organism: Lucinisca nassula (assembly GCA_963580285.1). Classification (NCBI taxonomy): domain Eukaryota; kingdom Metazoa; phylum Mollusca; class Bivalvia; order Lucinida; family Lucinidae; genus Lucinisca; species Lucinisca nassula. The sequence goes on along the minus strand of OY757021.1, from coordinate 68,586,198 downwards.
GTGCCCCAGAGAGGGCCATTATTTGCCCCAGGGCTTTAATGTGCATAATGTTGAGGGAGGTCTTAAAGGTGAAGCTTCATACCAAACATCAACAAAGGCTATAATTTGAACAATCTTGGCAAAGGTCCACTAGATGAAGCTATACATCAAATATCAAAGACCTGGGCCTAGCGGTTTCAGAGAAGAAGATTTTTAAAGATTTTGCAGATAAAAGCCTATGTAAAACCAAAGGGCCCCGGGACGGGGGCATTTTTTGCCCCAGCACTATAATTTGAACAATCTTGGTAGGGGTCCACTAGATGAAGCTTCATACCAAATATCAAAGACCTGGGCCTTGTGGTTTCAGAGAAGAAGATTTTTAAAGATTTTCCCTATATAAGCCTATGTAAAACCAAAGGGCCCCGGGATGGGGGCATTTTTTGCCCCAGCACTATAATTTGAACAATCTTGGTAGGGGTCCACTAGATGAAGCTTCATACCAAATATCAAAGACCTGGGCCTTGTGGTTTCAGAGAAGAAGATTTTTAAAGATTTTCCTTATATAAGCCAATGTAAAACCAAAGGGCCCCGTGGCGGGGGCATTTTTTGTCCCAGCACTAAATTTTGAAGGGGTCCACTAGATGAAGCTTCATACCAAATATCAAAGTCCTGGGCCTTGTGGTTTCAGAGAAGAAGATTTTTAAAGAATTTCCCTATATAAGCCTATGTAAAACCAAAGGGCCCCGGGGCGGGGGCATTTTTGGCCCAAGCACTATAATTTGAACAATCTTGGTAGGGGTCAACCAGATGAAGCTTCATACCAAATATCAAAGACCTGGGCCTTGTGGTTTCAGAGAAGAAGATTTTTAAAGATTTTCCCTATATAAGCCAATGTAAAACCAAAGGGCCCCGTGGCGGGGGCATTTTTTGTCCCAGCACTATAATTTGAACAATCTTGGTAGGGGTCCACTAGATGAAGCTTCATACCAAATATCAAAGACCTGGGCCTTGTGGTTTCAGAGAAGAAGATTTTTCTAGATTTTTCCTATATAAGCCAATGTAAAACCAAAGGGCCCTGGAGGGGGGGGGGGGGGGGGCATTTTTTGCCCCAGGGCTATAAGTTGAACAATCTTGGTAGAGGTCCACAAGATGAAGCTTCATACCAAATATCAAAGACCTGGGCCTTGCAGTTTCAGAGAAGAGGATTTTTTAAGATTTTTCCCCACATAAGCCTATGTAAAACCAAAGGGGCCCCGGGGCGGGGGCATTTTTGGCCCAAGCACTATAATTTGAACAATCTTGGTAGGGGTCAACCAGATGAAGCTTCATACCAAATATCAAAGACCTGGGCCTTGTGGTTTCAGAGAAGAAGATTTTTAAAGATTTTCCCTATATAAGCCAATGTAAAACCAAAGGGCCCCGTGGCGGGGGCATTTTTTGTCCCAGCACTATAATTTGAACAATCTTGGTAGGGGTCCACTAGATGAAGCTTCATACCAAATATCAAAGACCTGGGCCTTGTGGTTTCAGAGAAGAAGATTTTAAAAGATTTTCCCTATATAAGCCTATGTAAAACCAAAGGGCCCCGGGGCGGGGGCATTTTTGGCCCCAGCACTATAATTGAACAATCTTGGTAGGGGTCCACTAGAAGAAGCTTCATACCAAATATCACAGACCTGGGCCTTGTGGTTTCAGAGAAGAAGATTTTTAAAGATTTTCCCTATATAAGCCAATGTAAAACCAAAGGGCCCCGTGGCAGGGGCATTTTTTGTCCCAGCACTTAAATTTTAACAATCTTGGTAGGGGTCCACTAGATGAAGCTGCATACCAAATATCAAAGTCCTGGCCCTTGTGGTTTCAGAGAAGAAATTTTTTAAAGATTTTCCCTATATAAGCCAATGTAAAACCAAAGGGCCCCGGGGCGGGGGCATTTTTGGCCCCAGCACTATAATTTAAAGATTTTCCTTATATAAGCCTATGTAAAACCAAAGGGCTCTAGGGCGGGGGTATTTTTGGCCCAAGGACTATAATTTGAACAATCTTGGTAGGGGTCCACTAGATGAAGCTTCATACCAAATAGCAAAGACCTGGGCCTTGCGGGTTCAGAGAAGAAGATTTTTAAAGATTTTCCCTATATAAGCCCATGTAAAACCAATGTGCCCCGGGCGGGGGCATTTTTGGCCCCAGCACTACAATTTGAACAATCTTGGTAGGGGTCAACCAGATGAAGCTTCATACCAAATATCAAAGACCTGGGCCTTGTGGTTTCAGAGAAGAAGATTTTTAAAGATTTTCCCTATATAAGCCAATGTAAAACCAAAGGGCCCTGTGGCAGGGGCATTTTTTGTCCCAGCACTATAATTTGGACAATCTTGGTAGGGGTCCACTAGATGAAGCTTCATACCAAATATCAAAGTCCTGGGCTTTGTGGTTTCAGAGAAGAAGATTTTAAAGATTTTCCCTATATAAGCCTATGTAAAACCAAAGGGCCCCAGGGCGGGGGCATTTTTGGCCCCAGCACTTTAATTTGAACAATCTTGGTAGGGGTCAACTAGATGAAGCTTCATACCAAATATCAAAGACCTGGGCCTTGTGGTTTCAGAGAAGAAGATTTTTAAAGATTTTCCCTATATAAGCCTATGTAAAACCAAAGGGCCCTGTGGCGGGGGCATTTTTAGTCCCAGCACTTTAATTTGAACAATCTTGGTAGGGGTCCACTAGATGAAGCTTCATACCAAATATCAAAGACCTGGGCCTTGTGGTTTCAGAGAAGAAGATTTTTAAAGATTTTCCCTATATAAGCCTATGTAAAACCAAAGGGCCCCGGGGCGGGGGCATTTTTGGCCCCAGCACTATAATTTGAACAATCTTGGTAGGGGTCCACTAGATGAAGCTTCAAACCAAATATCAAAGACCTGGGCCTTGTGGTTTCAGAGAAGAAGATTTTTTAAGTTTTTGGTGAAAAAAATCTATTTTTGGCTCCTGTGACCTAGATGTGCAACGGACCGGAACCATTTGAACAACTTTGAACGGGGACCACCTAAGGATCATTCCTGTGAAGTTTGGTCAAAATCCGATCAGTGGTTTAGGAGGAGATGTCGTTTAAAGAAATTGTTTACGCACGGACGGACGGACGGACGGACGGACGACGGACAAAAAGTGATCCCAAAAGCTCACCTCGTCACTACGTGACGGTGAGCTAACAAGAGGGCCATGATGGCCCTGGATTGCTCACCTGATCCATAGTGTAACAAGTGGGCCACAGAGAGGGCCATTATTGGCCCTAGGGCTTTAATGTGCATAATGTTGAGGGAGGTCTTAAAGGTGAAGGTTCATACCAAACATCAACAAAGGCTATAATTTGAACAATCTTGGCAAAGGTCCACTAGATGAAGCTACACATCAAATATCAAAAAACTGGGCCTAGCGGTTTCAGAGAAGAAGATTTTTTAAAGATTTTGCCTATATAAGCCTATGTAAAACCAAAGGGCCCAGGGACGGGGGCATTTTTTGCCCCAGTACTATAATTTGAACAATCTTGGTAGGGGTCCACTAGATGAAGCTTCATACCAAATATCAAAGTCCTGGGCCTTGTGGTTTCAGAGAAGAAGATTTTTTAAAGAATTTTCCTATATAAGCCTATGTAAAACCAAAGGGCCCTGGGGAGGGGGCATTTTTGGCCCAAGCAATATAAATTGAACAATCTTGGTAGGGGTCCACTAGATGAAGCTTCATACCAAATATCAAAGACCTGGGCCTTGTGGTTTCACAGAAGAAGATTTTTAAAGATTTTCCCTATATAAGCCAATGTAAAACCAAAGGGCCCCGTGGCGGGGGCATTTTTTGTCCCAGCACCATAATTTGAACAAACTTGGTAGGGGTCCACTAGATGAAGCTTCATACCAAATATCAAAGTCCTGGGCCTTGTGGTTTCAGAGAAGAAGATTTTCCCTATATAAGCCTATGTAAAACCAAAGGGCCCCGAGGCGGGGGCATTTTTGGCCCCAGCACTATAATTTGAACAATCTTGGTAGGGGTCCACTAGATGAAGATTCATTCCAAATATCAAAGTCCTGGGCCTTGTGGTTTCAGAGAAGAAGATTTTTAAAGAGTTTCCCTATATAAGCCTATGTAAAACCAAAGGGCCCCGGGCGGGGGCATTTTTGGCCCCAGCACTATAATTTGAACAATCTTGGTAGGGGTCCACTAGATGAAGCTTCATACCAAATATCAAAGACCTGGGCCTTGTGATTTCACAGAAGAAGATTTTTAAAGATTTTCCCTATATAAGCCAATGTAAAACCAAAGGGCCCCGTGGCGGGGGCATTTTTTGTCCCAGCACTATAATTTGAACAATCTTGGTAGGGGTCCACTAGATGAAGCTTCATACCAAATATCAAAGTCCTGGGCCTTGTGGTTTCAGAGAAGAAGATTTTTAAAGATTTTCCTTATATAAGCCTATGTAAAACCAAAGGGCCCCGGGGCGGGGGCATTTTTGGCCCCAGCACTATAATTTGAACAATCTTGGTAGGGGTCCACTAGATGAAGCTTCATACCAAATATCAAAGACCTGGGCCTTGTGGTTTCAGAGAAGAAGATTTTTAAAGATTTTCCCTATATAAGCCTATGTAAAACCAAAGGGCCCCAGGGCGGGGACATTTTTGGCCCCAGCAATATAATTTGAACAATCTTGGTAGGGATCCACTAGATGAAGCTTCATACCAAATATCAAAGACCTGGGCCTTGTGGTTTCAGAGAAGAAGATTTTTAAAGATTTTCCCTACATAAGCCAATGTAAAACCAAAGGGCCCTGTGGCGGGGGCATTTTTTGTCCCAGCACTAAAATTTGAACAATCTTGGTAGGGGTCCACTAGTTAAGGCTTCATACCAAATATCAAAGTCCTCGGCCTTGTGGTTTCAGAGAAGAAAAGTTTTAAAGATTTTCCCTATATAAGCATATGTAAAACCAAAGGGCCCCGTGGCGGGGGCATTTTTTGTCCCAGCACTATAATTTGAACAATCTTGGTAGGGGTCCACTAGATGAAGCTTCATACCAAATATCAAAGTCCTGGGCCTTGTGGTTTCAGAGAAGAAGATTTTTAAAGATTTTCCCTATATAAGCCTATGTAAAACCAAAGGGCCCCGGGGCGGAGTCATTTTCGGCCCCAGCACTATAATTTGAACAATCTTGGTAGGGTTCCACTAGATGAAGCTTCATACCAAATATCACAGACCTGGGCCTTGTGGTTTCAGAGAAGAAGATTTTTAAAGATTTTCCCTATATAAGACCAAAGGGCCCCGTGGCGGGGGCATTTTTTGTCCCAGCACTAAAATTTGAACAATCTTGGTAGGGGTCCACTAGATGAAGCTTCATATCAAATATCGAAGTCCTGGGCCTTGTGGTTTCAGAGAAGAAGATTTTTAAAGATTTTCCCTATATAAGCCTATGTAAAACCAAAGGGCCCCGGGGCGGGGGCATTTTTGGCTTCAGCACTATAATTTGAACAATCTTGGTAGGGGTCCACTAGATGAAGCTTCATACCAAATATCAAAGACCTGGGCCTTGCGGGTTCAGAGAAGAAGATTTTTAAAGATTTTCCCTATATAAGCCCATGTAAAACCAATGTGCCCTGGGGCGGGGGCATTTTTGGCCCCAGCACTACAATTTGAACAATCTTGGTAGGGGTCCACTAGATGAAGCTTCATACCAAATAGCAAAGACCTGGGCCTTGTGGTTTCAGAGAAGAAGATTTTTAAAGATTTTCCCTATATAAGCCCATGTAAAACCAAAGGGCCCCAGGGCGGGGGCATTTTTGGCCCCAGCACTATAATTTGTACAATCTTTGTAGGGGTTCACTAGATGAAGCTTCATACCAAATATCAAAGACCTGGGCCTTCTGGTTTCAGAGAAGAAGATTTTTTAAGTTTTTGGTGAAAAAAATCTTTTTTTGGCTCCTGTGACCTAGATGTGCAACGGACCAGAACCATTTGAACAACTTTGAAAGGGGACCACCTAAGGATCATTCCTGTGAAGTTTGGTCAAAATCCGATCAGTGGTTTAGGAGGAGATGTCGTTTAAAGAAATTGTTTACGCACGGACGCACGCACGACGGACGACGGACAAAAAGTGATCCCAAAAGCTCACCTCGTCACTACGTGACGGTGAGCTAATAAACTGTTTATTACATTTCCATTTATAAATTCTCAAATTCAGCTGTTCTGATTTCCTTCCAAAATACATGTAGTTCCAGTTAGGGCATGAATTGCAGGTGGCGGGGTTTAGTTTGAAAATCAGTTGCCATCTTGTTTTCATTTCAATGCGAAAATCACCCTGTGCTTGATATACAGATGCGGCAATGTCATGAAAGTAGAAATGCATTATAAAGAAAATCATACTTTATCTTCGTGTTGCGTATCTTTCCTCAAAAACATCAAATGGACATGAAAATTGAATTCTGATTTCCATGATTTTATCACAACAATTATTATTGCTGTTAGAAACGATGTCAGCAGTGTTGTCTAGCAATATACATGTATGAATTATGATGTAGAAACCTTTGAAATGAAATACAGTAAAATTCCTATATTAAGACCACCTTTGGGACTGTTCAAAAGTGGTCTTAAAGACCACTTTTTAACAGTCCCAAAGGTGGTCCCCAAAAAGAGGTCATTGTGGGCCGAAAAAACACAAATAATGATTAAGTGTACCCTTCAAAATAAGCTTTTTAAAGCAGAATTAGACTTAATTTAAGGTGATCTTGATAGCAGAATTTCACTGTAATTCACTGGGGTTAATTACAGATGAGTATAATTCACTGAGAAAGCACAGTAAATCACTCCTGAAAATGTAATAAGTAAATATAAGCAATGAATAGACACATCCAAACACTACATCATCACTCAATAATACTATTTGCCGGGACTTACCGGTGGTGGGCAAAAAATGTCTTTGGCCGTTTATCGCCATTGTAAATGCGATGTTATTTTCTCTAAACTTGTGTTTTGTTTGGAATCGAAACGACAAAATTGACCTTTAAACTTTAATAATAGACATGTCTTAGCTAGTAATTATTGGTTTCTAGAAATTTTGAGGATGTTGTGATGATTTAATTACCTGTTAAACTTATGCAGGTAACGAGGCGAGACGGTCTCAATTATTTGTTATAAAAATGTGCTAAACGAACGACTAAACGCGGAAAATGCATGAATGAACTCTAAAATATATTGATCTACTCATTTAAAGTGTAATTCGATCAATTTTGTGTGACAATCAACTAAAATTTGCCCGTAATATTAAACCTATTTACAATGTGTTTATATGGAACCAGGGGCTTTGTGCCAACCACGAAAGATCGTTATCAAAAGGAAAAGTAATTTTGCGCATGCGCAATGACATGTAAACAAGGTCACGTGTCAAAACATTGGATCCGTCTATTACATCAGCATACATCAGTGAAGTGTACCCCTCCGGTCAGGACCAGATACTCATCTGGTCGGGTTTCCCACAAAAAGATGCAAAATCCACCTTGACACAACAAACATGTACATGCATGTCAAGGTCAACCAGGTTATCACTTGAATAAAGTTTGTAGGGCACAAATACAAGATGCTTCACAGGTGAAACATGACCATGTAATGAACGCCCTGAAACCTCCCAACGTAAAGATAAGTGGGGTTCACAGGGGTATACATTATTTTTCTTAATTCTGCTCCAAAACACAGGCTGTGAGTACTTGTTACCATAAATGGTCATTTACACAAACCATTCATTTTTTGATTGAATATAACACTGATGTTTAACTCATATTTCTTTCAGCACCAAACTGACTTCAAAACGTAACTCCCAGCATCAAATTTATTTTTTGTCCCCTTCATTTTCTACCACTTGAACCATGAAAAGATATGAACAAAAACATTTTTTAAAGTTAAAGCTTGTTTTTGCCAAAAGCGCGTGCTTACCTAATGATCTGCAACATACTTGAGTAGATATTTCCCTTAATTGGTTGATCTAAAAGGGGAAATCACACCGGTAATCCAGGTGGCAAAAATGCGACTAGGGTTCTCTGCTAGGCACTCAAATTTATGCAACTAAGGTGCCAAAAGTGTTAAACATGGTTTCTAGTTTATACTAATTTATTTTTGTTCAATTGTGTGTGTGTGTGTGAATTCGGGTTTAATGTCGCTTTCAACAGTTTTTCAGTTATATCACGACGGTGTCTGGTTGCGACAGGGAGCTCAATGCTCACTCTTATAGTGCTGCCTCACTGAAGTATCATGTCCCAGACACATTACATGATACCACACCCAGTCACATTGTCCTGACACTGGGTCTACCAGTCCTAGCTCTACCCCGTAAATCTGAGTGCCAAGCGAGGAGCAGCTAGTACCATTCTTAACGACTTTGGTATGTCGCTGCCCGGGATCAAACCTGTGACCTCCCATTCCCCGGAGCGGACACTCTACCAACTGAGCTATCGGGGCCGGTCTTAATTTGATTGCGATTAAAGCTCCAAGCTTATTGAATCGCTCTCGAACACTCCTTCCGGATGTTATCACGCGCGAGAGAGGCAGTGAATTTTGCACCACTGCTACCCATTTACACCTGGGTTGAGTGGGGCCTTGTCCATGGACACATCTCGTCTCCAGTGGCCCGATTCAAACCCACAACCTCTCAATCACAAGTCCAACACGCTAGCCACTGAGTATTGAGGCTGATAAAACAAGAGGGCCCAATGGCCCTATATCGCTCACCTGTGTACCAGAAAATCATTAGTGTAGGAGACCACTTGACATTGCTACATACTAAATATCTAAGCTCAGGCAAAGCGGTGTCCATGCTTATAAACCCTACTGGTTTCAATGGGCGACAGGGCTTGAGATGTAATTTCATCTCATTGTTGGATAAAAATCCCACAAAATTGGAAGAGACATCTCCAAAATGATCTATACAGTGTTGACAGGGATGTAAAACTTCAAAACAAACAAAATCTGTGCCTTATGGTTTTGGAAAAGAAGATCTTTTTTAAGTTTTTCCCAGTGTAAGTCTATAGAAGCTAATGAGCCCTGGGACTTGGCCAATTTTGACCCAAAGGGCATGGTTGGCAGGATTTATGTAGGCGACCATTTTGTGTTGCTATATACTAAATATCTAAGGTCTGTATGTCATGGTTTCAAAGAAGATGTTTGAAGCTTTTTTCCATTATAAGTTTGTTGGAGTTAAGGGGCCACAGGATTTGGCCAAATTGGACCCCAGGGGCATGATTGGCAGGATTCATGAAGGCGACCACTCGACATTGCTACATGCTAAATACCTAAGCTCTGGCACTTATGGTTTCAGAGAAGAAGATTTTTGAAGATTTTTTTCCCCATTTCAAGTTGTTGTTTTTTTGTGTGTGTGTGTGTTTTTGTTTTCATTATAAGGGCCCTGTGGTTTCAGAGAAGAAGATGTTTGAAGTTTTTTCCAATTGTAAGTCTATGGAAGCTAAAAAGCCCTGGGGTGTGGCCAATTTGGATCCCTGGGGCATAACTGGCAGGATTTATGTAGGTGGCCACTTGACATAACTACATACTAAAAATCTAAGCTCTGGGCCTAATGGTTTCATAGAAGATTTTTAAGTTTTTTTTTCATTATAAGTCTATTGGAGCTGATGAGCTCGGGTGTGGCCAATTTTGACCCCAGGGGCAGGGTTAGCAGGATTTATGTAGCTGGCTATTTTATGTTGCTGGATACTAAATATTTAAGTTCTGTGCTTCACAGTTTCTGAGAAAAAGATTTTTTAAGCTTTTTTCCATTATGAGTCTATGGGAGCTAAGGGGCCCCGGGGCGTGGCCAGTTTGGACCCCAAAGGCATGATTAGCAGGAAATATGTAGGTGATCACTTGCTGTTGCTACATGCTAAATATCTAAGCTCTGGGCCCTGTGGTTTCAGAGAAGAAGATTTTTGAAGCTTTTTTCCATTATGAGTCTATGGGAGCTAAGGGGGTCCCAGGGTGTGGCCCATTTGGACTCCAGGGGCATGAGTGGCAGGAATTATGTAGGTGACCACTTGTCATTGCCACATGCTAAATATCTAAGCTCTGGGCCCTGTGGTTTCAGAGAAGATTTTTGAAGCTTTTTTTTCCATTATGAGTATATGGGAGCTAAGGGGCCCTGGGGCCTGGCCCATTTGGACCCAAGGGGCATGATTGGCAGGATTTATGTAGGTGACAACTTGCCATTGCTACATGCTAAATATCTAAGCTCTGGGCCCTGTGGTTTTAGAGAAGAAGTTTTTTGAAGCTTTTTTTCCATTATGAGTCTATGGGAGCTAAGGGGCCCCGGGGCGTAAATGGGCCCCAGGGGCATGATTGTTAGGATTTATGTTGGAAACCACTTGCCATTGCTACATGCTAAATATCTAAGCTCTGGGCCCTGTGATTTAAGAGAAGAAGATTTTTGAAGCTTTTTATCCATTATGAGCCTATAGGAGCTAAGGGGCCCCGGGCGTGGCCAGTTTGGACCCAAGGGGCATGATTGGCAGGAATTATGTAGGTGACCACTTGCCGTTGCCACGTGCTAACTATCTAAGCTCTGGGGCCTGTGGTTTCAGAATAAAAGATTTTTTAAGCCTTTTTCCATTAAGAGTCTATGGGAGCAAAGGGGCCCTGGGGCGTGGCCCATTTGAAACCCAGGGGCATGATTGGCAGGAATTATGTTGGTTACCAATTCCTGTTGCTACACGCTTAATATCTAAGCTCTGGGCCCTGTGGTTTCAGAGAAGAAGATTTTTGAAGATTTTTTTCCATTATGAGTCTATAGGAGCTAAGGGGCCCCGGGGCGTGGCCAATTTGGACCCCAGGGGCATGATTGTCAGGATTTATGTAGGTGACCACTTGCTATTGCTACATGCTAAATATCTCAGCTCTGGGCCCTGTGGTTTCAGAGAAGAAGCTGTTTGAACCTTTTTTCCATTATGAGTCTATAGGAGCCAAGGGGCCCAGGGCGTGGCACGTTTGGACCCCAGGGGCATGATTGGCAGGAATTATGTAGATGACCACTTGCCGTTGCTACATGCTAAATTTCTAAGCTCTGGGCTCTTGGGTTTCAGAGAAGAAGATTTTTGAAGCTTTTTTTCCATTATGAGTCTATGGGAGCTAAGGGGCCCCGGGGCGTGGCCCATTGGGAACCCAGGGGCATGATTGGCAGGAATTATGTAGGTGACCACTTGCCGTTGCTACATGCAAAATTTCTAAACTCTTGGCCCTGTGGTTTTAGAGAAGAAGATTTTTGAAGCTTCTTTTCCATTATGAGTCTATGGGGGCTAAGGGGCCCCGGGGCGTGGCCAATTTGGACCCCAGGGGCATGATTGGCAGGAATTATGTAGATGACCACTTGCCGTTGCTACATGCTAAATACCTAAGCTCTGGGCCCTGCGGTTTCAGAGAAGATGATTTTTGAAGCTTTTTTCCATTATCAGTCTATGGGAGCGAAGGGGCCCCGGGGCGTGGCCCATTTGGAACCCAGGGGCATGATTGGCAGGAATTATGTAGGTGACCACTTGCCGTTGCTACATGCTAAATATCTAAGCTCTGGGCCGTGTGGTTTCAGAGAAGAAGATTTTTGAAGCTTTTTTTTTTCCATTATGAGTCTATAGGAGTTAAGGGGCCCCAGGGTGTGGCCAATTTGGACCCCAAGGGCATGATTGGCAGGATTTATGTAGGTGACCACTTGACATTGTTACAAGCTTAATATCTAAGCTCTGGGCCCAGTGGTTTCAGAGAAGAAGATATTTTAATTTTTTTCCATTGTAAGTCTATGGGAACTATATGTTGCCATGGCAACCAGAATTCCAATCTGATCAGCCCAAAAACGTTATGCAGCCTTTCCCTCTACCAGATGATGCTTCTCATGAAATTTGATCAAGATTGACCATGGGGTTTTAGAGATATACTTATTTGAAATTGTTTACGGACGCACGGACGCACGCACGGACGGACGTGAGCACGACGGACGACGGACAAAAAGTGATCACAAAAGCTCACCTCGTCACTACATGACAGGTGAGCTAAAAACAAGGTTTCTGCTTTGGACCCCAACAACAGTGTTATATGAAGAGATTGTTTAAATGTGTATTTACCTGTTTTCAATTTTGTTATTCTGAATATAGCACTAGGTTTTTCATTAGTGATGTGTCCTAGAAGCTGCCATGTTTGTCCTACCGCACTTGGCCAGGAGAAATAAACTGAAATAAAAGGCAGCATCCAGGGTCCAGTTATTAAAGACTAACGACATCATTAGTTAATGCATTGCTAAACTTTTGATCATTAACTCTTATCTTGCTGTTCACGACAACCCCTATCTTTGGAAACAGTGCAGATCCAGATCAGATCTGATCAGGATCTACACTGTTTGACATTCAGTTTATGCATTTGTTGGAAAAGATTACATCAAGTAATCTGATTGGTTGATAGACAGAAATGGGTGTGGCTTAAATGAATATTCAGCAAGAAAAGGGTTAATTGTCACAAACATGCTAATATTTTTGCTGAAATAAGAATTTGAGTAGATTTTGCTACTCACATATTTTCAGCAAAATTGGCAAAAGCTACTCACATTTTTCAGCAAAAATTTTGATATATTAAGTTTTGTAGTTCCTAGAATAGTAAACATTTTTACCATTAACAAGCTCGTTAAGCTAACAATGCTTTGAACAACTGGGCCCAATTATTCAAAGCACAGCATGTTAACTCTTATCCTCCTGATCACAACAACCCCTATCCTTGCAAATAGTGTAGATCCTGATCAGATGGCTACTGTACTAGTATGTCATTCAGTTTGCAAATTTTAACGAATACAACATATCAAGTAATATGATTGGTTGATAACAGAATGGGGCATGGCTAATTTCAGCTCTTCAGCTTGGGGCTTGGAGAAATAGATTGGGCTGCATGATGCTTCCTCGCAGAGCTGAAACAAAACCCCACGAGTACTGGTAAACCGCTTACAAAATCTAAGCCTGCCCCGGCAAAGTGGTGTAAATCGGACTGTCCATACATATAAACCCTATGGGGTTTCACTGGACGGCAGGGTTTCAGATGTCATTTCATCTCAATGTTGGGTAAAAGTCCAACAAAATTGGAAGCAACGTCTCCGAAATGACCTAAATAGTGTTAGTTTATACTAATTTATTTTAGTTTGATTGCGATGAAAGCTACAAGCTTATTGATTCGCTTTAGAACACTCATTCCGGGTGTTTTCACGCGCGGGAGAGAGAGAGGCAGTGGCTTTTACACCACTGCTACCCATTTACACCTGGGTGGAGTGGGGCAGTGTCATTACGTGTCTTGCCCAAGGACACACCTCGATACCGGTGGCCGGATTCGAACGCACAAACTCTCGATTGTAAGTCGAATGCGCTAACCACTGCGCTATCGAGGCTGACAATAGTGTTGATGGGGATGCTAAACCCCAAATCAAACAAACAAAATCAGCAGAATAAGGGTTAATGTATCACTAAACAGCAATCATAAACTTTGGGGCACAACAATTACATTACTTAACACTACATTAAAACTTTGAGCATTCGGTATTGCAATAACTCATTTTTGCTGAAAACAAAATGTGAGTAGCTTTTTAGCATTTTTTCAACAAAAATACTACTGAGACTAAATATTGCATATAATACCACTGTGACTAAATATTGCACTGAATGCTAAAGAAGGCATGATTTAACATATACAGTCGAACTTCAATGGCTCGAACACCTTTGGGACCTCGAAAATCTGTTCGAGACAGGGGTAGTTCGAGCCACTGAGGTTACTGTCAGGAGGCACAACGAGATACTTTCAGACATCTTTTCAGTGTTCTATAATGAATATGTATGCTGTGTGTACTCATTTGAATTGTCTCATCAAGGCGATTCTAATGAGTACACACAGCATGCATTTGCAAGATAAAAGAATAAAATCTCCTTAATTATCCCCCACTATTTCTTATGGAGAGGATTTCGCTAGGGGCTCAAGGATGGGTTCGACTCATCCATGGTAAACGAGCCATTGGTGTTCGAGCCATCTGTGTTTGAGCCATCGAAGTTCTACTGTACATATAGCTGAAAAGGCAAATGTGGTTACCACATTAACTCTTCAACTGCTGTATAAATTCCAAGAGCAGACAGCAATTTCATTTCTTAACCCTTATCTTGCTGACTATTCATTTAAGCTACACCCATTTCTGTCTATGAACCAATCAAATTACTTGATGTAATTTATTGCGACAAATTCATAAACTGAACGCCAAACAGTGTAGATCCTGATCAGATGGCTTCTTCAGAAGCCATCTGATCTGGATCTATACTGTTTGCAAAAATAGGGGTTGTCGTGAACAGCAAGATAAGGGTTAATAAATAAGGCTTGACATTACATGTACATGTGAATTGCCTGGAATATTTGCCAATCTTTGTAAGTTGGATTCAAATCTCATTCGCCAAGCTAATATTTATGAAATTCAATATCAAACCCAGCTGATAAAACTGGAAACTGATGTTTTATTTCATTTTAGAAGGATGTAAAAGAAAATGCACTCATTAATGCTTTACAGCTTTTAAATGCACAAAAGAGGCCTAAAAATACTTTCCCTCCAATAGTGACTCAGTCACTCTTCATTTTCACCCAGGACTTTCAGACATGCAAACTGTCAGAAAATGCAGAACATTTAAAAAAAATTGTTTAGTTTTGTCCTGCGGTCCTGCAGTTTTTGCGTAGATTGGGAAAGGTTAGAAATACTTCATGTATGTGTACTGACCCATTTCCTACAGGTATCTCTAAAACAGGATAATAATGAACAGTGCAGGCACAGATCAGATGCCCCAAGATGCGGCTTATGATCAGTGCCTGCACTGTTTGCAAAAACTTCAGCCATTTTCCAAGCAAGCAGGCATTCTGTTCCCGAAAAAGGAAAATGTATTAAAATTCACCTGTGTTAAGCAAGTACATACCTGTCTTAAGAAAGCACTTTTTGATTATCCCATAGGTGCTTGCTTAATACAGGTTGGACTGTAACACGGTTGTTTAACCTTTACCCTGCTGTAGGTGACAAGCCCTATCTTTGCAAACAGTGTAGATCCAGATCAGATGGCTTCTGAAGAAGCCATCTGATCAGGATCTACACAGTTTGACATTCAGTTTATGAATACCGTATTCGCCCTAATTACCGCACCGTGCGCTTAGTTTTTTCAAAATCGTGTCATAAAATCATGGTGAAAAATATACCTAATTAGCGCACACTTAATACGAAAACAACAGCTTCCAAGATGATGCATACTGATATTTAATGGGACGGAAAAAGATACTTAAGCATTGCTTTCACTGTTGGAAGAAATAATGGTAAGTTTTTATAGATTTACTATGAGCGCTTCAAGGGGAGATTACTCTAAAGTGTGCGCTTATGCATTTCCTTTTCAAAAATAGCTTTGGTGTGCGCTTATAGGAGCATGTGCGGTAATTAGGGCGAATATGGTATGTAGAAATAAGCTGCATCAAGTAATCTGATTGGTTCAAAGTCAGATAAGAGTGTGGCTTAATTGAATATTCAGCAGGTTAAAGGTTATGTAACACACTTTCTGCTTTGGATCCCATTAATAGTGTTATAAAGAGGCTGTGGTGTATAGAGTAAGGCAGAAGCATAGCAACAGGTAAGATACATTGTAAGTATTTTGTGATAATTGAAGGATAGTTTTTCTTATTTCTCCATATAAACCTATGTTGTGGTACTCATTAGAACCACCTCGGTGAGGTGACAAAAACTATCCTTCAATTATCACAAGATACTTACCTTATCTGTTGCTATGGGCGGAAGATTGATTCACTGCAAAATGTGTTACCACATTTATTGTTTGTTTGATTTGAAGTTTACCGTCCCTGTCAACACGGTAAAGGTCATTTTGGAGACGCTGCTTCCGATTTTGCGGGACTTTTACCCGACATTAAGATGAAATGACATCTCAAGCCCCTGCCCCCCAATGAAACCAATAATAAGGTTTTTAAGCATGGACGGTCTGACTCACACCGCATTGCCTGGGAAGGCTTAGATCCTCTATGTGGTTTACCAGTACTCGTGTGCAGGCGATTTCAGCTCTGCGTGGAAGCATCATGCAGCCCATCTATTTCTTCAAGCTTACCAGATTTAATGTACCGGGTAGATATTTAGACAGAAAGGCTTGAGCAAACAGTGTCAGCCTTAATGAGATGATGCAAAATGAGGTATCTCATCAGTGTCTACACTGTTAGCCACTTTTTAGATAAAGAGTCAGGCGTAAATTGAACTTGTTCAAGTTTTAGGAAAGGTATGGTAAGGATTTGAGGTGTCAAAACACTTAAAATAAAAATCTTAAAAATTTAGATACCTTCAGGATTTGCTGTAATTCTCCTAAAGTTTCACAATTTGTTTGTTTGAATTGAGGTTTAACATCCCCGTCAACACTGTGAAGGTCATTTTGGAGACGTTGCTTCCAATTTTGTGGGACTTTTACCCGACATTGAGATGAAATGACATCTCAAGCCCTGTCGCCCAATGAAACCAATAGGGTTTATTAGCATGGACGGTCCGCCTCGCACCGCGGTTCCTGGACAGGCTTAGATCCTCTAAGCGGTTTACCAGTACTAGTGTGCGGGCCGGATTCAGCTCTGCGTGGAAGCATCATGCAGCCCATATATTTCTTCAAGCCCCTATGGGCGGGGGGCGAAAAAAAAATTTGTTTCACAACCCAGCAAGAAGTCAAAAAGGTGCAGACAAAGTGGCAAACAGTGTAGACCCTGATCAGACTGCTCCTTCAGGAGCAGTCTGATCTGGGTCTGCACTGTTTGCCCTGGCCTATCTGTCCCAATACTAAGGATCATAAAGCTAAGTTAAATACGGTAACTCCCCTAAAATTACCTGCACCTCCAAGCCCATCAGGGAATGGCGTCTGTCCAGTCATGAACACAACAATATGGTTGATGTTATCAGCCTCCTGAATATTGAACACGACCTGGTTCTCGGAAATCTGCTGACCTTCTGTCTGCACCTGAAAATAAACACAACCAAACTGGGGACCAGTTGTTCAAAACTAATGACTCCTAGAGGAACAGTCTGATCTGTGTCCACACTGTTACATTTAAAGTAACCAGCAGAAAAAAGATGGGCTGCACGATGCTTCAACATAGAGCTGAAACCAACCCGCACATGAGTACTTGTAAACCTTTTAGAGGATCTAAGTCTGCCCAGACAAAGCAGTGCGCGTCGGACCGTCCATGCTTATAAACCCAATTGGTTTCATTAGGCGGCAGGGCTTGAGATGTCATTTCATCTCGATGTCGGGTAAAAGTCCCACAAAATTGGAAGCAACGTCTCCAAAATGACCTTGACAGTGTTGACGAATCAAACAAACAATCTTTCCATTTTGCGATGAGCACTTTTTCGCATGCAGTGCCTCACTGATTCTGGGCTTGAAGAAATATATGGGCTGCATGATGCTTCCACGCAGAGCTGATTCCGACCCGCACACGAGTACTTGTAAACCGCTTAGAGGATCTAAGCCTGCCCAGGCAAAGCGGTGCGCACGAGTCAGACTGTCCATGCTTATAAACTCTATTTGGTTTCATTGGCTGACAGGACTTGAGATGTCATTTCATCTCAATGTCGGGTAAAAGTCCCGCAAAATTGGAAGCAAAGTCTCGAAAATGACCTTCAGTGTTGACGGGACGTTAAACCTCAAATCAAACAAACAAACAAAGCCTCATTGATTATGTGCCTCTCTGATAGCCGAAGCGCCCCTTTAATTTTCACAACAGCACGTGCGGTCACTGAGATACAATTACGTCATTTAGGCACGAGCGGTTGTAGCATACGAAACGGTCGTTACAGGAATGACAATCACAAATATGCTATCACTCGTTTGGGAAGGGAATTTTCATAGGAGTAATGCCCATTACGCATATTACGCATGTGGGTAATGTAAAGTATTTGCAGTAAAGATAAAGCACCTAAATAATGGTGTTCTCCATTACATTATTAGGAAGTGTCTCCTGACAACCAGTTGTCAGGAGCATTTTTGCTATCAAAAATGATCCTGACAACCAGCAATATTTTTCCACAAAAACCTATGATATTAGTATTATTTTAGTTACCTTTTTTTAAGTATTTCATGGTTCTTGATACATGTTTAATGCTTTTTTGTCATTTTTTAGAAATATTAACTTAGTATTCAAGCGAACTTAATCCATGTATTTTTGGAATAAATCGCAAGAATGGAATCAATCAAATTCTGGCCTATTATTTTTGTAATTGCAAAGTAAAACTGACAACCTTGTTAGTGAGTTAACCCATAAAATGCCAGTCACAACAATTGTCATTATGTTTTGCCGTTTGCCGGTTACCTTAAAATTAATTTTTTGCCAACAGTGTAGACCCAGAGAGTAGGAGCAGTCTGATCAGGATCCACACTGTTTGCCTGTATGCAAAAATATTTTTAAAAAGTTTGAAAAATAATTCAGCAGACAAAATTTTCAGATGTAGTTTTTCTCGGTGTCTTAAGGTTTGACATTTTATCGAAACATTGACATAGCCGGGGATAAGAGGTGGTTTTCTCATTTGTGCATGAAAAAATATGTTGTGGGTGTCCATGAGGCACTACTAATGAGTACATGTATTCATACAGATGCTATATACAACATACATTTATGTTTGATAACACCTACCATGGTATCAGAAAAAAAGGTTGGTGATATTTTAAGAGTAGTCCCCATCTCGGAAAAAGCTGTTTTACATCAGGTTGTGCGCTATAATATTTTGGTTCTGTTGATTCTGTTAGGGTTTTGTGCGTGTGTTAAGCCCCAATGGGCCGGGGCTGGAACCCTTTGATAGATTTTCATTAAAGTGAATGAAGTAATTTTGTTTAGTAAATCAACACCAACACGAAATAATCTTTGTCATGCATTAACATCAACGTTTCGCCATCATGAGTTCTTCATGGTTGGTTGATTTGAGGTTTAACATCCCCGTCAACACTGTAAAGGTCATTTTGGAGATGTTGCTTCCAATTTTGTGGAAGCTGTGGCCGACGTACATACCAAAGTTTTCTTGGTTGTACATTATATACAGAGCTTAGTGGTCTGCTTGCTTACAAAACTTCTTGACACCAACAGTGAATGTGACATATCTTCCTAATAAGCATAAAAAACAGGTACTTTAATTTAATATTGATGACACATGGTAAGAGGATATTTTTTACTCCAAGTTGAGAAATATTCCGTTTAGCATGGTCATGATTCTGAAACAAGGAAGTATGCAAGATTGTGCCCATTTTTACACGGCTGCATACATTTTAAGTGCTTTTTTTTTTACATATTTTCGCTCATTAAAAGTGCTCCTTTCTCTGACCAGCACCTTATCCTTTTTGGGAGCTGGGTGGAACACTATCTAAGTTTCTGTACATGCTTCATTGTTCTGAGTGGATGTTCTACTTTTGCTTTTGAAAGAGACATATTAATGAAGTCGGTCATCCGGGTATCCTCGCTAGTCACGTGACTTTCTGCATAGCAACCAAAACCGGAGGTAAAAAGCTACGCCATTTTGAGTTACCTTTTAATTGAATAGGAACGATATTCACACATAAAATTCTGAGAGACTGAAAAGAAAATCCCTAAAATATGCAGTGCAGGTGGTTGTAGAAATCACCGACACCACCTACAACAGTATAAACAGTTGTCCTCATACAATTTTCCGAATCAGGAGAAATACCCTGACAGACGATCAGGGCCTGCAACCATCTCCTTGTATATAGCCGAATCCATTTCAAAATATTGGGGTGTCTGGCTGTGTTTTCTCTGAAAATTTATTTGGAAAATGGCTGAACTTTATGCAAACAGTGGAGGCCCTGATCAGACGTGATCTGGGTCTGCACTGTTTGCCAGGGTAATTGGTTAAACACTTCAGAGAACCCTTATGTAATCACATTCGCCAAGTCTATTTATTTATTATTATTATGTAGCCAAAAGCCATTTTTTTTTTTTATAATTAATTTTGAATTTTCCCATTCAACTATCAATCAGTATAAATGAAGAATAGATCTATAACCTTTATGAACATGGAAATATATTTCAGGCATTTGATTTACTTGTCAAGATCAATGTCAAGTTTACTTGACACTTGGGGTATTCTGTCCGATGACATGTCACTTATGAATACACAAGACCTGACACTTTCACCTGTTCACTTTCGCCGCTAAAATTATCATTTTTTTTTAAATTACTTACAAAAGTTATATGTTGCGGTGGGTCTCCGGACGTTAGCCCCCCAGGACGTTTGCCCCCCAATGACTTAATCTAAAAATGGACATTTGCCCCCCAGTTGAAAATGCGACCCGGACATTTGCCCCCCAGAGCTTATTTTTGGTATGGACATCTGCCCCCCAGTGCTTATTTTACAGGTGGACAATTGCCCCCCACTGCTTATTTCAGAAAGGGACATTTGCCCCCCAACCTGGCTAGACAAGGATATTCATTACACAGACTTGTATATTGCTACATAATTTACATGATAACGTTTTGGTTAAAGTTTTACAGCCCATTCAAGATCATTTCAATTTCTTCAAGAATTAACCATCAGTGTATCCAGTGATAACCACTTGAGTATAGGCGTCTGACACTGGACCCTCAGTGAGGCAGAAACTCAATATATGGTTCTGTAGCTGACTTGCTTAACCCTTATCCTGCTGAATAAATTAAGCATCTCCAATTGTTGACTACTTACCATCACGTTCTTGGTATATTTTTGTTAACACTTAACAAATTGAATGACAAACAGTATAGATCCCCATCAGATATGGCATCTGATCAGGATCCATACCGCTTTCTAATGTAGGGATTGTCCATAACAGCAGGTTATTATGGGATTCATATTTATATAGATGGAGTAATTTATTGCTTAACATTTTGTATTTCTGATGATAATAAACCAATAAATACATTGTTTTCCTCCTTTGTGTTAGCCCTGGTTTATCTGGGGGGCAAATGTCCCTTTCTGAAATAAGCAGTGGGGGGCAAATGTCCACCTGTAAAATAAGCACTGGGGGCAGATGTCCATACCAAAAATAAGCTCTGGGGGGCAAATGTCCGGGTCGCATTTTCAACTGGGGGGCAAATGTCCATTTTTAGATTAAGTCATTGGGGGGCAAATGTCCTGGGGGTCAAATGTCCTGGAATCGTTGCGGTGACAAGAGGTACCTATCGTATAACAAATGAAGCTTAAAAAATGAAGCTTAAAAATGGCTAAGTTCATAATGTGCAAAAAGTGGAAAAAAATATTCTGAAAATTATGTCGAAACCACATGCACATCCTCATACCATGGTGAAAGCATACCATGGTGAAAGCATACCATGGTGAAAGCATATGCAAAGTGTCAAAATGATCGGTATAAAACTGCAAGAGGAGTTGCGATGACAAGAGGAACCTATCATATATCAATTGAAGGTTAAAATGACTAAGTTCACAATGTGGAAAAAGTGACAAAAAAATAATCCGACGATAAGTCCAAACCACATGCGCATCCTCATACCATGGCAAAAACACACGCAAAGTTTGAAAATAATCGGTATGAAACTGTAGGAGGAGTTGCGATGACAAGACACCCAGTGTAAAATGATGACGGAAAGATGGACGGACAACCGGACGAACGCATGGATGGACGAACAGACGGACAGACACTTGCAAGCCTATGTCTTCCTGCTAAAGCAGGTGCGACAAAAACCGATAGCGTACCTCGGTGTGACCTTCACTTTAGCCGCTGAAATTATTATTTTTCATCATTTTTTTTTGTATAATTACGTACAACGTTAAACTAATTTAATTAGTATAACGGTAAATTTTACAGTAATAAACTTGAAAGATACATTCAAGCTTAAAATACTGATAGCGAAGAAAAGAAAAAAAAAATCAATGAGGGTGAAGCAGTTGTGTTGATTTAACTTCTGTTTCTCACTTAGAAATCTTTGTTAAAATCTGAAGCTTGTGAAACTATGAATCTAGAAAAATCAAACCTTCCTGGTAAACTGCTGCCTTTGACAGCTACTTGGTTACCTGTTAATCCAAATACCAACATACCATAGTCAGATTAAATATAACTGTAAAATATTCTCTAAAATATAACTGTTAAATATTCTCTAAAACGGGATAAGTTAACAGTAAAGCTGGCCAACGTGTCAAGCCGGCTGGTGTTCACTATTGCTTCCGTTACCAGGCGGATTATCCAGGATAGTATAAAAGCCGGCATTTCTAAATCTGAATGGTGTAGTAACGGCAAATATTCCCTCTCTCTCACACACACACACCACAAATCTAACCAATCAAAAAATATGTGTAAGAAAATCACTTAGCCTGCGCTGAACGGATATAACGCCGAGTCGGTGTGGTCCCAGTGATTGAAAATATCTCTGTTTATATAAAAGATTAAATGAACTCTCTACTCAGAGTACACTTTGTATTTTTCAGGGATGACAAGATTGAAACAGCTTACAGATTCTACTAAACATAAAAAAAAAAAAAAAAAAAATAATAATAATAATAAAAATAACAATAGTAGATCTAAAAAATAGCCATCGGAAGAGATGGCAAATCCCCCGACCAAAAGCCAATGTGGCCTTCAGAAGATTGTTCACCAATAGAAAGTGCACCAGAATTAAACCACATATCACAAAAGTATTGCAGTTATGGCCATCGCAAGATTATACTGTCAGGGGAGATAACTAAAAAACCAGGGCACTCAGAAATGTGGTTCTTGTGCTTGACATGCCTGCTTAAGCTCATGTATTTCTGCACAAAGTACCATCAATATGTCTCAAAAGGTATTAGAGATATAGTGATCACAAGCTGGTCATACTGTTATATTGGAAGGGTAGAAAACTCAAATACCACAGCAACAACAGTTGTGGTTCTTGCACATGACATCCCTTCTGTACCTTGTATACAATTGTGCCAACTTCCTTCAATATATCTCAAAGGGAGTTGGGAGTTATGGCCATCACAAGGTTATATTGCCAGGGGAGATAACTAAAAAACCAGAGCACCCAGAGTTGTAATTCTTGAGCATGACACACCTGCTTAACCTCATGTACATCTGCATCAAGTACCACCAATATGTCTCAAAGGGTATTGGAGGTAAGGTGGTCACAAGGTTGTCATACTGTTATATTGGAAGGGGAGATAACTCAAATATCATAGCACCCAGAGTTGTTGTTCTTAGGCATGAAGCCCCGTCTCAACGTTGTATACAATTGTGCCAAGTACCATCAATATATCTCAAAGGGTATTTGAGTTATGGCCATCACAAGGTTATATTGTCAGGGGTGATAATTAAAAAACCAGGGCACCCAGAGTTGTGGTTCTTGCATGTGACACACCTGCTTAACCTCATGTACAACTGTACCAAGTATCATCAATATATCTCAAAGAGTGTTGGAGATGTGGCCATTACAAGGTAGTGATTCTATATTATTGGAAGGGGAGATAACTAAAAAAACACGGCACCAGAGTTGTGGTTCTTGTGAATGACACACTGTCTCGGCCTGGTGAACAACTGTGCCAAGTATCATCAATATATCTTAAAGGGTATTGGAATTATGGCCATCACAAGGTTGTCACTTTTATTGGAAGGGGAGATAACTCCAAAACCATGGCAACCAGAGTTGTGGTTCTTGTGCATGACACCCGTCTCAGCCTTGTGAACAACTGTGCCAGGTACCATCAATATATCTCAAAGGGTAATGGAGTTATGGCCATCACAAAGTAGTCATTCTATTTTATTAAAAGGGGAGATAACTAAAAAAGGATGGCATCCAGAGTTCTGGTTCTTGCGCATGACACGTCGTCTCAGCCTTGTGAACAATTGTGCCAAGAACCATCAATGAATCTCAAAGGGTATAGGAGATATGGCCATCACAAGGTTGTCATTCTATTTTATTGGAAGGGGAGATAACTCCAAAACCGTGGCTACCAGAGTTGTGGTTCTTGTGCATGACACACCGTCTCAGCCTTGTGAACAACTGTGCCAGGTACCATCAATATATCTCAAAGGGTATGGGAGTTATGGCCATCACAAAGTAGTCATTCTATTTTATTAAAAGGGGAGATAACTAAAAAAGTATGGCATCCAGAGTTCTGGTTCTTGCGCATGACACGCCGTCTCGGCCTTGTGAACAATTGTGCCAAGAACCATCAATGAATCTCAAAGGGTATAGGAGTTATGGCCATCACAAGGTTGCGTCTACGGATGGACGGACGCCAGGCTGATCGCTATATACCCCGAACCTATTCGGTCGGGGGATAAAAAAATATAATCAATACAAACATAAAAATGATAATAAAAAAAAGTAAATAAAAAAAAAAAAAAAGAAAGGAGAGGGAGTAGGATCTATTCGTGCAGTTGGGGATGACATGCTGCCGACTTCATGTTCTTAGGGAGATGAAAGGGCTTGAGATGACCATTTTTATCTTCTAAGACGAAAGTCGGTACCATCTCATCTACATCTCCAGAACAGAGCCTGCTCATGTATATCGTGCCAGCACCATACATACATACATACATACATACACACATACATACACTTTAGATAGTAATTCTGAGCAAAATATTTTCCAAACATACACACACACACACACATTGATTGTGTAGATTAACTTCTTAATTATATTCACCTGTTATGACACACACACACACAGATTGTGTCGATTAATAGCTTAGTACACGTACATACATATCGACTCACAACTTCCCTACGTATTTTGTAAATACATACATGCATACATACATAGAAGCCTCAGTGGTGTAGTGGTTGCGCTGCTCGCCTTGTATACCTGAGGTCGCAGGAGTGATCCCGGGCTTCTCCAGACTTTTGTTTGACCTAAACTGTTGGATGGGATGTGGTGCTCGCTCGCTCGTTCGTTTACATACATACATACATACACTGTGCGTACTTATATATACATACACACAAGTCTTTAGAAATATTTAAATGTTACTTTATCAAATAGCTCGCAAATATGGTCTTACATACCGGTACATACATACATACATACATACATACATACATGCGCACCCATTTATATATATGGACGTGCGATTCTTTGGAAATGTTAGAATGTTATTTACCAAATGCACGATATACAAAAAATATGGTGTCAGTAAGGGGCGGAGGAGCTGACAAAAAAAAACAAAAAAAAACGATAGCGAACCTCGGGATGACGTTCACTATCGTCGCTGAAATTATCATTATTATTTTTCATCATTTTTTTATTTTTATTAATTTTTTTTATAATTACTAACAACAGTTAAAATAATTTAATTAGTATAACAGTAAATTTAACAATAACAAACTTGAAAGATAAATTCAAGCTAAAAAAAACCCCGACAGCATGTAATGGAATATTACCAGAATGTTAGGCAAACAGTTCCACCTCGAAATATGGCGGCCATTTGGTTGCTACGGGAAGTGACGTCATCCCG
Organism: Lucinisca nassula; assembly: GCA_963580285.1. Lineage (NCBI taxonomy): Eukaryota > Metazoa > Mollusca > Bivalvia > Lucinida > Lucinidae > Lucinisca > Lucinisca nassula. The sequence goes on along the minus strand of OY757021.1, from coordinate 68,560,708 downwards.
AGGTACTTAATTCATTAACTTGATTTGAGCCAGTATGGTTGAAAGATGTGTTGTTGTTTTTAAACCTGGACTAGAAGTTTTAAACATGTTTTATGATGATATAGATAGACACATCCAAACACTACCAGAGCTCTCACTAGGATTTTGAAAAAAGGATTCAAGGAATCCTTCCTTGTAAAAAGTTGGATTCACAGGTAAAAAGTTGGATTCCCATATAAAAACTTGGAGTTCTGATCTTGATTGCGCATAGAACATAGACAAAAAATTCTTTTTATCAGGCTACTGAATAACTGATGTGTAGATTGTGGGTACTAGTTAGAACTATTTCACTAATGTGTCTAAGAAGCAGCCACAATCTGATGTTTTGTAGAAATATTAGGAAAATAATGTATACCCGAGTAAAACCCACTCTTCTCTCCCATGTACATGTACGTGACACTAACTCATAATTTTGTGAACAAATGCATAGGGGAAGCATCCTAACTAAGTCTGACTGTTAAAATGACTGCATTTTGAAGAAGGGACAATTGCACTTTACCGGGCACTGATTTTCCATAGGAAAATCCACGTGAGTACGTATCTAAGGTCCTATTGTAAGGACGCGCGTGAGCGCGGCCAAAAAATGGAAATAAGGCAGAAAAATGCAAAATTAACTCCAAAACCGTGTAGATTAGGCATATTTCAGGTTAAAAGCGAGGTTTTCAACCGTAGGTTTTAACTAAGTTCTGCAACTTCAAGCTTGTTCTAAGCTGGAGAGGCGAAAGAAACGTTAAATACTTTTTGTTTTGCTTTTGCACTGAATAACTGCGCGTGCGTAATTTCATTGGTCAAATTTAAAGACCTTATGAATATTATTGAGCTCTGATGTCAACTTTCCATGACGCAACTTTCCATGACACAACCAAGCAGCTTGTAAAAAAATCCAGTTGCAAGAAAAAAATATGAGAGAAAAATATGGCATTGTTCATGATGATTTGGCCGAAGTATACAGAGACAGTGAAGGTATAATAACGTGGCTGATGATTTATTTTGTCTTTTGACTATAAAAACCTGGTAAGTGCCTTTAAAAATTATCAGTCAACATCATGGGGGCTGCCGCCCCCACACCCCGGCATTCAAGATAGAAGGATGCCAGGTATAAACTTACAAAGACAGTAAATCGGGATAGGTAGAATCTTATGTAGTCTGCAGTTTCCTTAAATATTCAAAGCAGTCTCATTTTATCTTATTTGTGTATAATTTGTTGCTGTGGTCCAAGTCTGTTGAATCCACGTCGAAGATAGAAAGACTAGCAGATGACAGTGTTACGCTAAATTACCCACAACTGAGTCTGGGAATTTACATATTTAGTAATGCTACATTAATTATGGCGTTTTTGTTGTACAGAAACCAGTTTCGGTTCTGACCTGGTTTCAAAAACTATCCATTTGTTGATCGAAACTTTTTTGAAACCGAAACCGGTTTGCACATTTTTTGGCTGAAACCGAGGAGGTGGTTTCGCCGGTTTCGCTCTGTCAGAAAAAAATGGCAGAAGGGGAAGACCGTGCACAACTGAAGCTCGCCATCAACACATATATTAAATAAGATATCTTATATGGTATATTAAATATCTTATATTTTATATAAGGTAACTTATTTAGCATATAATATATCTTATTTAGTATGCTAAATAATGTACCTTATATAAACCAGAAATTCAACTTCGGTGAAGTTGATGTCGTACCTGCTCCCCACCTGCCCCACACAAAAAAAATAAAAGTTTATTTATTGAGCTGTCGGAAAAAAAGTGCTTAATTTTTTTTTACATATATCGGGTATTTTTTGTTTAAAAAAAGTACAAAGTTTACATTGACTGGGAAAAAAGACGGACAAATGGACGGACAGAAACTTGCATGTTTATGTCTTCCTGCTAAGCAGGTACGACAAAAATGACTAAGTTCACATTGTGCAAAAAGTGAGAAAAATTAATTCGAAGATTAAGTCCAAACCACATGCGCATCCTCATACCATGCCGAAAGCACATACAAATTTTCCAAATGATTGGTATAAAAGTGTAGGAGGAGTTGGGATGACAAGAGGTACCAACCCAATACCAACTGAAGGTTAAAAATGACTAAGTTCACAATCTGGAAAAAGTGACAAAAATTGATTCGAAGATTAAGTCCAAACCATATGCGCATCCTCATACCAAGGGGAAAGCACATGCAAAGTTTCCAAATGATCAGTATAAAAGTGTAAGAGGAGTTGCGATGACAAGAGGTACGTATCGCATACCTAAAAATGACTAAGTTCACAATATGGAAAAAGTGACAAAAATTGATTCGAAGATTAAGTCCAAACCACATGCGCATCCTCATACCATGCCGAAAGCACATACAAATTTTCCAAATGATTGGTATAAAAGTGTAAGAGGAGTTGGGATGACAAGAGGTACCAACCCAATACCAATTGAAGGTTAAAAATGACTAAGTTCACAATCTGGAAAAAGTGACAAAAATTGATTCGAAGATTAAGTCCAAACCATATGCGCATCCTCATACCAAGGGGAAAGCACATGCAAAGTTTCCAAATGATCAGTATAAAAGTGTAAGAGGAGTTGCGATGACAAGAGGTACGTATCGCATACCTAAAAATGACTAAGTTCACAATATGGAAAAAGTGACAAAAATTGATTCGAAGATTAAGTCCAAACCACATGCGCATCCTCATACCATGCCGAAAGCACATACAAATTTTCCAAATGATTGGTATAAAAGTGTAGATGGAGTTGCGATGACAAGAGGTACCAACCCAATACCAATTGAAGGTTAAAAATGACTAAGTTCACAATCTGGAAAAAGTGACAAAAATTGATTCGAAGATTAAGTCCAAACCACATGCGCATCCTCATACCATGCCGAAAGCACATACAAATTTTCCAAATGATTGGTATAAAAGTGTAGGCGGAGTTGCGATGACAAGAGGTACCAACCCAATACCAATTGAAGGTTAAAAATGACTAAGTTCACAATCTGGAAAAAGTGACAAAAATTGATTCGAAGATTAAGTCCAAACCATATGCGCATCCTCATACCAAGGGGAAAGCACATGCAAAGTTTCCAAATGATCAGTATAAAAGTGTAAGAGGAGTTGCGATGACAAGAGGTACGTATCGCATACCTAAAAATGACTAAGTTCACAATATGGAAAAGTGACAAAAATTGATTCGAAGATTAAGTCCAAATCACATGTGCATCCTCATACCATGCCGAAAGCACATGCAAAGTTTCCAAATGATCGGTCTAAAAGTGTAGGAGGAGTTGCGATGACAAGACATCCAGTGTAAAATGTTGACGGAATGACGGACGGACGGACAGACCACCGGACGGACGGAAACTTGCACGCCTATGTCTTCCTGCTAAAGCAGGTGCGACAAATATATCTTATTTAATATATGCGTCGATGGCGAGCTTCATTTGAGCACGGTCTTCAATGTCTGCCATTTTTTATTTAGTATGGCCCCCGCCCATAGGGGCTTGAAGAAATATATGGGCTGCATGATGCTTCCACGCAGAACTGAATCAGGCCCGCACACTAGTACTGGTTAACCGCTTAGAGGATCTAAACCTGTCCAGGAACCACGGTGCGAGGCGGACCGTCCATGCTAATAAACCCTATTGGTTTCATTGGGCGACTGGGCTTGAGAAGTCATTTCATCTCAAGGTCGGGTAAAAGTCCCACAGAATTGGAAGCAACGTCTCCAAAATTACCTTTAAAGTGTTGACGGGGACATTAAACCTCAAATCAAACAAACAAAAAATCTAAATAAGTATATTAGATATCTTATTTGTGCCAATATATAAGATATCTTATATGTATTATATGATATCTTATATGTTAAATAAGATATCTAATATAGTATATATGATATCTTACATACTATATAAGATATATGATATATTTGAACATGTAAGATATATACAGTTGACTCTCGTTATCTCGACTCCGCTTATCTCGACCCTATCGCTTATGTCGAACCGATTTCTAAGTCCCGTACATTTCCCCTATATATTTATTGCATTTCAACTTCGCATGTGTCGAACTACTTTTAAGTCGACACTTCGGCTATCTCGCCCATCATTTTCAGTCCCTGAATGTATTTTTCACTGTTTTTACTAATGCGTATCTCGAACCGGGATTCTTGACGTAACGAAAAAAACAAAAAAAAAACATGCGTCCAGTCCTTCAATTTTGTAATAGGCCTTTAGAAAACAATTCATCAATACTCACAATGTTGTTAATTATCTAATTTGTCCAGGTGCGTTTGCAATTAAAATTAGCACACACAATACCTTTTCGGCTACTAAGAAAATCATGTAAATGTTATTAAGACTGACACACGGTGCTTAACCTTTAACCTTACACCGTCTCGTGTCAATGATTTGCAAGATTTCCGTGATAAAAGGCGGCGTTGTCTTTCTTGCAGAAATGTCAAAGAAAGTGACAAAAGTTTTGATAATCTCAGCATGTTAAAAATGCAGTTGTACGGAACAATTTACGTGTATAGTTGTTAACCCGTCTGTTTCTTAACCCATGCAAATCCATGTACAAACAGTGTAGATCCAAAAGGGATGGCTCATAATGAGCTTTCGCGGCAGGACCTAAACTGTTTGCCATAGTGGCGGTTAATCAATTAGAGGGAAGATGAGTCAAACTACTGTAAATAGCATGTACTGCTCTCCGAAGTAATATAAGCGTTGTATTCACAAGTATCTAACTATATTTAGCGTATTTGGAAACCTAGATTTGTAGGAATTTAAAAGACAACAAAATACGTGAGAAATCTATCAGTTTTATTTATTTATTAATTTGTCTCTGACAAGCTCCAGTACTTTCATAAACAAGTTTTAAAAACGCAGTAAACCGTTCATGTAAGAAATACAAAGAATACCAAGCATATCAAGGCAAACAATGTGTTCTGACATGTATACATGTGACGTCACACTTTGGTTATCTCGTACTACGGATAACTCGAACTTTTTTATTCGGTCCTGTGAGGTTCGAGGTAACGAGAGTCGACTGTATTATATTATATATCTTATACGTTAAATAAGATATATATTACATAAGATATCTAATTTAATAGATAAGATATCTTATATGCAGAATCATATAAAGATATCTTAATTACGATATTAGATATCTTATATAATTTGGAGGGGGGGGGGGGGAATAAAATCATTGCAACTTAGTCGCTCCCTGACACTCCAGGGTCATCAAAATGCCAGACGGAGCTAAACTGAGGCACAGCTAATGAGGAGATTTCATTAAATTTAGTGAGATATAAGATATCTTATATGCCATATTGAAACTGAAAAAAGAAACCGTGTATTTTGTGCATCAGCTGAAACTGATTCCAGGACATTTGCCCCCCAGGACATTTGCCCCCCAATGAATTAATCTAAAAATGGACATTTGCCCCCCAGTTGAAAATGCGACCCAGACATTTGCCCCCCAGAGCTTATTTTTGGTATGGACATCTGCCCCCCAGTGCTTATTTTACAGGTTGACAATTGCCCCCCACTGCTTATTTCAGAAAGGGACATTTGCCCCCCAGATAGACCAGGGCTAACACAAAGGAGGAAAACAATGTATTTATTGGTTTATTATCATCAGAAATACAAAATGTTAAGCAATGTTAATTACTCTATCTATATAAATATGGATCCCATAATAACCTGCTGTTATGGACAACCCCTACATTAGAAAGCAGTATGGATCCCGATCAGATGCCATATCTGATGGGGATCTATACTGTTTCTCATGCAATTTGTTAAGTTAACAAAAATGTACCAAGAATGTGATGGTTTATAGTCAACAATTGAAGATGCTTAATTTATTCAGCACGATAAGGGTTAACCAAGTCAGCTACAGAACCATATACACTGATGTTTATTCTTGAAGAAATTGAAATGATCTTGAAAGGGCTGTAAAACTTAAACCAAAATGTTATCATGTAAATTATGTAGCTATATACAAGTCTGTGTGATGATGATGTCCCTTTCTGAAATAAGCAGTGGGGGGCAATTGTCCACCTGTAAAATAAGCACTGGGGGGCAGATGTCCATACCAAAAATAAGCTATGGGGGGCAAATGTCCGGGTCGCATTTTCAACTGGGGGGCAAATGTCCATTTTTAGATTAAGTCATTGGGGGGCAAACGTCCTGGGGGGCTAACGTCCGGAGACCCCTGAAACTAGTTGTCAAACCGCTGAAACCAATAAAACCGAAACCAGTTTGTGTATAACAAAAACGCTCTAACTTGCTGCTGCTAAATTACAATAAAAGAAAGAGCAGTATCAATATTTGTGCTTTGAAAATGCTTGGATTATTTAAAAACATCTGTTAGAAAATGCGTCGTTTCGTCCTTGCAAAACAAAATGGCGGCCGTCTTTACCCGAACGTCATGAATAATTAATGAGGCATAAACAACAAAAGACACGCCCTAACAACAAGTTGCGCCTGCACAGTCTGGATAGAAGACAGTGCCCGGCAAAGTGCAACATAGCCTTTTGAAGAATTACAGACATTTAGGTCACCAGTAAACATCGAAACACTCTTTGACCGAGCGATAAAAAGTGCAATCGTGTAGTCGCGAAAATACATGACATTTGTAATTTGTCAATTATATCGTCTTTGCCATAACCCTGGTTTAACTTAATGTGATACATTACCGACTAATGTTAATCCGTTGATGGTTCATGCTTACATCATTCAGTAAACTAATTAATTGTAATCCATAATAACACAGGGATTAGCGCGGCGAGATTAAAAAGGTACAATCATTTTTAACACGTGCCGTAAACCGACCACTTGCAAAAATACCTGGCAATATGTGGCATGTGTGCTTTCAACATAAAAAGCGGCGCCGCATTTGATCTTTTACTGGTATTGCGTAAGCGGCATAAATTAGCTTCTGATTTTACTGCTTCTGTAATTTTGGATGCATATCGAAATAAAAACATGCGTACATAAGAATCAGCGATAGAAAATTTTACGCGTACAACGGCAAAAAAGTTGGCGTTAAATACGCAGAAACCTGCATTTCCGAGAGCTCTGACGGCGCCATCACCCAATGATACTATTTGCCGGGACTTACCGGTGGGGCAAAAAACGTATTTGCCCATTTGTCGCCATTGTAAATGCGATGTTATTTTCTGTAAACTTGTATTTTGTTTGAAATTGAATGCAAAATTGACCTTTAAACTTATAAAATAGACATGTCTTTGCTAGTAATTATTGGTTTCTAGAATATTTGAGGATGTTTTGATGATAATTACCTGTTAAACTTAGGCAGGTAACGAGGCGGGATGGTCTTAATTATTTGTAATAAAAATGCGCAAAACGATTGACTAAAAATGTGGAAGATGCAGGAATGAAGTTTAGAATATATTTATCTACTCATTTAAAGTGTAATTCAATCGATTTTCAGTAACAGTCAACTAAAATATGCCTGTAATATTAAACCTATTTACAATGTGTATATATGGAACCAGCGGCTTTTTTTCCAACCACGAAAGATCGTTATCAAAAGGAAAAGTAGTTTTGCGCATGCGAGTGACAAGTAAACAAGGTCACGTGTCAAAACATTGGACCTGTCTATTAGTTGTTCCACTTACACAAAAGATAGTGGCTATTCGTACGGCCCCGTATGAATAGCCTGCATTGGCTAATCGTACGGCCCCGTATGATTAGCCTGTATTGGCTAATCGTACGGCCCCATACGTTTAGCCAATATGTGCTATATTGGCTAATCGTACGGCTATAATTCGGTACCAAGGAATAGGTCAAAATATATTTTGCGAATATTAAATGTATATTGGACAGTATGAAACAGAATTATATTATTTATGTATATATTTTTATAAGTATTTTTAAATATTAATATCGATGGTATATACATGTCAACAGAAAAAAAATTAATTGTTTAATAGTACTATCAATTATCAGTTTGATTAGGATGGTAAGTTTACGGACAAGAGCGGGACGGGCGAAGCGGCGACTATATGCTCCCCAGACATACTTCGGGGAGCATAAAAATATATAACCCCGTAAACCCCAATTTTTTTTCTATATAAATTGGGATATAGAAGGTTGTTCTTTTTTAATACAAGGGTAACACGAGCAGGTAAGAGTCTGATCAGACTGTGCCTTCACGGGCGAATTTGTGTATTCGTTGGTCACACGTCTTTTTAACCCTTAAATTGTTCCAAGTGTCTCGCTACTACGATAGTCAAGTTTGTTTTGTTTGTTTGTTTTGGAGTTTAAAAGCCTAGTCAACACTATTTAAGGTCATTTTTGAGCCGAGCTGTTTACCTATCCACACTTTTCCTGGGCAGGCTTTCACATAAGCGTTTAACCAGAACAGTGTACATTCTTTCGCCAGAAACTGACAACTGCCATTCTTGAATCAGCGGAAGGGACAAAATGACCGTAGAAAAGATTTAACGTCCCCGTCACTGTGACACTGTATAGGTCATTTTGGAGACGTTGCTTTCAATTTTGTGGGACTTTTACCCGACATTGAGATGAAATGACAACTCAAGCCCTGTCACCCAATGAAACTAATAGGGTTTATAAGCGGGTGCATGTCGGACCGTCCATACATATAAACCCTTCCAAAATTGGAAGCAACGTCTCCAGAATGACATACACAGTGATGACGGGGACGTTAACCCTTTCCCACTCAGATACGTGTTTTTACGTGTCTGCACCCCACCCCATTTAAAGACCCAGGAGTACCTAAAATCTGCATTTCCTACTCCTGGATAGTTATGTTTGCTTTAGGATTTGTTGGCCTAAAAGTGATCTGTTTTTTCGCGCGCCTCCCCACTAAAAATATTCTGGGGGGGGGAGGGATTGAAAGGGGGGCAGCCCCCCCCTCTCACATCCCGAAAAAGTTTGGTGTAAAACAGACCATCCGTTATGAAACAATGGCTAGTTGAAGTTGCTGTCAGGTGCAACACTGTGAAAATAAGCGAAATTCACAAAATCCCTGAATGGGAAAGGGTTAAACCTCAAATCAAACAAAACAAAACCAGTACTCATGTGCGGTCGGTTTCAGCTCTGAGTGAAAGCGTCATGCAGCGCATATATTTCTTCAAGCCCCGATGAAATGTTTTGTGGGTGCCCTTAGTATTCGCCCTGTCTGTCCGTCACTCTGTCTGTCCGTCTACACTAAAGTTTGTCATGTTTTGTTTTCCAATCTTCCTTTCTCTGGGATAAGACAAGGGTTGACGTGTCGTCAAATCCAAAACAAACTGACAAATAAAAAGCCTCCTGATTTAGAGCTATGATCATACGACAGATAAAAATGTTTGATATTTTTTCTTAATTCTTGTCCACATATAGATTGTGGGTGCTCGTTAGAACCGACTCAATTAGGCGGCTCTAACGAGTACCCACAATCTATGTTTTATAGCAAAATAAGGAAAATAATAAATTCCCCCGTAAACCTTACTTTTTCTGTGTATAAAGGGGGGTTTAGAGGGGTATTCATTACAAGGACTTGTTAATCTGATGAATACGCCTTTTAGAAGAAGTGTGGTTCCATAGCCTCGCGTAGTGGGTCGTCTGTCGTGCGCCGTCAACAGTTTCTTTAAATGCAAATTCCTCCTAAACCATTTGGTCAATTAGATACAAACTTCACCGCCCGTCCATTAATATCCTTTATATTTGGGGTTTCAGCACGTTTCACATATGTGCTAGGAATGGCTAGTCTTTCAAGGCCGAACGATCAGCTGATTTTTCATACCACCAACAGTATCACTTTCTTGATACCGAACTAGAATGGCCGTACGATTAGCCAAGATAGCCTATATTGGCTAAAAGTACGGGGCCGTACAATTAGCCAATATAGGCTTATCGTACGGGGCCGTACGATTAGCCAATGCAGGCTATTCGTACGGGGCCGTACGAATAGCCACTGCCTACACAAAATGCAAAAGTAACAAAAAAATCAGCAAGATATTCCAAGCAACTGTGAGTCTGCTATGAAAGGAACCAATCAATACCCACACTCTTCAGGGAATTAATGAAGCTTGTGCAATAAAGAGTGTCGAACACTAGGTCCATCTGCTGACCATCTTAGCTGTAAACACGCTTTGCGAACCACGAAAACTAATGACAAATAACATACCAAACGCCCGGACACAATTATTCCGAACATAGACATTATTGCAGTTAATTCGATTATTGCTTTATTATTCTTTTGGGTATGATTTCATCTCATCCCTCGGGGAAGGAATATTTAGGCCCAGCCAAGAAGAATTTTCTGTTAAACAGACGCTCTAGGTTGTTGGACGCTTTTTGGTCATATTTGTTTAAAAATTCCTGGCTACGCATACCTGGTAGAACGAATCCGAGTCGTTTCGCCCCCAAACCACTTCCTCCCCTAGTCGTTTCGCCTCCAAGACGTTTCCTCCCTGGTCGTTTCCTCCCTAGTCGTTTCGCCCCCCTGGTCGTTTCGTACCCGTAGTCGTTTCGTCCACTTTTCAAGGAAAAACTAATTTCCACTGTAGAACTTTTATTCCTCTTTAAGGCAGAGTTGAGAAGAGGCAAATATTTAAGTAGCATCATCACCCTGTCACGTCAGCCTACGAATAACTTAACCTCAGTTACCGAGCCTTAAAAATGGCCACTGGGAGAGCTGGGACTAGGACTTGTTACGCTAAAATTATTGAAGTTGTTTTCTTCAAACAATTTTCACCATTGTAAAAAATCACATTTTGTTGCATAGACATGTTAATGTAAGGAAGTGTTTCGACAATAACCTTTAAGTTCAAGATAAAAATGGTCACTTTCTCATCTGTTGCTAGATCAGAATCAGAATTGTTACTGGTGACACGCCAAATGACATTCATACATCAGGACCTGTGATATGGGAAGTTAGTCCCTAGCTCTAACCAAAGGTGTAAACATAGCTACACAATCCTCTGCACCTTCAGCCGTCGAAATAATAGAATCCGGAAGGGCATTCCAATCTCTCATGGTTCGGGGGAAGAACGATTCCTTATAAATATCCGTTCTTGCAGTAAGGGTCTGAAACGTCATTGAATGGTGATTTCTACAGTGCCTAGCCAGGGGAACAAGGTCATCTGTTGGAGTGCTGGCAGCACCCTTTAGACCTTTGTATAAGAATATGAGCCTACTGTCTCTTCTCCTTTTCTTGAGAGACTCCCATCTTAATTTTCCTAGAATTCCAGTCATGCTCCCAGTTTCAAAGCAGTAATTTCCAGTTACAAAGTAGAAGTGAAACAAAGATCAGGAATCGATACAAATAACTTACTCCACCCATCAAAGACACCAAAGGGAAAGAAACACAAACATTAAGCGACCAGACCATAATGGAAACCTAAACAAAGGAAGGCCATAAGGACAGTTACTTTCCCACAAAATGGCCATATGGCCATCCAAAATAAAAAGACACAAGTGATAGTGATACACACACAAAGCTAGCAGCTCTATTATGAACTTTTTCAATTTCTTCATTTAGGACCACTCCGTTTGGGTCCCAGATGCAACTACCATATTTCAAGATTGGGCGAACAAGTTCCCTGTATGTTGTCTCTTTCACATCCTGAGGACACTGATGAAGATTTCGCCTCAGGAATCCAAGTGTTCTATTAGCATTTGTACATATATTGCTAATATGTGTATTCCATCTCCAATCGTGCACGCGTGATTGTCACACCAAGGTATTAAATGGAATTCACATTTTCGAGGACCGTTCCCTCTAAAGTGTAAGAAGCCTCAACTTTATTAGATCTCTTCCTTGTTATCTGCATAATATTGCATTTAACTGGCTGAAATCCCATGCCCCATTTTCGGGCCAAACATCCTAATCTATCTATGTCAGCCTGGAGTTTCAGTGAGTCATCTGTATCTCTAATTTCCCGGTAACAAACACAGTCATCTGCGAAAAGTCTTATTTCTGAGTCAATGTCAGTGGAAATATCATTGATGTACAGGGAGAACAATAGAGGACCAAGAACAGTCCCTTGTGGGATTCCAGACAAAACTGGGCCCATACTGAAGATTCACCATTAATAACAACACGCTGTTTTCTGTAGCAAAGGAAGGGATCTATCCATTTAAGAGTCTTCCCTCCAATTCCATAACCAAATAATTTGGATTTAAGTAGTTCATGAGGAGGGGTGGCAAAAGCCTTCTCGAAGTCCAGAATAAATGTGTCCACCTGCCCACCGGTAGAACGAGGTTCCGAAACTTTTTTTTTTTGTCCTTTTTATATAATTTAATATGAACTTAGGCACAGCCTAGATGCGGCCATGAGCATTGTTATCGAAATAAAGGCACTGCCTTTTGAGCAAACACACTCATTTACATCTCTTATGTAGTTAATAGTGGCGTAGAACAGAAAAATATACTGATAGTGCTACCGTGGTAACTCAGTGGGTAGCTAGTTACTGCACTTGGTCCCTGGACATTTCGGCCCATAACAAAGTAGAAGTAAAACAAAGATCAGGAATCGATACAATTGACTTACTCCACCCATCAAAAAGTCGGCCCATGACAAAATCGGCCCATAACAAAATCGGCCCATACAAATTCGGCCCATAGCAATTTCGATCCACAATTTTAATGCGGTATAATTATTATGTTTGCATATAATTGATTTGCTTGCACTGCCAATTAAATCAGTAGCATGTAAGTCGAAAATGGGATTAAAAGCAAAATATGTTCAGTTTGAGAAATTAATATTCTTTCCTCTAATGATAAAAAAAAAAAATCACATCGTGTTAAGAAGTCCGAGAAAATAATACCGCCCTTAAACCCACTTTATATAGGAAATTTGGGGTTTAAGGGGTATATGTTATTATGCTTATTTCTGATCCAAGACATATGTTTTGGGCACTTGATAGAACCGGTATGCTCGGAGTATGAACAAAACAAATACCACTTTTTGTGTCGGAAAAGTAGTAATTTTGGAGAAAATGAAAGAATGTACTATGTCACACGGGTGTGTTTTCGTAATAGATATATAAGAAAGAAAATCCACATTGGCACAGTTTAGTGGTGCTTTGTGCCAGGTGTGGCATGTGTCCCCTAGTCACTGGCCTCTGTTTTTTTTACTTTTAACTATACTAACCCTCGCCTAGCACTGTACAAATTCATTTCACCTGCTATACTTCTCTTTTATTTCAACTAATCTCCTTCAGTACTTGATATACTGGAACCCCTCCTGAAAGTCCTCCTCGGAGGTTAAGAAGTATCGGCAGATAGATAGATAGAAAATGTACTCTTAAGAATTTTCTGAAAATGCTTAAGGGTATGTCATATTTGATTGTTTTCACTGCAGGCATTGGTTAGAAAACTGACATCAAGCATTGTTCACAGTCACATTGGGCTAATGAAATTTTAAGGATTTCGTTTAACACTTCCATTTACGTAATGGAATACGCTATGAATAAGAGGCGCATTGATTAGTTTCAGCAGAAAATCTTCAATTTTATTACATGAATCACGCATAGGTTTTCGTGCATTAACATTTCTGGGTCCGGAGGAAGCCGTTTGAACACTAGGCCGATTGAAACACAAAGTGAATGAGAAAGCAAGGGCCCAGCAATTTCTACAATTCACCCAGCATAGACAGACCAGCTTGCTCAGCCGCACAGTATGCTCATGATCGCTGGAGGCGTGGGGAAGCTTTGGCTACTTTATCCTTCATAATCACACACAAATCAGACTGTGCGGATGCACATGTTGATGTGAGTCTTTCGTTGGGCCCCGGCGCTAGGCCCATATATAGCTGTCCATGCGCCCCTGTCCAATAACATTCATAAAACGGAACCGAATGCAAGAAACAAAGAAAGAATTAAAGACACACATTAGGAGACATAGACTAATGGGTGAATGGCACGTGCCCCAATAATGACTGAGGTTTGAGTAAAGTGATAATCGTTCTGTATGTTGCTTTAAGGCACGTGTCGATAAAGGCAACAACCTGAAGTGACTATTAATCATTTTGCTTACCGACATGTGCCAACAATAAAAGCAAATAAGCAATGACCCCAAAGTTCATATATATATATATATATATATATATATTTGCTTAAGGAGGGTGGGGAGTAATTCATTTGTCTTTAGATTTTTTTATTTGCTTATATTTTGTAGCTTGAAATCTCTGCATTCGTTTGCCGGTATAAAAATATAGGCATACCAGGCTTTTTTTCGATCTTTTTAGCCTTAAAGATGGGTACTGTTTTCGAAATTATCGAATGTTTCAATAATTACCCCAGTCATTGACAAATTGTCAATAACAATTGTTTAAACAATATTTCCCAGTTTGGTTAAAAAACCCAATGCAGGATAATATCATGTTTGCGTACCTAGCTGTGAAAGACAAACTCTTTCACAGGTTTTTGTCGAAACACCTATTTACAAATGACTTTTTCTGCATTTTTTGCTGTTTTGATATGCAATTTTCACTATATTTGATAAAAGAATGCATTTTTCGTCTTTAGATTTTTCTTATTTTCACATATATTGTGTAATAATATTAGATACACGAAATAGGCGTGAAATTTGACCATGTCACCAGGCATCTGGAAGAATTAATGCAGAAAAAATTACCCCACCCCCAATAAAAATGGCTAAAAATGCATTAAGAAATTGCTTAAATGACAAGAACAAGGATTATACCTTTATTATTGCACCTCATTTTGCTTCCTTAATGTGCTATGCATCAAAGTATTTCATTTTAAATGAAACACAATTTCATTTATAAGTTTTATGGTGTGAAAATGGATTTTCTGGTAAAAAAATGCATGTTCTGATTTAGCCGTATTGTCGTTTTGTTCATGTTTAAAAGATATGAAGCCATTAACATTGTCGCAGACGTTCAAGCAATGTCAGATGTATGTTATTAATATTCCATGGAAACATTATTGTACATTTTTAGCTTTCTTTTTTGACAATTTATTACCCCACCCCCTAATGAAATGGGTTGAAATTGATAAAAAAAAAATACAAAAAAAAATACAATAAGCCGATGCAAAAGAATATAAAAAATTCCTTTTTCCCATTTAAGTTCCTGCCAACGTTATAGGAAAAGTAGAAAAACTTCTAATTATTTTTTTTTTCTATAATTTTGATAAGTTTTTTTTTTTCATGCCATATTGACCGGAAACGCTATTTAATTATCTATTGCCTGTTTATGCAAACTGTGAAAGGGAGGTGAGATAAGTTATACATTTACTTTCCGAAAGTAGATAGAAGTGATGGCAATTACCAGGAATCGATACAATTATCAGACACACCAAAGGGAAAGAACCACGAACATAAATAACTAGACCGTAATGGAAACATCACTAGCGGAAAGCCAAATTGGCAGTTACATTCCCACATAGTGGCTTTCGTGGACCTTGAGAAGGCATTTGGTTGAGTGTCTCGGAAAGTCATCTGGGAGGCACAGAGAAAAGTTGAAGTGGAGGAGTGGAATGATCGAATGGTCCAGTGGGTGTATGCTAATTCGCGGAGCCGTATGCGTTTTTGTGTTGGTTCCATAATTGAAGAATTCGAATTTAAGGTCGGTGTTCCTCAAGGCTTCTTTCTCAGCCTAATGCATTTCATCATTGTGCTTTATGTCTTGTCATGCGAGTTCTGCTCTGGGGGCCTTTGTAATCATAGCTGAATCACTTCACTGTGCTACACCACTTCAAAGGCGTCGCCCAAAACCTTCTCATATATGTAGTCTGTACAATGCATGATAGCCCCGAAATGGCCTTGAAGAAAAGATTGTGCTGCATGATACTAACCCAATCAAACATGAGTACGAGTAGACCGCCCTGCCCAGGTAAAGTGGTGCAAGACGGACGGTCCTTATAAACATATAGATTGGTTTCACTGGCTGTCAGGTTTCATCTCAATGTCGGGTAAAAAGACCCACAAATTGGGAAGTAACCTCTCCAAAATGACCAATATTATGTTGACGTTAAAATAACATCTCAAGCCCTGCCGCTCAACAAATCCAATAGGGTTTATATGAATGGACGGTCCGACTCGGACCCATTTTCCTGGGCAGGTTTAGACCCTCTAAGCGGTTTACTAGTTCTCACGTGCGGTCGGTTTCAGCTCTGCGTGAAAGCACCATGCAGCCCGATGGGCTGGAGCTGGTACATTGACAAAATTCTGTTATGATGGTGGATGTGTGGGCATACAAAGGCTCCGTTTGGCACAACCTAAACCATCATCTTTATATTCGAAACAGATCAAAGTGAATTTTTCTTGTACACCCTTTTGCTTATGCTTGATTTTTGTTTTGTTTGAGTTGAGGTTTAACGTCCCCGTAAACACTGTAAAGGTCATTTTGGAGACGTCGCTTCCAATTTTGTGGGACTTTTACCCGTTCTTAAGATGAAATGTCATCAAAAACCCTGCCGCCAATTGAACCAATAGAGTTTATTAACAGGGACAGGCCGACTCGCACCGCTTTGCCTGGGCAGGCTTAGATCCTCTAAGCAGTTTACCAGTAGGCCTACACCTCTTGAGTGCAAGATCCTAATTATGGGTGCTGGCTCAGGCTATTTGTTCACTGAGATGGCTTAACAGTAATTGAACCTGAGACTGCGACTGATAGTTAAAAGAATATTGTGCGCTGCCAGGCATTACAGTCTGCACTTTTAGTTACCAAATATGGCAGTGTTTTCTTTCCATATATATGACGTCACGCAAACTAAAGTTAACGTCACTATTGATTCATTGTTTTGTTTGTGTTGACAAAGTATGGCCGTGGAATATGTGAACTGATAGACTCTTCGAGGCCAATTTTTGACACCAATGGAAAAATAAAGTAAACATCGTGCGTTAAAGAGAGTTCAGATTTGCCATGGGCAGCTGATGGGCTGCAATCGGAGGAAACAAACCAGTAGCTGGAAAAATACAGGGTTAGTCTGTTTATCCCTCTATTTTCATGTGCTTCCAGCCATGCGGACTAGACCGGAAAGTAGTCTATGAAGTCACAAAATAATTTATAACAAAATGCACATTGCAATGGTTATTAAATGTTACAAAAACCTCAGAAAACACTTTGAAAACTAAATAGAAACAAAAATCATTTTGAGGTAAAAAATCGAACCTGATTACGGCAGAGTCAATTATGCGCGACCCACCTTAATAAACACACCCTCTTTTGTATTATTTTTATTTCTTATCCTCCATCACAAACTTTGCATTGCGAGAAAACACATCTGAGGGAGGTCAGGAGGTAATTATTGAAAACAATGATACAGATGCCGAGTGGTGAAAAGCGGTAAAAATAAATTGTATATACATGTTACTATATCTTTCATTTTTTTTAATTTTGGCTGATAATTGACCCCTATAACAGCCTTTTAATCATTTATGGGCCGAAATTGCTATGGGCCGATTTTGTCATGGGCCGATTTTGACATGGGCCGATTTTGTTATGGGCCGAAATGACCCGGAACCCTATCAGGTATTCTAAACGTGGCCAAATGTAAATCTTTTCGCGAAAATCGCTTCAATTATATCATAATATATATAAAATAGTAATAGCAAACACACGTAGTCTTTGCTTTACTGTAGAGAGGCATGAACAACATACTTATGCACCCAAATCTCGCCTGGAATCTCGTTCAATTTCTCGCGAGAATCCGCCATCTTTACAGAGTTCATGAGAATTGTATTCACATCCAAAAATTGCTTCTCAAAATCAAAATGAGTCAAGTCCCATTACAAAAGAAACACAAAAAGCGTCGAAATAATTTTTAAAAGCTCTTTTCGATGACCGCTGCATCACACGCTGAAGTTTGATCGCGGGAAAGTTTCGAAACTACATCGCGCGTTTTAAATGAACTGAAACGTACCGCACTGAGCCGAAAATGTTAGCCGGTTAAAACCAAGCACCGCGCTTGGACCAACGAGTTATCGGAGCATTTACCGAAGCATTTAACGGAGTGGATAGCGCTTCTTGTCTGGCCAAGCAAGTACAACTTTTCACAAATTATTACTCGGATATAAAATAAAGCCCTTGGAAAAGTAATATTTGGCTACCGTTGCATCAAAAGTTTTGTCGCGGGAAAGTTTCGAAACTACGTCACGCATTTAGATGAAATGAAACGTACCATACTGAGCCGAAAAGGTTAGCCGGTAAAATCCAGCACCGCGATTGGTCCCACGAGTTACCGGAGCTTCTCGGTTGGGAGGAAAAGCGCTTCTTGTCGGGTCAAGCAATTAAAATTTTTCACAAACACTCAGGGGTGTAGAATAAAGCTTGGAATAGTAAGAGACACAATGAGCTATCTGGCTACCTGTGGATTTCTATCTTCCTAAGATTTACAAAATGATGATAAGCTCCAAATCCATAGCATAACGCTAGTGCTTCAGGATACTTATGTGTCCATGCTGCAAACTTACTGTGTCACCTCTTTCCATGAAGTGCACACACGACCAACACTGGAGCACCATCATACTAAGGTTATGTGCATATCGGCGGTGAAGCACGAACAATAGTTTTGGGTTTAATGACACGTCAACCCTGGTGGGTCATTTTGAGTCGTCTCCCTGAGAAAGGGACTAAAGAGATATGAGGTAGTAGAGGAGAAGATAGGTAGATGGGGGCGAGGCAGAAAGGGGAAAATGAATAAAAGTGTACAAACAGAAGCAGTAACAACGCTCCCCCTCTAGCCCTACCTGCTGCAAGAACAGCAGGCCTTGCCCAACTGTAAGTCAATATCAGTTGGACTCCCGCCACCTTTGCCTCACAACAGAGCATATCAAAACTTTTAAAAACAATTTTAAACAGTTTTAATGGTTTGATCAGTCAGATTTACCCCCCCAGAACTTCAGTTAAATAAAGCAAATTCTTCTGATACCGAGGCCTCGTTTTTTGATTAACATCTATCTATTGTAGATGGATTTGTTTCGTGCAAAATTTATGATAAACGCGATGACTTTGATTTTGAGATTGTAAATTTTCCTTTTTTGGATGGTGATGTTCCTCGTGCGCCATCCTATGGCGTTTATATTTCGCAATTAATTCGATTTGCTAGAGTGTGTAGTCATGTAACTGACTTCAACACTCGTGATAAATTATTAACGGCTAAACTCCTTAATCAGGGTTATCGGTGCCGTGGGCTACGCAAGGCCTTTTCAAAATTTTATAGACGCCATTCTGATTTAATTTCAAAATTCAATATTGGACTTGAATCTCTTCTGCAACAAGGTCTATCGGAGCCCGAATTTTATGGTGACTTGGTATATAAATTCGGAGGAATATATAACCGCAATGACTTCAGCGCCCAATTTCGTAAAATCATTCTTCGATATAAAAAGATTGGGTACAACATGGGTGTTGTGCGACAGGCTGCATGCATGGTGGTTGGCCCGGTCACGGTTGGCGGCTTTGCTTCCCTCTTTGGTTGCACGCCGGTGGGTCGGGCCTCGGATTCTATGACGGCTCCAACGTAAAGGCTTATTGAAAATTAGGGAGATAATGTTGGTTGGTGCCTGGTGCTCTGTCTCTGGTCGGGCTCATCGGAGTCTGACTGTTGGTTTTCTTTTGCTCCAGCATTTCAGTGGTTTCTTGCTGTCGGGTCCTCGCCGTTGTCTCGCCTCTGTGGTTCTCTGGTTTTTGTGTTCACGGAGATGTTGCACTGATGAGTTAGGAGGCCTTCATGCGGACTGAACAAATTGTTTGTCTAAATCGCGGCGGAGGTGGGGGCGGGGATTGTGGCCACGTAAAATCGATTTAAGCCCCCCAGTGGAAATCTTCCACTGACCGTTCCAAGGCGGCTCTTCTGTGGCGATTTATTTATGTTGTTGTTTGTTACTTGCTGTGTGTATCACTTGTGTCTTTTGGTTTTGGATGGCCATATGGCCATTTTGTGGGAAAGTAACTGTCCTTATGGCCTTCCTTTGTTTAGGTTTCCATTGTGGTCTGGTCGCTTAATGTTTGTATTTCTTTCCCTTTTGGTGTCTTTTATGGGTGGAGTAAGTTAATTGTATCAATTCCTGATCTTTGTTTTACTTCTACTTTATATAGTTCAGGGAAGATCCCTTTTGAAGCCTTCAAGAATCCCAGAAGTGGCAATATTCTGTGAAAGATGGCCCTTAAGTGTGATGCCCGTGCCGATGAAGGAGAGTTGAAGACGATGTCGGTCCATATACTCCGGGGAGTATCCCCTACTCTTCGCCGCTTTCGGGTCGGAGAACCGGCAAACATGGATGTGCGCTTAGCCCAGAGATACATGTAGACCATGCCCTCCATGCTGGTGCGTTTGCCGGCCAAGGTGCTGTATCACTTGGGAGGTAATGCTGGTTCTGTGGAAGTCATCTCTAACAAACCAAGTTGCTCGCCGGTGCACCGTATCGAGCTGCTGGATACTGTATGTTGGCCCCATACTGATGGGCATAATCCAGGATAAGTCTTATCATGGTCTCGACCATCATGCTTCAACATCTTCAGACCAGCTGGTTATCTCCCTTCCAAAGAAACGCCAGCTGCTGTTTGCCTTTTTACAGGTGCATCAAAACGGATTCCCATGACATGTTTCTGAAATAAATGATGCCCAGGTACTTTAAAGTCTTTGAGTTGGACAGTTCATGGCTGTTTATCTTTAACATGTAAGTTGCTCCAAATCTTCGGCCTTCACTTACATTCTCCATTTTTTTACCCTGACTGTCGCACATTTGGTTGGATTGAGAAGACTTTTGCTAGTCCGTATTCCATTATAGGCATTGCTGTAGTCTGTCAAGATCCCTCTGAAGTGTTCAGTATAAGCCATGCTTTAGACCTCGTGATATAAAAGGCTGGCATTAGCAAAGAGGTGAACTCCAGGGCTAACTTTCTGTGGCAGGTCATTTATGCATGGGCAGAACAACAAAGGTCTGAGCATGGCACCTTGAGGGACACCGGATACAGCTGGGGCAATCGTGGCAATCAGGCTGAGACCAGGTATGGATAGCCCCTGTTGGTCAGGAAGCTGCAAGTGGTTTATACAGTAAAATTCAGCCATTAAGACCACCTAAAATTAAGTCTTATTCTGCTTTAAAAAGCCTATTTAGTAAGCTACAGTATTCTTTCTTTGTACTCTCTCTCTCTCTCTCTCTCTCTCTCTCTCTCTCTCTCTCTCTCTCTCTCTCTCTCTCAACTGCATTATGTCACACTTGACTATTACTTGCAGGTGTACAGACACTTGTGATTTGCAAGACACATGCCTACTTGGTAATTATGGCATTACGGTAAGGATCTTTAACCTGCAGAGGGGATTATTCTTTCTGCTCAGGGAGTCTCCAGGGAGTCCCCAGTTAACGTCCCGAGCCGAAGGACGGTGCACTTTGTGGCATTCATCCCTACAACTAAATTGCCAATGGAACATGTTCGGATACCAAACTTTATTTCACTGACTGGAATCGAAACGGGGGTGTCGAGCATCAGAGGCAGGTGCACTAACCACTGATCTGCCACTACTGGTATTTTTGATGTTCTACACCAATATTAACTACCTAAGCCCTCCATAGGATACACTCTCGATAAAGATAAATACTCGACCACTGTTACAGTTTCAACTCAACAAGGGCATCAAAAGTAAATAACACACAACACCATAGGTACCAGGCCTATAATGATGCCCTAAAAGCATTTTTCTCCCGGAACTATTCCTCAGTGGAATAGTATTCGCGCGTCTGCGGTAGATACCAAGACCGCAGAGAGGTTTAAAGACCCGCAGAGGAGTTCAAAGACCGTACAGTATAGATTGGGACTCGGAGATACATGCCTTTTTGTATACCTCTGCCAATCAGATTGTAAATAGTTTTAAGAACCCATCCAACAACCCCCACCCGACCCCTCCCCTTTTTGTTTAGACAAATATGACCGACTCAGTATATGAAGATAGATAGGGGTGTAAATGAGTGTGTTTGCTCAAAAGGCAACGCCTTTATTTCATATTAAATGTGTAATAATAGCAAACACACGAAGTGTTTGCTTTACTGTAGAGAGACTGGAACAACATACTTAGGCACCCAAATCTCGCCTGGAATCTCGTTCAATTTCTCGCGATAATCCGCCATCTTTACAGAGTTCATGAGAATTGTATTCCTATCCAAAAATTTCTTCTCAAAACCAAAAGGAATTATAAGACCTATTTAAACAGAAACACAAAAAGCGTCGAAATAATTTTAAAAAGCTCTTTTCGAAGACCGATGCCGCATCAAACGCTGAAGTTTGGTCGCGGGAAAGTTTCGAAACTACGTCACGCGTTTAAATTAACTGAAACGTACCGCACTGAGCCGCAAAGGTTAGACGGTAAAACCCAGCACCGCGACTAGACCAACGGGTAACCGGAGCATTTGCCGAAGCATTTACCGGAACTTCTCGGTAGGATGGAAAGCGCTTCTCGTCTGGCCAAGCAATTAAACTCTTTTCACAACCTATCACTCAGGGGTATAAAATAAAGCCCTGGGAATTGTATGAGACACAATGAGCTATCTGGCTACATGTGGATGTCTACCTTCCCAAGATAGAAGCCTCCGTGGTGCAGTGGTTACGCTACTCGCCTTGTAAATCAGGGATCGCAGGATCGATCCCGAGCTTCTCCAGACTTTCGGATGAGTCTTTAAACCGAGGTCCAGTCTCCGGATGACATTAGCTGTTTTGTTGGGACGTAAAACTAAAACTCACTCACTCACTCACCTTCCCAAGATTTACAAAATGATGATAAGCCCCAAATCATGAGCACATTAGATATGATGAGCTACTTGCCCAAATCTATAGTAGCCCATATAACGGGAGTGCTTCAAGGTACTTTAAAGTGTCCACGATGCAAACTAACTGAGTCAGCAACTCAATATATGAAGATAAATAGATAGAGAGGGTGTAAACGAGTGTGTTTGCTCAAAAGGCAGTGCCTTTATTTCATAATGTGTCTTTGGATATCTTGGGATGTGTCTTTGGGTGTCTTGGGGTTTTCAGACCGACTCCTGGTACACCGCTCAATTTGTTAGGCCGCATTCGTATTAAGGCATCAGGGGACAGTTAATCGCAGCACTTTTTTGTCCGCGTCACACCAAGTTTTTGAATTGTTATCGACAACTCCTGGAGAAAGCGATAACTTCTGTTTTGTTTTCAAATTGCTCCACACATGCACGAAATCAAAACAGAATACCTAAGAAACACTTCTCTGTTTGCATAGGCTGACAGCAGCAGCATTTCACTTACCCCACCCACTAATTTTTACATACAAAAAATCATGACTCCACCTCACTTTGACAGATCCTGTGAATTTACTCCCAAAACACCAGTACTTGGCACCTGTTGAAATGTCATGTACACTCAGTCACATGCAAAGAAATAGACAGAAAAGTATACCATAACCAGTAAACTTTTTCAGGAATCCTCTTTGAAAAACAGCTACTTTTTAGTGCCAAAGCTACCTTCGTGAATTCAGATATGCCGCTGCACCTTGAACTTGCACAGCATCCAGACAGCCGGGGTTTTAGTTTCGTATTCCATTTCATAAAAGTACAGATACTCAGCAAATAAGCCCACATTGGCAAAAAATATCCACATATCACAATTTCTATGAGCAACCATGCCATTATTGGCCCTCCTACTATAATATTTTGGGAAGCCCTTTTTTCCAACCGCAAGACGGCGGTTGCAGCCAACCGATGACTGTGTTTTACCACCGGTGTTAGGTTACAAATATCCCGAACATTTCTCTTTGGAAATGGCGTCCGTGACAACATGGACGCAGTTAGAAGATGCCCTCGAATATCTTCGAGGGCACGAAGTAACAGAGAACGTAAGATTTTCGTGCATTAAAAGTTCAAAAGGATTTGGAAATGGAGGTATAGTGTATTGGCATTTAGATACAGTTATGTTATGAAATAGGAAAACTGCTGCGAGTGGGCCCATCCATGCTTGTAAACCCTGTTGGTTTCATTGGGTGGCAGGGATTTAGATGTCATTTCATCACAGTGTCGGGTAAAAGTCCCACAAAATTGGAAGCCATGTCTCCAAAATGACCTAAATAGTGTTGACGGGGACGTTAAACCTCAAATCAAACAAAAACTGAAGATTGTTTGTTTGTTTTGGAGTTTACAGTCCAGCTAACAATATCTAGGTCATTTTTTTAGCCAGTCTGTTAACCTATCCAGACTTTTCCTTTTCGTATATGTAATGCACCAGTCATTTGTAACCAATCCCCCCACCTACAGGATGAGGGGTACTTCGAAAAAGCGCGGATAATGTATTACCCGTCGTCCGTCCATACGTTCGTCTGTAATGTCGCACCAAATCTCCTACACCATATAATCTAGAATCTCGAAACTCACAGACAATAGCTCTATATATGGCTGAGGACTACAGCAATATAGTAAGAATTTTGATCTGACCCCCAGGCAGGGGGTGGGGCCCAACTTTGCCCGAGGGGTAAAAATTCTTTTTCTTCAAACATAGTCATGTTGCATATCAAATTGAAGGTAATGAAGAGTAGAATATGCTGATGCAAAAATGTTGCCCTGGGGGCATGTCTGGGGGTCACCAGAGGTCAAAAATAGGATATTTCGTATTGACATCAAGTTGGTTACTTATTCCCGTTTCCCTATTCCCGATTCGAATCGGGAATACTTATTCCCGATTCGCAAAATACACAGAACTATGGAACCCGGGAAGGGACATGATTTTTTATTTTTATTATGTTGTGCGAACAAGATAATATCTTGAGCGGACAAGATATTATCTTGTTCGGACAACATATTATCTTGTGCGGACAAGATATTATCTTGTCCGCACAACATATTATCTTGTGCGAACAAGATAATATCTTGTCCGCACAAGATAATATCTTGTCCGCACAACATATTATCTTGTTTGCACAACATATATCTTGGGAAGTTGTGCGAACAAGATATTATCTTGTGCGGACAAGATATTATCTTGTTCGGACAACATATTATCTTGTGCGCACAAGATATTATCTTGTGCGGACAAGATAATATCTTGTGCGCACAAGATATTATCTTGTCCGAACAAGATAATATCTTGTCTGCACAAGATCTATGTTGTGCAGACAAGATATTATCTTGTGCATACCAATAAAAATGACCAAAACAAAGCATAGTGTACCATGGATCGATAACACGATCAAACACCTAATCAGAAGACGTGACAGAATGTACTTTCGTGCTCGTAAGTCTAGCAATCCCGACGTGAAGAACCATTACAAAAGGTTCAGAGCACATGTACAAAAGGTAATTAGAGATGCATATTGGAATCATGTTTCCAGCATCTTTACCTTTGATGATGAAAATACTGATCCCGAGGGCCCCCAGAAGAATGGAAAAGTTAAGAAATTTTGGTCATTTGTAAAGTCCCTGAAAAAAGAATCATTTGGGATCACTTCACTTAGAGAAAATGGAATTTTGAAAACTGAATCACGCGAAAAGGCAAATATATGTAATAAGCAGTTTCAATCGGCGTTTACACGTGAAGCTGACGGTGAGCTACCATCAAAAGGTACAAGTCCGTTCCCCTCTATGGGGGACATAACAGTTGACCCCAAAGGGGTCGCAAAACTGTTGGACAAGCTCAACATACATAAGGCATCTGGGCCTGACGGTCTGCATGCCAGGGTGCTTAAGGAATGTAGTGCTGAAATATCTCCCCTGCTGGCCTTTATTTTCAATGAATCACTTGCTCGGGGCACTGTACCAGATGACTGGCGACAAGCAAACGTAACCCCGGTCTTTAAGAAAGGAGAAAAATACGATGCTGCGAATTACAGACCGGTGTCGCTCACATGCATCTGTTGCAAAACCCTGGAGCATATATTAGTCAGCAACATTAACAAGCACCTAGCCTTTGAAAGCATTCTTGCTGACTGCCAGCATGGTTTCCGAAGTCGAAGGTCTTGTGAAACTCAATTAGTTCAGTTCTACCATGACATAGTGAGCAATCTGGATGGGGCCATTAATCGTGGCCACAAACAGACTGACCTGATTATCATGGATTTTGCAAAGGCCTTCGACAAGGTACCTCACAGGAGGCTATTGTACAAACTAGATCATTATGGGATTAGAGGATCCACTCTTAAGTGGGTTAGCTCATGGCTCTCTGGACGCACTCAACAAGTTGTACTTGACGGCCAAGCGTCGGATCCAGTCCCTGTTTTGTCCGGTGTCCCACAAGGTTCGGTACTTGGACCGGTCCTTTTCTTGATATTTATTAATGATCTTCCCGATAATATCAGGTCATCTGTTCGTTTGTTTGCTGATGATTGTGTTTTGTATAGGAACATATATACTACTTCTGACTGTCTTATCTTACAAGATGACCTGGATAGCCTAGCACGTTGGGAGGCCGATTGGCAAATGAAGTTCAATGTGGCCAAATGTCATTCAATGAGGGTGTCACGGCACCCTCCAGACAAGCAGATTAAATTCAACTACTCATTACATCAGCATACTTTGGAACATGTCCAATCCGCAAAATATCTTGGTATCACCATTACTGATAATCTTGATTGGGGTCAACATATTTCTGAGATTACCTCTAAAGCAACTAGGACATTAGGGTTTCTTAGACGTAATTTGGCTTTTGCACCTAGGCAGACAAAGGGTGTTGCATACAAAACCTTGGTTAGACCTCAATTAGAGTATGCATCACCTGTTTGGCACCCCCATGTTAAAACTCAGGTTCAGCAGGTTGAGAAGGTTCAGAGAACGGCTGCCCGATGGACCTGCAGGCGATGGCGGAACAGAAGCAGTGTTGGTGATATGCTCGATGAGCTGGAGTGGCCATCCTTGGAGGCCCGTCGCGAGCAGTCCTCTTTAACCTTCTTTTATAAGATTCACTCTGACACAGTGTCTCTTAATAAAGATAAATACTTGACCCCTGTGACTACTTCAACTCAAACAAGGGCATCAAAACTAAACAACAGTCAATATCGTAGGTACCAGGCCTATAGTGATGCCCTGAAGAATTCTTTCTTCCCTAGAACTATTCCTCAGTGGAATAGTCTTCCCTCCTCTGTGGTAAATGCCAAAACTGCAGAGGAGTTCAAAGCCCGCATAGTGTAGATTGGGATCCAGAGGTGTGCGTTTTAGTACACCTCTGAAAGCAGATTGTAAATAGTTTTAAGAACTCATCCAGTGGGTGTGTTTTTTTTTTTTTTTTTTTTTTTTTGCTAAATTCTAAATTTAGCGCACCACCCAACTGAGGTAATGGCCAAGTTTGACCGACTCAGTATATGAAGATAGATAGATAGATTGTGCGGACAAGATAATATCTTGTTCGCACAACTTAATATCTTGTGCGGACAAGATAATATCTTGTCTGCACAAGATAATATGTTGTCCGCACAAGATAATATCTTGTCCGCACAAGATAATATGTTGTCCGAACAAGATAATATCTTGTCCGCACAAGATATTATCTTGTGCGCACAACTTATAAAATAAAAAAAAATCATGTCCCTTCCCGGGTTCCGTACAGAACAGATGAGAATAACTTTTGATATGTCAAGAAACTTATACTCAGAATCCTGGTTGCCCGAATAGCATTCAAGACACTTAAAACTTACCTGAGCTGCATACCTATGCCTTGTGGGATAGACTCGCATAAGCGGAACATTCCGTTACGATAACACACCTGTGCGACATAGTACATTTTTCACAGCTCCAAAATGGTTATTTTTCTGATGAAAATCCATGATATTTTTCTTATTTATACTGCAAACATAGGCTGTAGGTGCTTGTTAGTACAGCCTCATTGAGGCGGTTCTTACGAGTATCCACAGCCTATGTCGTATGAGTCGGTTCTAACGAGTATACACAACCTACGTATTGCAGCAGAAATACGAAAATAATATATACCCCGTAAACCCCAGTTTTATAGATAATATATATAATGGGGTTTAGCGGGGTATTTTTTATTACGGAATTGTTGGCCAATTGACTTGTTGTACTGCTATTAAAAATAATGCAACTCTCAAATGTTATGTGTGGGGCTTATATGAAACAGTAACAACCAGAAACCGATTCTTTAACAAATGAAGGACACGAGCATTTTGACAGCATTACAAATGTTGCTGCACGAGAGTGGCTAAACTTTGTGAGCATAAAGAGCTATAGACGGGCAAAACAAAGAAATGTTAGTCTACAGGTGGGGGTACCCAAGTTCGAAGCTCCGGGAACCATAGTCTGGAAGTTTTCATAGTGAAAATTCATTGGGGAAGTTCCGAGCAAATCCCCTCACAATATATGCAATTTCAGGCTATATTTTGGGTGGGGTACCCTGGTTCGAGTCTCCGGGAGCCATAGCCTGGGAGTTTTCAGAGTGACCATATTTTGTGGGTATAGGGACCGATAAGCGGGCAATACTCAGAATGTTTTCACGAAAATTCATTGGGGAAGTTTTGGGTATAGGGACCGATAAGCGGGCAATACTCAGAATGTTTTCACGAAAATTCATTGGGGAAGTTTTGAGAAAATCGCGTCCCTGCATGTGCCATATATGACTAAGCGCGAGTCTACAGGTGGGGGTACCCAAGTTCGACGCTCCGGGGGCCATAGCCTGGGAGTTTTCAGAGTGACCATATTTTGTGGGTATAATGTACCATAGACGGGCATTACACAGAAATGTTTTCAAAAAAAATCATTGGGGAAGTTCAGAGCAAATCGCCTCACAATATATGCAATATCAGGCTATATTTTGGGTGGGGTACCCTGGTTCGAGTCGCCGGGAGCCATAGCCTGGGAGTTTTCAGAGTGACCATATTTTGTGGGTATAGGGACCGATAAGCGGGCAATACTCAGAAATGTTTTCACGAAAATTCATTGGGGAAGTTTTGAGAAAATCGCGTCCCCGCATGTGCCATATATGACTAAGCGCGAGTCTACAGGTGGGGGTACCCAAGTTCGACGCTCCGGGGGCCATAGCCTGGGAGTTTTCAGAGTGACCGTATTTTGTGGGTATAATGTACCATAGACGGGCAATACACAGAAATGTTTTCAAAAAAATCATTGGGGAAGTTCCGAGCAAATCGCCTCACAATATATGCAATATCAGGCTATATTTTGGGTGGGGTACCCTGGTTCGAGTCTCCGGGAGCCATAGCCTGGGAGTTTTCAGAGTGACCATATTTTGTGGGTATAGGGACCGATAAGCGGGCAATTCTCAGAAATGTTTTCACGAAAATTCATTGGGGAAGTTTTAAGAAAATCGCGTCCCCGCATGTGCCATATATGACTAAGCGCGAGTCTCCAGGTGGGGGTACCCAAGTTCGACGCTCTGGGGACCATAGACTGGGAGTTTTCAGAGTGACCATATTTTTTGGGTATAATGTACCATAGACAGGCATTACACAGAAATGTTTTCAAAAAAAAATTATGGGGAAGTTCCGAGCAAATCGCCTCACAATATATGCAATATCAGGCTATATTTTGGGTGGTGTACCCTGGTTCGAGTCCCCGGGAGCCATAGCCTGGGAGTTTTCAGAGTGACCATATTTTGTGGGTATAGGGACCGATAAGCGGGCAATACTCAGAAATGTTTTCACGAAAATTCATTGGGGAAGTTTTGAGAAAATCGCGTCCCTGCATGTGCCATATAGACAGGCATTACACAGAAATGTTTTCAAAAAAAAATTATGGGGAAGTTCCGAGCAAATCGCCTCACAATATATGCAATATCAGGCTATATTTTGGGTGGTGTACCCTGGTTCGAGTCCCCGGGAGCCATAGCCTGGGAGTTTTCAGAGTGACCATATTTTGTGGGTATAGGGACCGATAAGCGGGCAATACTCAGAAATGTTTTCACGAAAATTCATTGGGGAAGTTTTGAGAAAATCGCGTCCCTGCATGTGCCATATATGACTAAGCGCGAGTCTACAGGTGGGGGTACCCAAGTTCAACGCTCCGGGGGCCATATCCTGGGAGTTTTCAGAGTGACCATATTTTGTAGGTATAATGTACCATAAACGGGCAATACACCGAAATGTTTTCAAAAAAATTCATTGGGGAAGTTTCGAGCAAATCGCCTCACAATATTATGCAATATCAGGCTATATTTTGGGTGGGGTACCCTGGTTCGAGTCTCCGGGAGCCATAGCCTGGGAGTTTTCAGAGTGACCATATTTTGTGGGTATAGGCACCGATAAGCGGGCAATACTCAGAAATGTTTTCACGAAAATTCATTGGGGAAGTTTTGAGAAAATCGCGTCCCCGCATGTGCCATATATGACTAAGCGCGAGTCTACAGGTGGGGGTACCCAAGTTCGACGCTCCGGGGGCCATAGCCTGGGAGTTTTTAAAGTGACCATATTTTGTGGGTATAATGTACCATAGACGGGCAATACACAGAAATGTTTTAAAAAAAATTCATTGGGGAAGTTCCGAGCAAATCGCCTCACAATATATGCAATATCAGGCTATATTTTGGGTGGGGTACCCTGGTTCGAGTCTCCGGGAGCCATAGCCTGGGAGTTTTCAGAGTGACCATATTTTGTGGGTATAGATCCGATAAGCGGGCAATACTCAGAAATGTTTTCACGAAAATTCATTGGGGAAGATTTGAGAAAATCGCGTCCCCGCATGTGCCATATATGACTAAGCGCGAGTCTACAGGTGGGGGTTCCCAAGTTCGACGCTCCGGGGGCCATAGCCTGGGAGTTTTCAGAGTGACCATATTTTGTGGGTATAATGTACCATAGACGGGAAATACACAGAAATGTTTTCAAAAAAATTCATTTGGGAAGTTCCGAGCAAATCGCCTCACAATATATGCAATATCAGGCTATATTTTGGATGGGGTACCCTGGTTCGAGTCTCCGGGAGCCATAGCCTGGGAGTTTTCAGAGTGACCATATTTTGTGGGTATAGGGACCGATAAGCGGGCAATACTCAGAAATGTTTTCACGAAAATTCATTGGGGAAGATTTGAGAAAATCGCGTCCCCGCATGTGCCATATATGACTAAGCGCGAGTCTACAGGTGGGGGTACCCAAGTTCGACGCTCCGGGGGCCATAGCCTGGGAGTTTTCAGAGTGACCATATTTTGTGGGTATAATGTACCATAGACGGGCATTACACAGAAATGTTTTCAAAAAAATCATTGGGGAAGTTCTGAGCAAATCGCCTCACAATATATGCAATATCAGGCTATATTTTGGGTGGGGTACCCTGGTTCGAGTCGCCGGGAGCCATAGCCTGGGAGTTTTCAGAGTGACCATATTTTGTGGGTATAGGGACCGATAAGCGGGCAATACTCAGAAATGTTTTCACGATAATTCATTGGGGAAGTTTTGAGAAAATCGCGTCCCCGCATGTGCCATATATGACTAAGCGCGAGTCTACAGGTGGGGGTACCCAAGTTCGACGCTCCGGGGGCCATATCCTGGGAGTTTTCAGAGTGACCATATTTTGTAGGTATAATGTACCATAAACGGGCAATACACAGAAATGTTTTCAAAAAAATTCATTGGGGAAGTTTCGAGCAAATCGCCTCACAATATATGCAATATCAGGCTATATTTTGGGTGGGGTACCCTGGTTCGAGTCTCCGGGAGCCACAGCCTGGGAGTTTTCAGAGTGACCATATTTTGTGGGTATAGGCACCGATAAGCGGGCAATACTCAGAAATGTTTTCACGAAAATTCATTGGGGAAGTTTTGAGAAAATCGCGTCCCCGCATGTGCCATATATGACTAAGCGCGAGTCTACAGGTGGGGGTACCCAAGTTCGACGCTCCGGGGGCCATAGCCTGGGAGATTTCAGAGTGACCATATTTTGTGGGTATAATGTACCATAGACGGGCAATACACAGAAATGTTTTAAAAAAAATTCATTGGGGAAGTTCCGAGCAAATCGCCTCACAATATATGCAATATCAGGCTATATTTTGGGTGGGGTACCCTGGTTCGAGTCTCCGGGAGCCATAGCCTGGGAGTTTTCAGAGTGACCATATTTTGTGGGTATAGGGACCGATAAGCGGGCAATACTCAGAAATGTTTTCACGAAAATTCATTGGGGAAGTTTTGAGAAAATCGCGTCCCTGCATGTGCCATATATGACTAAGCGCGAGTCTACAGGTGGGGGTTCCCAAGTTCGACGCTCCGGGGGCCATAGCCTGGGAGTTTTCAGAGTGACCATATTTTGTGGGTATAATGTACCATAGACGGGAAATACACAGAAATGTTTTCAAAAAAATTCATTTGGGAAGTTCCGAGCAAATCGCCTCACAATATATGCAATATCAGGATATATTTTGGATGGGGTACCCTGGTTCGAGTCTCCGGGAGCCATAGCCTGGGAGTTTTCAGAGTGACCATATTTTGTGGGTATAGGGACCGATAAGCGGGCAATACTCAGAAATGTTTTCACGAAAATTCATTGGGGAAGATTTGAGAAAATCGCGTCCCCGCATGTGCCATATATGACTAAGCGCGAGTCTACAGGTGGGGGTACCCAAGTTCGACGCTCCGGGGGCCATAGCCTGGGAGTTTTCAGAGTGACCATATTTTGTGGGTATAATGTACCATAGACGGGCATTACACAGAAATGTTTTCAAAAAAATCATTGGGGAAGTTCAGAGCAAATCGCCTCACAATATATGCAATATCAGGCTATATTTTGGATGGGGTACCCTGGTTCGAGTCTCCGGGAGCCATAGCCTGGGAGTTTTCAGATTGACCATATTTTGTGGGTATAGGGACCGATAAACGGGCAATACTCAGAAATGTTTTCACGAAAATTCATTGGGGAAGTTTGGAGAAAATCGCGTCCCCGCATGTGCCATATATGACTAAGCGCGAGTCTACAGGTGGGGGTACCCAAGTTCGACGCTCTGGGGGCCATAGCCTGGGAATTTTCAGAGTGACCATATTTTGTGGGTATAATGTACCATAGACGGGCAATACACAGAAATGTTTTCAAAAAAATCATTGGGGAAGTTCCGAGCAAATCGCCTCACAATATATGCAATATCAGGCCATATTTTGGGTGGGGTACCCTGGTTCGAGTCTCCGGGAGCCATAGCCTGGGAGTTTTCAGAGTGACCATATTTTGTAGGTATAGGGACCGATAAGCGGGCAATACTCAGAAATGTTTTCACGAAGATTCATTGGGGAAGTTTTGAGAAAATCGCGTCCCCGCATGTGCCATATATGACTAAGCGCGAGTCTACAGGTGGGGGTACCCAAGTTCGACGCTCCGGGGGCCATAGCCTGGGAGTTTTCAGAGTGACCATATTTTGTGGGTATAATGTACCATAGACGGGCAATACACAGAAATGTTTTCAAAAAAATCATTGGGGAAGTTCCGAGCAAATCGCCTCACAATATATGCAATATCAGGCTATATTTTGGGTGGGGTACCCTGGTTCGAGTCTCCGGGAGCCATAGCCTGGGAGTTTTCAGAGTGACCATATTTTGTGGGTATAGGCACCGATAAGCGGGCAATACTCAGAAATGTTTTCACGAAAATTCATTGGGGAAGTTTTGAGAAAATCGCGTCCCCGCATGTGCCATATATGACTAAGCGCGAGTCTACAGGTGGGGGTACCCAAGTTCGACGCTCCGGGGGCCATAGCCTGGGAGTTTTCAGAGTGACCATATTTTGTGAGTATAATGAACCATAGACGGGCAATACACAGAAATGTTTTCAAAAAAATTCATTGGGGAAGTTCCGAGCAAATCGCCTCACAATATATGCAATATCAGGCTATATTTTGGGTGGGGTACCCTGGTTCGAGTCTCTGGGAGCCATAGCCTGGGAGTTTTCAGAGTGACCATATTTTGTTGGTATAGGGACCGATAAGCGGGCAATACTCAGAAATGTTTTCACGAAAATTCATTGGGGAAGTTTTGAAAAAATCGCGTCCCCGCATGTGCCATATACGACTAAGCCAGAGTCTACAGGTGGGGGTACCCAAGTTCGACGCTCCGGGGGCCATAGCCTGGGAGTTTTCAGAGTGACCATATTTTGTGGGTATAATGTACCATAGACGGGCATTACACAGAAATTTAAAAAAAAAAATCATTGGGGAAGTTCCGAGCAAATCGCCTCACAATATATGCAATATCAGGCTATATTATGGGTGGGGTAACCTGGTTCGAGTCTCCGGGTCCCATAGCCTGAGAGTTTTTTTAGAGTGACCATATTTTGTGGGTATAGGGACCGATAAGCGGGCAATACTCAGAAATGTTTTCACGAAAATTCATTGGGGAAGTTTTGAGAAAATCGCGTCCCCGCATGTGCCATATATGACTAAGCGCGAGTCTACAGGTGGGGGTACCCAAGTTCGACGCTCCGGGGGCCATAGCCTGGGAGTTTTCAGAGTTACCATATTTTGTGGGTATAATGTACCATAGACGGGCAATACACAGAAATGGTTTCAAAAAAATTCATTGGGGAAGTTCCGAGCAAATCGCCTCACAATATATGCAATATCAGGCTATATTTTGGGTGGGGTACCCTGGTTCGAGTCTCCGGGAGCCATAGCCTGGGAGTTTTCAGAGTGACCATATTTTGTAGGTATAGGGACCGATAAGCGGGCGATACTCAGAAATGTTTTCACGAAAATTCATTAGGGAAGTTTTGAGAAAATCGCGTCCCCGCATGTGCCATATATGACTAAGCGCGAGTCTCGAGTGGGGATACCCAAGTTCGACGCTCCGGGGGCCATATCCTGGGAGTTTTCAGAGTGACCATATTTTGTGGGTATAATGTACCATAGACGGGCAATACACAGAAACGTTTTCAAAAAAAAAATCATTGGGGAAACTCCGAGCAAATCGCCTCACAATATATGCAATATCAGGCTATATTTTGGGTGGGGTACCCTGGTTCGAGTCTCCGGGAGCCATAGCCTGGGAGTTTTCAGAGTGACCATATTTTGTGGGTATAGGGACCGATAAGCGGGCAATACTCAGAAATGTTTTCACGAAAATTCATTGGGGAAGTTATAAGAAAATCGCGTCCCCGCATGTGCCATATATGACTAAGCGCGAGTCTACAGGTGGGGGTACCCAAGTTCGACGCTCCGGTGGCCATAGCCTCGGAGTTTTCAGAGTGACCATATTTTGTGGGTATAATGAACCATAGACGGGCAATACACAGAAATGGTTTCAAAAAAATTCATTGGGGAAGTTCAGAGCAAATCGCCTCACAATATATGCAATATCAGGCTATATTTTGGGTGGGGTTACCTGGTTCGAGTCTCCGAGAGCCATAGCCTGGGAGTTTTCAGAGTGACCATATTTTGTGGGTATAGGGACCGAAAAGCGGGCAATACTCAGAAATGTTTTCACGAAAATTCATTGGGGAAGTTTTGAGAAAATCGCGTCCCTGCATGTGCCATATATGACTAAGCCCGGGTCTACAGGTGGGGGTACCCAAGTTCGACGCTCCGGGGGCCATAGCCTGGGAGATTTCAGAGTGACCATATTTTGTGGGTATAATGTACCATAGACGAGAAATACACAGAAATGTTTTCAAAAAAATTCATTGGGGAAGTTCCGAGCAAATCGCCTCACAATATATGCAATATCAGGCTATATTTTGGGTGGGGTACCCTGGTTCGAGTCTCCGAGAGCCATAGCCTGGGAGTTTTCAGAGTGACCATATTTTGTGGGTACAGGGACCGATAAGCGGGCAATACTCAGAAATGTTTTCACGAAAATTCATTAGGGAAGTTTTGAGAAAATCGCGTCCCCGCATGTGCCATATATGACTAAGCGCGAGTCTACAGGTGGGGGTACCCAAGTTCGACGCTCCGGGGGCCATAGCCTGGGAGTTTTCAGAGTGACCATATTTTGTGGGTATAATGTACCATAGACGGGCAATACACAGAAATGTTTTCAAAAAAAATGCATTGGGGAAGTTCCGAGCAAATCGCCTCAATATATGCAATATCAGGCTATATTTTGGGTGGGGTACCCTGGTTCGAGTCTCAGGGAGCCATAGCCTGGGAGTTTTCAGAGTGACAATATTTTGTGGGTATAGGGACCGATAAGCGGGCAATACTCAGAAATGTTCTCACAAAAATTCATTGGGGAAGTTTTGAGAAAATCGCGTCCCCGCATGTGCCATATATGACTAAGCGCGAGTCTACAGGTTGTGGTACCCAAGTTCGACGCTCTGGGGGCCATAGCCTGGGAGTTTTCAGAGTGACCATATTTTGTGAGTATAATGTACCATAGACGGGCAATACACAGAAATGTTTTCAAAAAAATTCATTGGGGAAGTTCCGAGCAAATCGCCTCACAATATATGCATTATAAGGCCATATTTTGGGTTGGGTACCCTGGTTCGAGTCTCCGGGAGCCATAGCCTGGGAGATTTCAGAGTGACCATATTTTGTGAGTATAGGGACCGATAAGCGGGCAATACTCAGACATGTTTTCAAGAAAATTCATTGGGGAAGTTTTGAGAAAATCGCGACCCCGCATGTGCCATATATGACAAAGCGCGAGTCTACAGGTGGGGGGTTCCCAAGTTCGACGCTCCGGGGGCCATAGCCTGGGAGTTTTCAGAGTGACCATATTTTGTGGGTATAATGTACCATAGACGGGCAATACACAGAAATGTTTTCAAAAAAATCATTTGGGAAGTTCCGAGCAAATCGCCTCCCAATATATGCAATATCAGGCTATATTTTGGGTGGGGTACCCTGGTTCGAGTCTCCGGGAGCCATAGCCAGGGAGATTTCAGAGCGACCATATTTTGTGGGTATAGGGACCGATAAGCGGGCAATACTCAGAAATGTTTCACGAAAATTCATTGGGGAAGTTTTGAGAAAATCGCGTCCCCGCATGTGCCATATATGACTAAGCGCGAGTCTACAGGTGGGGGTACCCAAGTTCGACGCTCCGGGGGCCATAGCCTGGGAGTTTTCAGAGTGACCATATTTTGTGGGTATAATGTACCATAGACAGGCATTACACAGAAATGTTTTCAAAAAAAAAAATCATTGGGGAAGTTCCGAGGAAATCGCCTCACAATATAAATGCAATATTAGGCTATATTTTGGGTGTGGTACCCTGGTTCGAGTCTCCGGGAGCCATAGCCTGGGAGTTTTCAGAGTGACCATATTTTTTGGGTATAGGGACCGATAAGCGGGCAATACTCAGAAATGTTTTCACGAAAATTCATTGGGGAAGTTTTGAGAAAATCGCGTCCCCGCATGTGCCATATATGACTAAGCGCGAGTCTACAGGTGGGGGTACCCAAGTTCGACGCTCCGGGGGCCATAGCCTGGGAGTTTTCAGAGTGACCATATTTTGTGGGTATAATGTACCATAGACGGGCATTACACAGAAATGTTTTCAAAAAAATCATTGGGGAAGTTCAGAGCAAATCGCCTCACAATATATGCAATATCAGGCTATATTTTGGGTGGGGTACCCTGGTTCGAGTCTCCGGGAGCCATAGCCTGGGAGTTTTCAGATTGACCATATTTTGTGGGTATAGGGAACGATAAACGGGCAATACTCAGAAATGTTTTCACGAAAATTCATTGGGGAAGTTTGGAGAAAATCGCGTCCCCGCATGTGCCATATATGACTAAGCGCGAGTCTACAGGTGGGGGTACCCAAGTTCGACGCTCTGGGGGCCATAGCCTGGGAGTTTTCAGAGTGACCATATTTTGTGGGTATAATGTACCATAGACGGGCAATACACAGAAATGTTTTCAAAAAAATCATTGGGGAAGTTCCGAGCAAATCGCCTCACAATATATGCAATATCAGGCCATATTTTGGGTGGGGTACCCTGGTTCGAGTCTCCGGGAGCCATAGCCTGGGAGTTTTCAGAGTGACCATATTTTGTAGGTATAGGGACCGATAAGCGGGCAATACTCAGAAATGTTTTCACGAAAATTCATTGGGGAAGTTTTGAGAAAATCGCGTCCCCGCATGTGCCATATATGACTAAGCGCGAGTCTACAGGTGGGGGTACCCAAGTTCGACGCTCCGGGGGCCATAGCCTGGGAGTTTTCAGAGTGACCATATTTTGTGGGTATAATGTACCATAGACGGGTAATACACAGAAATGTTTTTAAAAAAAATTCAGTGGGGAAGTTCAGAAAAAATCGCCTCACAATATATGCAATGTCAGGCTATATTTTGGGTGGGGTACCCTGGTTCGAGTCTCCGGGAGCCATAGCCTGGGAGTTTTCAGAGTGACCATATTTTGTTGGTGTAGGGACCGATAAGCGGGCAATACTCAGAAATGTTTTCACGAAAATTCATTGGGGAAGTTTTGAGAAAATCGCGTCCCTGCATGTGCCATATATGACTAAGCGCGAGTCTACAGGTGGGGATTCCCAAGTTCGACGCTCCGGGGGCCATAGCCTGGGGTTTTCAGAGTGACCATATTTTGTGGGTATAATGTACCATAGACGGGAAATACACAGAAATGTTTTCAAAAAAATTCATTGGGGAAGTTCCGAGCAAATCGCCTCACAATATAAATGCAATATCAGGCTATATTTTGGATGGGGTACCCTGGTTCGAGTCTCCGGGAGCCATAGCCTGGGAGTTTTCAGAGTGACCATATTTTGTGGGTATAGGGACCGATAAGCGGGCAATACTCAGAAATGTTTTCACGAAAATTCATTGGGGAAGATTTGAGAAAATCGCGTCCCCGCATGTGCCATATATGACTAAGCGCGAGTCTACAGGTGGGGGTACCCAAGTTCGACGCTCCGGGGGCCATAGCCTGTGAGTTTTCAGAGTGACCATATTTTGTGGGTATAATGTACCATAGACGGGCATTACACAGAAATGTTTTCAAAAAAAATCATTGGGGAAGTTCAGAGCAAATCGCCTCACAATATATGCAATATCAGGCTATATTTTGGGTGGGGTACCCTGGTTCGAGTCTCCGGGAGCCATAGCCTGAGAGTTTTCAGAGTGACCATATTTTGTGGGTACAGGGACCGATAAGCGGGCAATTCTCAGAAATGTTTTCACGAAAATTCATTGGGGAAGTTTTGAGAAAATCGCGTCCCCGCATGTGCCATATATGACTAACCGCGAGTCTACAGGTGGGGGTACCCAAGTTCGACGCTCTGGGGGCCATGGCCTGGGAGTTTTCAGAGTGACCATATTTTGTGGGTATAATGTACCATAGACGGGCAATACACAGAAATGTTTTCAAAAAAATCATTGGGGAAGTTCCGAGCAAATCGCCTCACAATATATGCAATATCAGGCCATATTTTGGGTTGGGTACCCTGGTTCGAGTCTCCGGGAGCCATAGCGTGGGAGTTTTCAGAGTGACCATATTTTGTGGGTATAGGGACCGATAAGCGGGCAATACTCAGAAATGTTTTCACGAAAATTCATTGGGGAAGTTTTGAGAAAATCGCGTCCCCGCATGTGCCATATACAATGTATGACTAAGCGCGAGTCTACAGGTGGGCGTACCCAAGTTCGACGCTCCGGGGGCCATAGCCTGGGAGTTTTCAGAGTGACCCTATTTTGTGGGTATAATGTACCATAGACGGGCAATACACAGAAATGTTTTCAAAAAAATTCATTGGGGATAAGCGGGCAATACTCAGAAATGTTTTCACGAAAATTCATTGGGGAAGTTTTGAGAAAATAGCGTCCCCGCATACCCACAAAATATAGTCAGTCTGAAAACCCCCAGGCTATGGCTCCCGGAGACTCGAACCAGGGTACCCCATCCAAAATATAGCCAGATATTGCATATATTGTGAGGCGATTTGCTCAGAACTTCCCTATGAATTTTTTTGAAAACATTTCTGTGTATTGCCCGTCTATGGTACATTAAACCCACAAAATATGGTCACTCTGAAAACTCCCAGGCTATGGCCACCGGAGCGTCGAACTTGGGTACCCCCACCTGTAGACTCGCTCTTAGTCATATATTGCACATGCTTGGACGCGATTTTCTGAAAACTTCCCCAATGAATTTTTTTGGAAACATTTCTGTGTATTGCCCGGCTGTGGTACATTATACCCACAAAATATGGTCACTCTGAAAACTCCCAGGCTATGGCTCCCGGAGACTCGAACCAGGGTACCCCACCCAAAATATAGCCAGATATTGCATATATTGTGAGGCGATTTGCTCAGAACTTCCCCAATGAATTTTTTTGAAAACATTTCAGTGTATTGCCCGTCTATGGTACATTAAACCCACAAAATATGGTCACTCTGAAAACTCCCAGGCTATGGCCCCAGAGCGTCGAACTTGGGTACCCCCACCTGTAGACTCGCTTTTAGCCATATATTGCACATGCGGGGACGCGATTTTCTCAAAACTTCCCCAATGAATTTTCGTGAAAACATGTCTGAGTATTGCCCGCTTATCGTCCCTATACCCACAAAATATGGTCACCCTGAAAACTCCCAGGCTATGGCTCCCGGAGACTCGAACCAGGGTACCCCACCCAAAATATAGCTAGATATTGCATATATTGTGAGGCGATTTGCTCAGAACTTCCCCAATGTATTTTTTTTGAAAACATTTCTGTGTATTGCCCGTCTATGGTACATTAAACCCACAAAATATGGTCACTCTGAAAACTCCCAGGCCATGGCCCCCGGAGCGGCGAACTTGGGTATCCCCACCAGTAGACTCGCTCTTAGTCATATATTGCACATGCGGGGACGCGATTTTCTAAAATACTTCCCCAATGAATTTTCGTGAAAACATTTCTGTGTATTGCCCGTCTATGGTACATTAAACCCACAAAATATGGTCACTCAGAAAACTCCCAGGCTATGGCTCCCGGAGACTCGAACCAGGGTACCCCACCCAAAATATAGCCAGATATTGCATATATTGTGAGGCGATTTGCTCAGAACTTCCCCAATGAATTTTTTTGAAAACATTTCTGTGTATTGCCCGTCTTAAACCCACAAAATATGGTCACTCTGAAAACTCCCAGGCTATGGCCACCGGAGCGTCGAACTTGGGTACCCCCACCTGAAGACTCGCTCGTAGTCATATATTGCACATGCGGGGACGCAATTTTCTGAAAACTTCCCCAATGATTTTTTTTGAAAACATTTTTGTGTATTGCCCGTCTGTGGTACATTTTACCCACAAAATATGGTCACTCTGAAAACTCCCAGGCTATGGCTCCCGGAGACTCGAACCAGGGTACCCCACCCAAAATATAGCCAGATATTGCATATATTGTGAGGCGATTTGCTCAGAACTTCCCCAATGATTTTTTTTGAAAACTTTCTGTGTATTGCCCGTCTATGGTACATTAAACCCACAAAATATGGTCACTCTGAAAACTCACAGGCTATGGCCCCCGGAGCGTCGAACTTGGGTTCCCCCACCTGTAGACTCGCTCTTAGTCATATATTACACATGCGGGGACGCGATTTTCTCAAAACTTCCCCAATGAATTTTTTTGAAAACATTTCTGTGTATTGCCCGTCTGTGGTACATTATACCCACAAAATATGGTCACTCTGAAAACTCCCAGGCTATGGCTCCCGGAGACTCGAACCAGGGTACCCCACCCAAAATTTAGCCAGATATTGCATATATTGTGAGGCGATTTGCTCAGAACTTCCCCGATGAATTTCTTTGAAAACATTTCTGTGTATTGCCCGTCTATGGTACATTAAACCCACAAAATATGGTCACTCTGAAAACTCACAGGCTATGGCCCCCGGAGCGTCGAACTTGGGTATCCCCACCTGTAGACTCGCTCTTAGTCATATATTGCACATGCGGGGACGCGATTTTCTCAAAACTTCCCCAATGAATTTTTTTGAAAACATTTCTGTGTATTGCCCGTCTGTGGTACATTATACCCACAAAATATGGTCACTCTGAAAACTCCCAGGCTATGGCTTCCGGAGACTCGAACCAGGGTACCCCACCCAAAATATAGCCAGATATTGCATATATTGTGAGGCGATTTGCTCAGAACGTCCCCAATTAATTTTTTTGAAAACATTTCTGTGTATTGCCCGTCTATGGTACATTAAACCCACAAAATATGGTCACTCTGAAAACTCCCAGGCTATGGCCCCCGGAGCGTCGAACTTGGGTACCCCCACCTGTAGACTCGCTCTTAGTCATATATTGCACATGCGGGGACGCGATTTTCTGAAAACTTCCCAAATGAATTTTTTTGAACATGTTCTATAAAAGGGTTATCCTTTGGAAGCAAGGACTGCACCACAGAACTGAAAAATATGGAGTGTACCTGTTTTCTTGGCCAAACTAGCTAGTTTCGGCCAGTTAGGCCTCATAGGCCTCATCAGTAACCCTCATATATTTTAAAAATTCCTATATGGGATCAATGATCCCAAAGGACAAGAAAATACAATCTACACTATGGTATCGTTATCAAAGTTAAACTGACAAACGATGACATGTATGTCAAAAATACTTATAATGCATGAAGTAAGTGACTGTACTAATCCTGTTATCAAGGTATTTGGAACGCAATACGAATTCGATAGCAGTTTTGCGTACAGTTTCTTTAAAAATGTATTTGGCATTAATGTTATCTATCATGCAACGATTTTTCTACGTCTATGCCGCAAGGTCAAAGTCGTACTTAGAGGCTAAAGAGGTCCCAAACTTAACATAGTCAGTCACAGTCTTAATTGTAAATTGATTTTAGATTACTTTGCATAATTTTTAACTCTAATGAGACGTTTATCGGGTGCAAAACGCAGGCCAGTAACTATTTTGTCTTATTAAAGGTAGTAATAATACGCACAACGTGTACGAAACTTATTCAAGGTCCGTTCTGTCTTATTTCTATATCGATTTTAGTATCTTTGCAGAAGTGTTAACCTTTAACTTACCGTGTCTCGCAAAACTTGAGTAAGTATCTTCAAGGCTAGTGTGGTTATTACATGTCGAAGGTGACCGAAATGTTAACATGCTAAATAGCTTTCTCATTTCTAGAGAGAAATATAAATATTTGGCAGAAATTTTAACCATCAGGAGTCGATTTATGGCCGGCGCGATTCATGATTCGTACCTCCACGATAAAGGACATGTTGACACCTAAAACTATCAATGACTCCCTTACTTCTATGGTTTATCAACCGTTCTTGCAGAAAACTTTTCCGTGATGAGATAAGTGCTGCTTGAAAAGTAGAAGTAAAACAAAGATCAGGAATTGATACAATTAACCCACTCCACCCACAAAAGACACCAAAGGGAAAGAAATACAAACATTAAGCGACCAGACCATAATGGAAACCTAAACAAAGGAAGGCCATAAGGACAGTTACTTTCCCACAAAATGGCCATATGGCCATCCAAAACCAAAAGACACAAGTGACACACACAGAAAGCAACAAACAACAACATAAATAAATCGCCACAGAAGAGCCGCCATGGAACGGTCAGTGGAAGATTTCCACTGGGGGGCTTAAATCGATTTTACGTGGCCACAATCCTCGCCCTTACTTCCGTCGCGATTTAGACAAATAATTTGTTCAGTGCGCATGAAGGCCTCCTAACTCATCAGTGCAACATCTCCGTGAACACAAAAATCAAAGAACCACAGAGGTGAGACAACGGTGAGGACTCGACAGCAAGAAACCACTGAAATGCTGGAGCAAAAGAAAACCAACAGTTAGACTCCGATGAGCCCGACCAGAGACAGAGCATCAGGCACCAACCGACATTATCTCTCTAATTTTCAATAAGCCTTTACGTTGGAGCCGTCATAGAATGTGAGGCCTGACCCACCGGCGTGCAATTAAAGAGGGAAGCAAAGTTGCCAACCGTGATTGGGTTAACTACCATGCATGCAGTCTGTCGTATAATATCCGTGTTGTACCCAATTTTTTTATATCGAAGAATGATTTTACGAAATTGGGTGCTGAAGTCATTGCGGTTATATATTTTTCTGAATTTATATACTAAGTCACCATAAAATTCGGGTTCCGATAGACCTTGTTGCAGAAGAGATTTAAGTCCAATATTGAATTTTGAAATTAAATCAGAATGGCGTCTATAAAATTTTGAAAAGGCTTTGCGTTGTTTATGGAACCGATAACCCTGATTAAGGAGTTTAGCCGTTAATAATTTATTACGAGTGTTGAAGTCAGTTACATGACTACACACTCTAGCAAATCGAATTAATTGCGAAATATAAACGCCATGGGATGGCGCACGAGGAACATCACCATCCAAAAAAGGAAAATTTACAATCTCAAAATCAAAGTCATCGCGTTTATCATAAATTTTGCACGAAACAAATCCATCTTCAATAGATAGATGTAAATCCAAAAACGAGGCCTCGGTATCAGAAGAATTTGCTTTATTCAACTGAAGTTCTAGGGGGTAAATCTGACTGATCAAACCATCAAAATAGGTATTATCAATATTTAATAAATCATCTAAATATCTAGAAGTAGAGCTAAAAGCTTCAATAATTTCAGATTGGTTATCAATGGAAAGCGACAAAATGAAGTCTCTTTCATAACAATACAAGAACAGATCAGCCACAAGAGGTGCGCAATTAGTACCCATCGGAATACCCACAATTTGTCTAAA
The DNA here is from genome assembly GCA_963580285.1 of Lucinisca nassula. Classification (NCBI taxonomy): domain Eukaryota; kingdom Metazoa; phylum Mollusca; class Bivalvia; order Lucinida; family Lucinidae; genus Lucinisca; species Lucinisca nassula. Next base: position 68,516,165 of record OY757021.1, on the reverse strand, counting down.
TAACTTACTACCGAATCTAATATAAATATTGTCAAGTAGAAAGATGAGGGCATCACACACTTTCTGACATGACCAAAGTGTATAATTCTTATGCTCTTTAGAAGTGAAAAATGCATTTCTGACATTACATGCAAGATAGAGAGAATCTTCTCTGTGAAAAGCCCATTCAATTAAATCATTAAGCTTTTCTTTTACAAGATTATGAGGAAGTGTAGTGTAAAGAGTGGAACCCGGTTCCATATTTCTAAAGTCAATATCGTATTTACAGGTCCGAACTTAAAAGTAGAAGTAAAACAAAGATCAGGAATTGATACAATTAACTTACTCCACCCATAAAAGACACCAAAGGGAAAGAAATACAAACATTAAGCGACCAGACCATACTGGAAACCTAAACAAAGGAAGGCCATAAGGACAGTTATTTTCCCACAAAATGGCCATATGGCCATCCAAAACCAAAAGACACAAGTGATACACACAGCAAGTAACAAACAACAACATAAATAAATCGCCACAGAAGAGCCGCCTTGGAACGGTCAGTGGAAGATTTCCACTGGGGGGCTTAAATCGATTTTACGTGGCCACAATCCTCGCCCTTACTTCCGTCGCGATTTAGACAAATAATTTGTTCAGTCCGCATGAAGGCCTCCTAACTCATCAGTGCAACATCTCCGTGAACACAAAAATCAAAGAACCACAGATGTGAGACAACGGTGAGGACTCGACAGCAAGAAACCACTGAAATGCTGGAGCAAAAGAAAACCAACAGTTAAACTCCGATGAGCCCGACCAGAGACAGAGCCTGTTATTTCAGGATTCAAGTTCTTTGTTTGTTTTGTTTGATTTGAGGTTTAACGTCCCCGTCAACACAGTATATGACATTTTGGAGACGTGACTTCCAGTTTTATGGGACTTTTACCTGACATTGAGATGAAATGACATCTGAATTAGATTAATCATAAGAAATGAAGTTAAAAATGCGACCAGAACAGGCGAACCCTCGCTTACAAAGCAAGTGCTCTACCGACTGAGCTATCCGGACGCTGATAACATATCTTCATCTTCGAAGTTTGATAAACTTAGTTAATAAACAGCACTCCCTGTTGCCAAATGAAACCAGTAAGGGTTATTGGCGCTGACTCGCACCGCTTTGTCTGGGCAGGCTTAGTCTTTGTTTAGTCTTCACGCGGACTAAACAAAATTAGTGGTTATACCGTGACAGAATTAAGGGCGAGGATAATGGCCATGTAAAATCGATTAAAGCCCCCCCCCCCCCAACCCTTGGAATTCTTTCCAATGCCCGTTCCAAGGCGGTTCTTATGTGGCGGTTTATTTATGTTATTATTTGTTGCTTATTGTGTGTGTCACTTGTGAATTTAGATGGCCATTAGGACATTTTATGGGAAAGTAACTGTCCTTTTTGCCGTCCTTTGTTTAGGTTTCCATTGTGGTCTAGTCGCTTCGTGTTTGTGTTCCTTTCCGTTTGTGTCTTTGATGGATGGAGTAAGTCAATTTTATCGATTCCTGATCTTTGTTTTACTTCTACTTTCTAGATCCTCTAAGCGATTTGCCAGAACTCATGCGCGGTCGAATTCAGCTCTGTGTGGAAGCATCATGCACCCCATCTGTTTCTTAAAGCCCCGATGGGCGGGGTGGCGGTTTCAAATCATTTCGTAGAAACTTAAACTATCATGATACGCGGAAATCGAAAATATGTAACTACAATGTCAAAGAGGTACTAAGAGTTCAAACGTCTCCCAAAATTAAATACGGTCAATACTTTTTAAATTACTTGGCAGAATTGGTAAACATCTTGAGACGATGTTTTACAGGCGAAACCCAGATACAGACGTGCAGGCGTACTAAGAGGTCAAATAAACAAGGTTTTTTTCGAGTCCAGTCACTAACTTTCCTATTTTTGATGCATTTGAGCTAAGTCGGCAACAATGTTAAGCACTATGTGATGATTGTTCGTGCGGACCAAGGTCTTTGTGTCTAATGCCAAGGTTATTCTTATTCTAAAATGATCTTTTTTCCATGTCTGGTTAATAACTTCTTTATTAATGGATTGGATTTTTCGTTTGTCTCTCACTGTGTGCTTAAGCCCAAAACTTGAATTTATTTTCAGGTAAGTCATCCGTGTTTTTCGGTCGCTTTTCTAATCAAAATTATTCTCATTTCAGTCTGGCAGATACCTACATTGAACAGGTCTTCGCAGTAGAAGCACTCTATGCAGTAGTTGAGGCTATCACAGGCGACAGTTATGAAGACGCGGATAAGGAGTGTACTTTGACTGAGTTAAAGTCTTTGAATAAGGCACTTACTGATGCCCTCAACATTGGTATGATAGCAATACTATTGAATATATTAGTTTCACCATTTAAATTGATACAGAAATGATCATGAAACGATACAGTGAGATCCAGTTACATCTCCGAAATTTAAATATCGAAGATCATAACATAATATTGTACTTTATTTATCAAATCACAAATCGCAAAAACAAACAATTACATAAATAAACCGCCACAGAAGAACCGCCTTAAATTATACTAATTTATTTTAGTTCGATTGCGACGAAAGCTTCCAAGCTTATTGAATTGCTCTCGAACACACATTCCAGATGTTTACACGCGCGTGAGAGAGGGCAGTGACTTTATTCACCACTGCTACCCATTTACACCTGGGTGGAGTGGGGCAGTGTCATAATGTGTCTTATGGAGTCCATGTCTGTTGGTCTGAACATTCAAATTTGCCACTTGTAGTGGGTTGTGTTGTGTTTCCTTCCTGTTTGATGTAATTGGCGTTTGTAATTTTAAATTTTATTCTATTCATTATGTGTGTTTATACATCTTTTGTTCCGCATTATTCTCTGAGTCACCACCTGTTTGGGAAAGAGCTGCATGACTCGGGGAATAAGTTGTCTCTATTGTAAATTGATGTAATTTTATGTTTCACTTTCCCTTGTGATGTTTTGGATATGATGTGGGATCTGATTGTATCAGTTCCTGATCATTTCGCCTTTTTTCAATTTTGCCCACGGACACACCTTGATAGCGGTGGCCGGATTCGAACGCCTTGGAACGGTCAGTAGAAAGAATGTTATTGTTTGTTACTTATTGTGTGTATCACTTGTGTCTTTTTAATTAAGATTGCCATTTGGCCATTTTGTGGGAAAGTAACTGTCCTTATGGCCTTCCTTGGTTTAGGTTTCCATTATGGTCTGGTCGCTTCGTGTTTGTGTTTCTTTCCCTTTGTTGTCTTTGGTTGATGGAGTAAGTTAATTGTACCGATTCATGGTCTTTGTTTTACTTCTACTTAACATTTAAATTACAGTTCTATATTGTAGCACACAAATAGAAGAAACCAGCTTACTTTATGGTAAGCTATTATTGGACTGTTATAAATCAGGGCAATGTGTCAAAGGCAAACACAAAGGAGGTTAATGCATATTTTTAAAATCTTCACCGTTAAGAAATCCAGCGGTCGATACGCTCCCTTCAGATATCTTAATGGTGAATATTTTAAAAACAGACAATAACCTTTACAAGGATATTAAAGCGATACGTACTTTCAAAGACGAAAATTAACAAGTATGTATTGTGACAAAACAACCGCCTTAAGCTGATACTTGAAAAATTACAGTCGGGGGCTTCGATTTAAGCACCCCAGTGGAATTTAATTGTATATATTTCTGATCATTACATTCACTTCTGTTTTTAAATCGATCAAAAAAACAAAACAAAAAAAAAAACAGAAAGACTCCGAAGGGCACGACTGGATACAGAAACCTTAATTGATGCATTCATATTTTTCGGCATTTAAGGCAAGACATATAACCTATTAAGTACTCTTTATTTTCGATTGATATTTTTCTACAGGTCCAAAGAAAAAAAGCAGAATTTCAAGACAGGATGACAAGAAAAGAAAGAAACTGAAGTCACATATATGAATACCATGAAATAGTCCTTGTGTTCATGTTCTTCACTTTTTATCCCCCGACCGGATAGGTTCGGGGGATATAGCGATCAGCCTGGCGTCCGTACGTCCGTCCGTCCGTCCGTCCGTAGACGCAACCTTGTGATGGCCATAACTCCTATACCCTTTGAGATTCATTGATGGTTATTGGCAGAATTGTTCACAAGGCCGAGACGGTGTGTCATGCGCAAGAAGCAGAACTCTGGATACCATACTTTTATAGTTATCTCCCCTTTTAATAAAATAGAATGACTACTTTGTGATGGCCATAACTCCAATACCCTTTGAGATATATTGATGGTACCTGGCACAGTTGTTCACAAGGCTGAGACGGCGTGTCATGCACAAGAACCACAACTCTGGTTGCCATGGTTTTGGAGTTATCTCCCCTTCCAATAAAATAGAGTGACAACCTTGTGATGGCCATAACTCCTATACCCTTTGAGACTCATTGATGGTTCTTGGCACATTTGTTTACAAGGCTGAGATGGTGTGTCATGCGCAAGAACCAGAACTCTAGATGACATACTTTTTTAGTTATCTCCCCTTATAATAAAATAGAATGACTACTTTGTGATGGCCATAACTCCAAAACCCTTTCAGATATATTGATGGTACCTGGCACAGTTGTTCGCAAGGCTGAGACGGCGTGTCATGCACAAGAACCACAACTCTGGTTGCCATGGTTTTGGAGTTATCTCCCCTTCCAATAAAATAGAGTGACAACCTTGTGATGGCCATAATTCCAATACCCTTTAAGATATATTGATGATACCTGGCACAGTTGTTCACAAGGCTGAGAAGGTGTGTCATGCACAAGAACCACAACTCTGGGTGCCATGTTTTTTATGTTATCTCCCCTTCCAATAATATAGAATCACTACCTTGTGATGGCCACATCTCCAACACTCTTTGAGATATATTGATGATACTTGGTACAGTTGTACACGAGGTTAAGCAGGTGTGTCACGTGCAAGAACCACAACTCTGGGTGCCCTGATTTTTTAATTATCTCCCCTGACAATATAACCTTGTGATGGCCATAACTCCAATACCCTTTGAGATATATTGATGGTAGTTGGCACAATTGTATACAACGTTGAGACGGCCCTTCATGCCTAAGAACTACAACTCTGGGTGCCATGATATTTGAGTTATCTCCCCTTCCAATATAACAGTATGACAACCTTGTGATCATCGTACCTACAATACCATTTGAGACATATTTGTGGTACTTAATGAAGATGTACATGAGGTTAAGCAGGTGTGTCATGCTCAAGAATTACAACTCTGGGTGCTCTGGTTTTTTTAGTTATCTCCCCTGGCAATATAACCTTGTGATGGCCATAACTCCAACACCCTTTGAGATATATTGAAGGAACTTGGCACAATTGTATACAAGGTACAGAAAGGATGTCATGTGCAAGAACCACACGTGTTGGTGCTGTGGTATTTGAGTTATCTACCCTTCCAATATAACTGTTTGACCAGCTTGTGATCACCATATCTCCAATACCTTTTGAAACATATCGATGGTACTTTGAACAGAAATACACGAGCTTAAGCAGGCATGTCATGCGCAAGAACCACATTTCTGAGTGCCCTGGTTTTTTAGTTATCTCCCCTGAGAGTATAATCTTGTGATGGTCATAACTGCAATACTTTTGCGATATATTGCGGGTTTAATTCTGTTGCACTTTCTATTGGTGAACAATCTTCTGAAGGCCATATTGGCTTTTGGTCGGGGGATTTGCCATCTCTTCCGATGGCTATTTTTACATATAGTAATCTTGTTCTGGGACGTTTATCTAAGACTGAATTGTGCTGTATCTGTATATCTGTATATCATTAATCCGATTCTCAACTAAATGGACATCATCATAAGAACAATTATAAAGTTGTTTATAACGCCGTTGCCTTTAGGTGCTAACAGAATAAATTACATATTGAAAATCTACTTTAAGTTATAGTGATAGTATGCTCAACGAGACATAAGCAGTTTACAATTTCTAGGTAGGCGGAATATCATAACTGGCTTGTAGTATGACAATCCCGCCCACTTCCGCTCTGCAGATGTCAGCTTCTTCATTTTGTAACCGGACAGTGTGGTGTGTGGATACATCAGAAATTGTCTTATTCATTTATTTATTTGTGTATATATATAAAGGGGGAAATGAGGCAAAACATCAAACAAAAAAAACTACTCGGTGCCACTGGATCCGATAACTGGATACAATTATGATTTGGGGTTAGTATAAGGTTGGATATAATCACAAACAGTGCAAACAAAATAAATGAAAAACTAAGCGCTTTCGGCTTTCGCCTTCTTCAGAGTTTTTAACATCTGAAGAAGGTGAAAGCCGAAAGCGCTTAGTTTTTCATTTATTTTGTTTGCACTGTTTGTGATTATAACCAACCTTATATATATTTGTTTCTAAGGGATTTGTTTATGTATTATTTTGTTTGATTTGAGGTTTAACATCCCCGAACAATATTTAGGTCCTTTTGGAGACGCTACTTACAATTTTGTGGGACTTTTACTCGACATTTAGATCAAATGACATCTCAAGTCCTGTCGCCCAATGAAACTAATAAGGTTTGTAAGCATGGACGGGCAGACTCGCAGCAACTTTCCTGGTCAGGCTTAGACCTTCTAAACGGGCTACCAGTAATAATGTGCGGTTGGTATCAGCTTTGCGTGGTAGCATCGTGCAGTCCAATCTATTTCTCCAAGCTCCGATGGGCGGGTTTTTTTTCATTGTTTTATTAATTGTCAAGGGGAAGAGGGTAAGGCAAACGCTTTCAGGTAACGCTATTGGTTTAATTGGGTGGCAGGGCTTAGATGTCATTTCATCACAGTTTTGGGTACAAGACCTACAAAACCGAAAGCAACGTCTCCTACATGATCAATACAATGTTGTCGGTGACAATACAGTGTTAAACCTCTTCGAAATCAAACAAACCAACTATCGTGAAAAGAAGTGTAATTTTGCTAGGTAAATATGTCAAGGTGACACTATAAAAGTACAGGCGAACTATTGTTTCGAAATTTTTATTTCCGTAGGAAGGGGGTACAACAACTTCCGAAATTGGGAACTTATTGTACGCTTTTTGCTCCGCCTTTTGCAGCTACAGTGGTTTCTAATCTCCGCCCAGAGTTTATTGTTCTGTATCGAAATTATTTCAGCATCATTTCAAAGAGAAAATCAGATAGTCATACTACAAGTTGTGAAACTGTTTCAGAAAATACAGATAGAGGCATATTTCATTCTCGTTTAAAGTTATACTGGAGGAAGAGTCTATTTCTTCTCTTAATTTGGCTTTCAGTTTGTTTCGATATATAGTCATCGTTCCAATAATGAACATGATTGTTTGAAAGATTCCATATTTGGAGAAACTGGTATATGAGGAATTGCTTAGAAGTTCAATATTAATGTGTGTGTACTTAATATTGTGATATTAATGGCTGTGAATATAATGATATGTAGAAATAAAGAAAATGCAGATCACCATAAGAAGAATTACACTGTTGCAGTTAACTTACATATGGTAATTATTCTTCTGATAATCTAGCTGTAGTGTTGAAACCGATTTAGAGAATACAGGCACATTATATTTTATGTGAAATTTATACTTGAGGGAGTGCCTTTTTCCTCCTTAGCTTACCTTACAGTTTCAGCTGGTAATGAGTCTTTGATAAAATTATAAACAATCTTTGCTAAACGATTCTATAATTGAAGACGTTGGAATGTGTGGAATTAGCAACTGTGTGCTTTCTTATCTCGGAGCTGTGTACGCAAGTTTTGTTTCCTTTATATTTGCTCCGCTTGTATGTAGTCAGTAAACAATATTACCCATGAACTATTTGACAGTATTTTTATTGTTGCCAATTGGTTTCAGATCTTGCGGTCATAAAGATCATATACTGGTTAGCAAAAACACAACTACCATTAAACAATCCTTGTGTGAATATTGTTTACTTTTTACGTATAATAAGCTTGTTTTGGGACATTTTTTAAAACTGAATTGTGCTTGGTTCTGTATAGCACTATTCCGATTTACAACAAAATGCTCACCATCATAAGAGCAATTACAATGTTGTTTATAATGTCGTTGCTATAGGTATTATCATCATTAATGCTATATTGTTATTGTTCTTCTGATGATAAACCTGTTGTAAAAAACTTTTTAGAAAATACAGATAGAGGCACATTTCATTCTCCTTTAAGGTTTTACTGGGAGAAGTGTCTAAATCTGTATTTATTTCAGCTTCCAGTTTCATCCGATATGTAGTCTACGATCCAATAATGAACATTTTTTTAAACATTCCATAGTTCGAGAAACTGGAATATGAAGGATTGCTTTAAGAAGTTCAGTTTAAATGTGTTTATACTTAGTCTTGTGAAAATTAGTTTTGTGATACAAATGGGTGTGTACGCCACTTTTTCCTCACATGTGCCGCTCGAATTTAGATGTATATGTAAACTTTTTGTAGAAATTAGACAAAATATATGTTCCCTTATCTGTATTTCAAAAATCCGGTTCACAACTAAATGCAGAACATCATAAGAACAATTACAATGTTTTTATAACGTCGTTGCAGCTGACGCTTATATCTGCTACTTTCATATTGTAACTGTTCTTCTGAAGATCTACCTGTAATGTTGAAACCGATTAACAATATGCAGGCACATTTGATGCAAGGTTAAATTTCTCCTGGAAGAAGTCCCTTTTTTCACCTTAGTTTACTTAACATGAACATTCTTTGCAAAAAGATTCCATAATTGAAGACACTTGAATAAGAGAAATTCAGAAAATCATGTCGTGCACTACTCTGTGCTTTCTTATCCTGCAGCTATGTACGAAGTATCTTTCCCTACATTTTGCTGCGCATATATGTAATCAGTAAACAACATTAGCACATTCACTAATTAATAGGATTTTTAATGTTGCCAAACGGTTTCAGAACTGGAGGTCATGAAGATCTGAAACTGGTTAGCAATAATAAAAATACCATTAAAAAGTCCTTGGGTTAATGTTGTTACTTTTTACATATAACAATCTTGTTTTGGGACGTTTGTCTAAAACTGAATTGTGCCTGTATCTATATATCGCTAATCCGATTCACAACTAAATGTACATCATCATAAGAACAATTACAATTTTTTTATAATTACGTTGCTTTAGTTGCTAACAGCATAGATTCCATATTGTAATTGTTCGTCTGATGATCTACGTTTAGTAATAAAGCTGTTTTAGAAAATACAGATTCAGGCACATTTCATTCTCGTTCAAAGTTATACTTGTTGAGGTGTCTATTTCTTTTCTAATTTCAGCTTCCAGTTTGATTCGAAATGTAGTTTAGATCCAATTATGAACATTATTTTTTTTAAGGATTCCATGTTTTGAGAAACTTGAATATGAGAATTGCTTTAAGAAGTTCATTTTATATGTGTGTATACTTAATCTTGTGATATTAATATTTGTTTATATAAAGATATGTAGAAATGCAACAATAAATGTACCCGTACCTGTTTTTTTTTTTTTCTAAATCCGGTTCACAACTAAATGGAGAGCACCAAAAGAACAAATACAATCTTTTATAACGTCGTTGCAGTTGACGCTAATATCTTAACTTACATATTAAAATTGTTCTTCTCATAATATACCTGTTTTGTTGAAACCGATTTAGAGAATGCAGACACATGTAATGTTATGTGAAATTTGTACTGAAGGGAGTGCCTTTCTCATCCTAATTGTAGCTTACAGTTTCATCTGGTATGGAGTCTTCGCTAAAATATTTAACATCATTTGCTAATAGATTCCATCATTGAAGAAATTGTAATATAAGGAATTCATAAAATTCTGTTGAACACTACTGTGTGCTTTTTATCGTGTAGCTGTGTACGCAAGTCTATTCCCTTAATTTTTTCTGTGCATATATGTAATCAGTAAACTACATTAGCACATGCAATATTTTATGGCATTTTAATTGCTGCCAGCCGGCTTCAGATCTTGAGGTCATGAATATCTGAAATCGGTAAACAATAAAAAAAATCATTATAGCAGTCCTTGTGTTCATGCTGTTTACTTTTTACATATAACAATCTTTTTTGGGGGGACATTTGTATAAGTCTCAATTGTGCCTGGTTCTGTATATCAATAATCCGATTCACAACTAAATGTTCATCATCATAAAAACAATTACCATGTTGTTTATAACGCCATTGCCTTAGGTGCAAATAGCATTAATTCCATATTGTTATTGTTCTTCTGATGATCTACTTTCAGTAATGAATCTTTTTTAGAAAATGCCGATAGAGGCAAATTTCATTGTCGTTTGAAATTATACTGGAGGAAGGGTATATTTCTTTCCTTAATTTAGCTTCCAGTTTCATCCGATATGTAGTCTTCGATCCAATAATGAACATTATTGTTGGAAAGAGTCCATAATTGGAGAAACTGGAATATGAGGAATTGCCTTAAGAAGTTCAATTTTAATGTGTGTATACTTAATCATGTGATTTTAATGGCTGTGTACGCCAGGTTTTCCTCACATGCCGCTCGTATTTAAATGCGTATATAAAGATATGTGAAATAAAAAAATGTCACCGTACCTAAATTTTCTAAATGTGGTTCACAATTACATGCAGATCATCATAAGAACAATTACATTGTTTTTATATCGTCTTTGCAGTTGGCGCTTATATCTTTACTTCCATATTGTATTTGATCTTCTGACGATGTACGTGTACACTACGTGTAGTGTTGAAACCGATTAAGGAAAACAGGCTATTTTCATACTAGGTTAGATTTTTGCTGGAAAGAGTGCATTTTCCCTCCTTATTGTAACTTACAGTTTCATCTGGTATGGAGTCTTCGATAATAATAATAATAAACGTTGAAAAAACTGGATATATTATCAGTAAAGAACATTACCATATGTGCTATTTAATAATATTTTGTTGTTGCCAGTCGGTTTCAGATCTTGAGGTCATGAAGATCTGAAACCGGTAAGCAATGATAAAAATACCATTAAACAGTACTTGTGTTGATGTTGTTTACTGTTTACATATAACAATGTTGTTTTGGGACAGTTGTCTAAGTCTGAAATGTGCCTGTTTCTGTATATCACTAATCCGATTCACAGTAAAATGAACATCATAAGAACAATTACAATGCTGTTGCTTTAGTTGTTAACAGCATTAATTCCATATTGTAAATGTTCTTCTGATGATCTACTTTTAGAAGTGAACCCGTTTTAGAACATAGAGATACAGGCACATTTCATTTTCTATATGTTTATAAGTTCGATGGCTTCATACGTTCAAAATATACACATAAAGCCGGTTTGAATGATTTAATAAATCTTTGAAAGAATGTAAATTGAATTGTTTATTTATAGCCAATTATATTCTCATATCCAGCATTAGCTAAAGTTTGTTCTAAGGCTGTTTTAGGCCGGGGTTTTAAGGAAACCTGTAGTCTGGATAGGCTAAACTTTGTTGCATATAAGACCACTTTACAATTCCATAACGAGGCTGTCACTTCTAACAATTTTTTTATATATGTGAAATCTTGGGTCTAATAGTAGGAGAATAGTTCAGAAGTAAGGGCTGGGAATACAGCAACGTAAATCGATTTATATCCCGAGTGGAAGTATGTTTACTTACAATGTGGTTCTTCTGTGGATATTTGTGTAATTGTTTGTCACTTATTATATGTATCTCCTTTTTTATGTTGGATAGCAAGTTGGCCAGTTTGTGGGAAAGTAGCCATCCTTTTGGCTCTCCTATGCTGTTGTTTCCATTGTGGTCTGGTTACCTTGTGTTTTTGCTTCTTTCCATTTGGGTCTCTTGTGAGGGTGTAAATGAATTGCATCAATTCCTGATCATTGCTTTGTTTCTATGTTCATGAAACTTTGTGTACTGGTTTGCACGTTTAAGACGCAGTTGGCACAACTGGCCGATGTCTACTTTACATATAAATTACAGTACTATATTGAAGCCACCCAAAGCTACTTACAGATCCATGTATGGCATGTCTGCCTCTTATAACAAAGAAATGCACTGTGGTAAACCTAAGCTTAACATTTAAATTACAGTACCATATTGGAGCACTCCCAAGCTACTTAAAGATCTATGTATGGCAAATCTGCCTCTTATAAAAATGCACTGGGGGAAACCCCAAGTTACTTAAAGATCAATGTATGGTATGTCTGCCACCAAAAATAAAGAAAAGCACTGGGGCAAACCCCAAGCTATTTAAGATCCATGTATGGCACATCTGCCCCTTATAATACAGAAATGCACTGGAGTAAACCCAACCTACTTAAAGATGCATGTATGGCATGTCTGCCTCCAAAAATAAAGAAAAGCATTGGGACAAACCCCAAGCTACTTAATGATACATGTATGACATATCTGCCTCTAACACTTCATAAAATGCACTGGGGCAAACACCAAGCTTCTCGTCGTTCAACATTCTAATTATCATTTAAATTACAGTACTATATTGGAGTAATTTCATGCTACTTAAATATCCATTTATGGCATATCTGCCACCAATAATAAAGACATGTACTGGGGCAATCCCCAAGCTATTTAAGATCCATGTATGGCACATCTGCCCCTTATAATACAGAAATGCACTGGAGTAAACCCAACCTACTTAAAGATGCATGTATGGCATGTCTGCCTCCAAAAATAAAGAAATTCACTGGGGCAAAGCCCAAGCTACGTAATGATACATGTATGGCATATCTGCCTCTAATAATAAAGAAAAGCATTGGGACAAACCCCAAGCTACTTAATGATACATGTATGGCATATCTGCCTCTAACAATTCATAAAATGCACTGGGGCAAACACCAAGCTTCTCGTCGTTCAACATTCTACTTATCATTTAAATTACAGTACTATATTGGAGCAATTTCATGCTACTTAAAGATCCTTGTATGGTATGTCTACCCCTAATAATAAATATAATCCACTGGGGCAACCCCAGGCTACTTAGTGATCTATGTATGGTATATCTACCCTTAATAATAAATATAATCCACTGGGGCAACCCCAGGCTACTTAGTGATCTATGTATGGTATATCTACCCTTAATAATAAATACACTTGGGCAAACCCCAAACTACTTAATGATACATGTATGGCATATTTGCCTCTAATAATACAAAATACAATGGGGCAAACCCCAACCTACTTAAAGATCCATGCATGGCATGTCTGCCTCCAATAATAAGGAAATGGACTGGGGCAAACCCCAAGCTACTTAATGATCCATGTATGGCGTATCTGCCTCTAATAATAAAAAAATGCACGGGGTCAAACTCCAAGCTTCTCGTCGTGCAACATTCTACTTATCATTTAAATAACAGTTCTGTATTTGAGCAATCCTAAGCTACGTGAAGATCTATGTATGGCATATCTGCCTCCAATAATAAAGAAATGCACTGGGCAAACCCAAAGCTACTTAAAGGTCCATGTATGGGATGTCTGCTCCTAATAATAAACAAAATGCACTGGAACAAACCCAAAGTTACTTAATGATACTTGTATGGCACATCTGCCCTTTATAATAAAGAAATGCACTGGAGTAAACACGACCTACTTAAAGATGCATGTATGGCATGTCTGCCTCCAAAAATAAAGAAATGCACTGGGGCAAACCCGAAGCTACGTAATGATACATGTATGGCATATCTGCCTCAAATAACAAAGAAATGCACTCGGGTAAACACCCAAGCTACTTTACTATATATGTATGGCAAATATGCATCTAACAATTAAAAAAATGCACTGGGGCAAACTCCAAGCTTCTCGTCGTTCAACATTCTACTTATCATTGAAATAACAGTGCTATATTGGAGCATTTTCATGCTACTTGAGGATCCATTTATGGCATATCTGCCTCCAATAATAAAGAAACGCATTGGGACAATCCGCAAGCTACTTAATGATACATGTATGGCATATCTGCGTCCAATAATAAAGAAATGCACTGGGGCAAACCCCAATCTACTTAATGATACATGAATGGCATATCTGCCTGCAATAATAAAGAAATGAACTGGGGCAAACCCCAAGCTACTTTATGATCCACGTATGTTACATCTGCCTCTAATAATAAAGACATGTACTGGGGCAAACCCCCAGCTACGTAATGATACATGTATTGCATATCTGCCTCTTGTAATTAAGAAATGTACTGGGGCAATCCCCAAGCTACGTAATGATACATGTATGGCATATCTGCCTCGAATAATAATGAAATGTACTGGGGCAAACCCCAATCTTCTTAATGATACATGTATGATATATCTGCCTCTAATAATAAAGAATTGCACTGGGGCAAACCCTGAGCTACGTAATGATACATGTATGGCATATCGGCCTCTAATATTAAGGAAATGTACTGGGGCAAACCCCAAGCTACATACTGATACATGTATTGCATATCTGCCTGCAATAATAAAGAAATGTACTGGGGCAAACCTCAAGCTACTTACTGATACATGTATGGCATATCTGCCTCTTATCATAAAGAAATGTTCCTGGGCAAACCTCAAACTACTTACTGATACATGTATTGCATATCTGCCTCTAATAATAAAGAAACGCACTGGGGCAAACCTCAAGCTACTTACTGATACATGTATGGCATATCTGCCTCTTATAATAAAGAAATGTACTGGGGCAAACCTCAAACTACTTACTGATACATGTATTGCATATCTGCCTCTAATAATAAAGAAATGTACTGGGGCAAACCCCAAGCTTCTTTATGATACATGTATGACATATCTGCTTCTAATAATAATGAAATGCACTGGGGCAAACCCCAAGCTTCTTTATGATCCATGTATGGCATATCTGCCTCTTATAATGAAGAAATGCACTGGGGCAAACCCCAAGCTTCTTTATGATCCATGTATGGCATATCTGCCTCTTATAATAAAGAAATGTACTGGAGCAAACCCCAAGCTACTTAATGATACATATATGGCATATCTGCCTGCAATAATAAAGAAATGAACTGGGGCAAACCCCAAGCTACTTTATGATCCACGTATGTTACATCTGCCTCTAATATTAAAGAAATTTACTGGGGCAAACCCCAAGCTACGTAATGATACATGTATTGCATATCTGCCTCTTGTAATTAAGAAATGTATTGGGGCAATCCCCAAGCTACATAATGGTACATGTATGGCATATCTGCCTCTAATAATAATGAAATATACTGGGGCAAACCCCAATCTTCTTAATGATACATGTATGATATATCTGCCTCTAATAATAAAGAATTGCACTGGGGCAAACCCTGAGCTACGTAATGATACATGTATGGCATATCGGCCTCTAATAATAAGGAAATGTACTGGGGCAAACCCCAAGCTACGTAATGATACATGTATGGCATATCTGCCTGGAATAATAAAGAAATGTACTGGGGCAAACCTCAAACTACTTACTGATACATGTATTGCATATCTGCCTCTAATAATAAAGAAACGCACTGGGGCAAACCTCAAGCTATTTACTGATACATGTATTGCATATCTGCCTCTAATAATAATGAAACGAACTGGGGCAAACCTCAAGCTACTTACTGATACATGTATTGCAGATCTGCCTCTAATAATAAAGAAATGTACTAGGACAAACCCTAAGCTTCTTTATGATACATGCATGACATAGCTGCTTCTAATAATAATGAAATGCACTGGGGCAAACCCCAAGCTTCTTTATGATCCATGTATGGCATATCTGCCTCTTATAATGAAGAAATGCACTGGGGCAAACCCCAAGCTTCTTTATGATCCATGAATGGCATATCGGCCTCTTATAATAAAGAAATGTTATGGAGCAAACCCCAAGCTACTTAATGATACATGTATGGCATATCTGCCTGCAATAATAAAGAAATGAACTGGGGCAAACCCCAAGCTACTTTATGATCCACGTATGTTACATCTGCCTCTAATAATAAAGAAATGTACTGGGGCAAACCCCAAGCTACGTAATGATACATGTATTGCATATCTGCCTCTTGTAATTAAGAAATGTACTTGGGCAATCCCCAAGCTACGTAATGATACATGTATGGCATATCTGCCTCTAATAATAATGAAATGTACTGGGGCAGACCCCAATCTTCTTAATGCTACATGTATGATATATCTGCCTCTTATAATAAAGAATTGCACTGGGGCAAACCCTGAGCTACGTAATGATACATGTATGGCATATCGGCCTCTAATAATAAGGAAATGTACTGGGGCAAACCCCAACCTACGTAATGATACATGTATGGCATATCTGCCTGCAATAATAAAGAAATGTACTGGGGCAAACCTCACATTACTTACCGATACATGTATGGTATGTCTGCCTCTTATAATAAAGAAATGTACCTGGGTAAACCTCAAACTACTTACTGATACATGTATTGCATATCTGCCTCTAATAATAAAGAAACGCACTGGGGCAAACCTCAAGCTACTTACTGATACATGTATGGCATATCTGCCTCTTATAATAAAGAAATGTACTGGGGCAAACCTCAAACTACTTACTGATACATGTATAGCATATCTGCCTCTAATAATAATGAAACGCACTGGGGCAAACCTCAAGCTACTTACTGATACATGTATGGTATATCTGCCTCTTGTAATAAAGAAATGCAATGGGGCAAACCCCAAGCTACGTAATGATACATGTATTGCTTATCTGCCTCTAATAATAAAGAAATGCACTGGGGCAAACCCCAAGCTTCTTTATGATACATGCAAGACATAGCTGCTTCTAATAATAATGAAATGCACTGGGGCAAACCCAAAGCTTCTTTATGATCCATGTATGGCATATCTGCCTCTTATAATGAATAAAGGCACTGGGGCAAACCCCAAGCTTCTTTATGATCTATGAATGGCACATCTGCCTCTTATAATAAAGATATGTACTGGAGCAAACCCCAAGCTACTTAATGATACATGTATGGCATATCTGCCTACAATAATAAAGAAATGAACTCGGGCAAACCCCAAGCTACTTTATGATCCACGTATGTTACATCTGCCTCTTATAATAAAGAAATGTACTGGGGCAAACCCCAAGCTACGTTATGATACATGTATTGCATATCTGCCTCTTGTAATTAAGAAATGTCCTGGGGCAATCCCCAAGCTACGTAATGATACATGTATGGCATATCTGCCTCTAATAATAATGAAATGTACTGGGACAAACCCCAATCTTTTTAATGATACATGTATGATATATCTGTATCTAATAATAAAGAATTGCACTGGGGCAAACCCTGAGCTACGTAATGATACATGTATGGCATATCGGCCTCTAATAATAAGGCAATGTACTGGGGCAAACCCCAAGCTACGTAATGATACATGTATGGCATATCTGCCTCTTATAATAAAGAAATGTAGTGGGGCAAACCCCAAGCTACTTAATGATACATGTATGGCAAATCTGCCCGCAATAATTAAAAATGTACTGGGGCAAACTCAAAGTTACGTAATGATACATGTATGGAATATCTGAGTCTAATAATAAAGAAATGTACTTGGGCAAACCCCAAGCTACTTAATGATACATGTATGGCATATATGCCTCTTATAATAAAGAAATGTACTGGGGCATAAGCCCAAGCTACTTAATGATACATTTTTGGCATATCTGCATCTAATAATAAAGAAATGTACTGGGGCAAACCCCAAGCTACTTTATTATCCATGTATGGCATATCTGCTTTTTATAAAAAGAAGTAATGCACTGGGTCAAACCCCAAGCTACTTACTGATACATGTATGGCATATCTGCCTCTTATAATAAAGAAATACACTGGGGCAAAGCTCAAGCTACTTAATGATACATGTATGGCATATATGCCTGCAATAATAAAGAAATGCACTGGGGCAAGCCCCAAGCTACGTAATGATACATGTATGGAATATCTGACTCTAATAATAAAGAAATGTACTGGGGCAAACCCCAAGCTACTTTATTATCCATGTATGGCATATCTGCTTTTTATAAAAAGAAGAAATGCACTGAGTCAAAACCCAAGCTACTTACTGATACATGTATGTCATATCTGCCTCTTATAATAAAGAAATACACTGGGGTAAACCTCAAGCTACTTAATGATACATGTATGGCATATCTGCCTGCAATAATAAAGAAATGCACTGGGGAAAGCCCCAAGCTACGTAATGATACATGTATGACATATCTACCTCTTATAATAAAGCAATGTACTGGGGCAAACCCCAAGCTACTTAATGGTACATGTGTGGCAAATCTGCCAACAATAATAAAGAAAATGCACTGG
The DNA here is from genome assembly GCA_963580285.1 of Lucinisca nassula. Lineage (NCBI taxonomy): Eukaryota > Metazoa > Mollusca > Bivalvia > Lucinida > Lucinidae > Lucinisca > Lucinisca nassula. The sequence continues at coordinate 68,497,820 of OY757021.1, read as the reverse complement.
GGAAACCCCCAAGCTACGTAACGATACATGCATGGCATATCTGCCTCTAATAATAAAGAAATGTTCTGGGGGCAAAACCCCAAGCTACTTACAGATACATGTATGGCATATCTGCCTGCAATAATAAAAAAATGCACTGGTGACCGCTTTATGATACATGTATGTCGTATCTGCCTGTTATAATAGAGAAATGTACTGGGGCAAACCCCAAGCTACTTGATGATCCATGTATGGTATATCTGCCTCTAATAATAAAGAAATGTACTAGGGCAAACTCCAAGCTACGTAATGATACATGTATTGCATATCTGCCTCTTATAATAAAGAAATGCACTGGGGCAAACCCAAAGCTACGTAATGATACCTGTATGGCATATCTGTCTCTAATAATTATGAAATGTACTGGGGCAAACCTCAAGCTACTTACTGATACATGTATGGCATATCTGCCTCTTATAATAAATAAATGTACTGGGGCAAACCTCAAGCTACTTACTGATACATGTATTGCATATCTGCCTCTAATAGTAAAGAAACGCACTGGGGCAAACCTCAAGCTACTTACTGATACATGCATGACATATCTGCTTCTTATAATAAAGAAACGGACTGGGGCAAACCTCAAGCTACTTACTGATACATGTATGGCATATCTGCCTCTTATTATAAAGAAATGCACTGGGGCAAACCTCAAGCTACTTAATGATACATGTGTGGCATATCTGCCTGCAATAATAAAGAAATGTACTGGGGCAAGCCCCAAGCTACGAAATGATACATGTATGGCATATCTACCTCTTATAATAAAGCAATGTACTGGGGCAAACCTCAAGCTACTTAATGATACATGTGTGGCAAATCTGCCCCCAATAATAAAGATATGCACTGGGGCAACCCCCAAGCTACGTAACGATACATGCATGGCATTTCTGCGTCTGATAGTAAAGAAATGTACTGGGGCAAACCCCAAGCTACGTAATGATACATGTATGGCATATCTGCCTCTTATAATAAAGAAATGTACTGGGGCAAACCCAAAGCTACTTAATGATACATGTATGGCAAATCTGCCCGCAATAATAAAAATGTACTGGGGCAAACCCAAAGCTACGTAATGATACATGTATGGAATATCTGACTCTAATAATAAAGAAATGTACTGGAGCAAACCCAAAGCTACTTAATGATACATGTATGGCATATCTGCCTCTTATAATAAAGAAATGCACTGGTGCAAACCCCAAGCTTCTTTATGATCCATGTATGGCGTATATCTTATAATAAAGGAATGTACTAGGGCAAACCCCAAGCTACTTAATGATACATATATGGCGTATCTGCCTGCAATAATAAAGAAATGTACTGGGGCAAACCCAAAGCTACCTACGAATACATGGCATATCTTCCTCTCATAACAAAAGAAATGTATTTGGGCAAACCCCAAGCGACGTAATGATACATGTCTGGCATATCTGCCTCTAATAAGAAAGAAATGTACTGGGGCAAACCCCAAGCTACTTTATGATACATTTTTGGCATATCTGCCTCTAATAATAAAGAAATGTACTGGGGCAAACCCCAAGCTACTAAATGATACATGTATGGCATATCTGCCTCTTATAATAAAGAAATGCACTGGGACAAACCCCAAGCTAGTTTATGATACATGTATGGCATATCTGCCTCTTATAATACAGAATGTAATGGGGCAAACCAAAAGCTACTTTATGATCCATGTAGGCATATCTGCTTTTATAAAAAAAACAGAAATGCACTGGGTCAAACCCCAAGCTACTCAATGATACATGTATGGCATATCTGCCTGTAATAATAACGAAATGCACTGGGACAAACCCCAAGCTAGTTTATGATACATGTATGGTATATCTGCCTCTTATAATAAAGAAATGTAATGGGGCAAACCCCAAGCTACGTAATGATACATGTATGGCATATCTGCCTCTAATAATAAAGAAATGTACTGTGGCAAACCCCAAGCTACGTAATGATACATGTATGGCATATCTGCCTGCAATAATAAAGAAATGTACTGGGGCAAACCTCAAGCTACTTACTGATACATGTATGGCAACTCTGCCTCTTATAATAAAGAAATGTACTGGGGCAAACCTCAAATAATTTACTGATACATGCATTGCATATCTGCATCTAATAATAAAGAAATGCACTGGGGCAAACCCTGAGCTACGTAATGATACATGTATGGCATATCTGCCTCTAATAATAAGGAAATGTACTGGGGCAAACCCCAAGCTACGTAATGATACATGTATGGCATATCTGCCTGCAATAATAAAGAAATGTACTGGGGGCAAACCTCAAGCTACTTACTGATACATGTATGGCATATCTGCCTCTTAAAATAAAGAAATGTACCTGGGCAAACCTCAAACTACTTACTGATACATGTATTGCATATCTGCCGCTAATAATAAAGAAACGCACTGGGGCAAACCTCAAGCTACTTACTGATACATGTATGGCATATCTGCCTCTTATAATAAAGAAATGTACTGGGGCAAACCTCAAACTACTTACTGATACATGTATTGCATATCTGCCTCTAATAATAAAGAAACGCACTGGGGCAAACCTCAAGCTATTTACTGATACATGTATTGCATATCTGCCTCTAATAATAAAGAAACGCACTGGGGCAAACCTCAAGCTACTTAGTGATACATGTATGGTATATCTGCCTCTTGTAATAAAGAAATGCACTGGGGCAAACCCCAAGCTACGTAATGATACATGTATTGCATATCTGCCTCTAATAATAAAGAAATGTACTGGGGCAAACCCTAAGCTTCTTTATGATACATGTATGACATATCTGCTTTTAATAATAAAGAAATGCACTGGGGCAAACCCCAAGCTACTTTATGATCCATGTATGGCATATCTGCCTCTTATAATGAAGAAATGCACTGGGGCAAGTCCCAAGCTTCTTAATGATCCATGTATGGCATATCTGCCTCTTATAACTAAGAAATGTACTGGGGCAAACCTCAAATAATTTACTGATACATGCATTGTATATCTGCATCTAATAATAAAGAAATGCACTGGGGCAAACCCTGAGCTACGTAATGATACATGTATGGCATATCTGCCTGCAATAATAAAGAAATGTACTGGGGCAAACCTCAAGCTACTTACTGATACATGTATGGCATCTCTGCCTCTTATAATAAAGAAATGTACTGGGGCAAACCTCAAATAATTTACTGATACATGCATTGCATATCTGCATCTAATAATAAAGAAATGCACTGGGGCAAACCCTGAGCTACGTAATGATACATGTATGGCATATCTGCCTCTAATAATAAGGAAATGTACTGGGGCAAACCCCAAGCTACGTAATGATACATGTATGGCATATCTGCCTGCAATAATAAAGAAATGTACTGGGGGCAAACCTCAAGCTACTTACTGATACATGTATGGCATATCTGCCTCTTAAAATAAAGAAATGTACCAGGGCAAACCTCAAACTACTTACTGATACATGTATTGCATATCTGCCGCTAATAATAAAGAAACGCACTGGGGCAAACCTCAAGCTACTTACTGATACATGTATGGTATATCTGCCCCTTATAATAAAGAAATGTACTGGGGCAAACCTCAAACTACTTACTGATACATGTATTGCATATCTGCCTCTAATAATAAAGAAACGCACTGGGGTAAACCTCAAGCTATTTACTGATACATGTATTGCATATCTGCCTCTAATAATAAAGAAACGCACTGGGGCAAACCTCAAGCTACTTAGTGATACATGTATGGTATATCTGCCTCTTGTAATAAAGAAATGCACTGGGGCAAACCCCAAGCTACGTAATGATACATGTATTGCATATCGGCCTCTAATAATAAAGAAATGTACTGGGGCAAACCCTAAGCTTCTTTATGATACATGTATGACATATCTGCTTATAATAATAAAGAAATGCACTGGGGCAAACCCCAAGCTACTTTATGATCCATGTATGGCATATCTGCCTCTTATAATGAAGAAATGCACTGGGGCAAACCCCAAGCTTCTTAATGATCCATGTATGGCATATCTGCCTCTTATAATAAAGAAATGTACTGGAGCAAACTTCAAACTACTTAATGATACATGTATGGAAAATCTGCCTGCAATAATAAAGAAATGCACTTGGGCAAACTCCAAGCTACGTAATGATACATGTATGGCATATCTGCATCTAATAATAAAGAAATGTACTGGGGCAAACCTGAAGCTACTTAATGATACATGTATGGCATATCCGCCTCTTATAATGAAGAAATACACTGGGGCAAACCCCAAACTTCTTTATGATCAATGTATGTCATATCTGCCTCTTATAATAAAGAAATGTACTGGGGCAAACCCCAAGCTACTTAGTGATACATGTATGGCAAATCTGCCTGCCATAATAAAGAAAAGCACTCGGGCAAACCCCAAGCTTCGTAATGATACATGTATGGCATATCTGCCTCTAATAATAAAGATATGTACTGGGGCAAACTCCAAGCTACTTAATGATACATGTATGGCATATCTGCCTCTTGTAATAAAGAAATGCACTGGGGCAAATCCCAAACTTCTTTAAAATCATGTATGGCATATTTGCCTCTTATAATAAAGAAATGCACTGGGGCAAACCCCAAGCTTCTTTATGATCCATGTATGGCTTATCTGCCTCTTATAATATAGAAATGTACGGGGGCAAACCCCAAGCTACTTAAGGATACATATATGGCATATCTGCCTGCAATAATAAAAACATGTACTGGTGCAAATCCCAAGCTTCTGTATGATCCATGTATGTCATATCTGCCTCTTATAATAAAGAAATGAACTGGGGAAACCCCCAGGCTTCTTTATGATCCATGTATGGCCTATCTGCTTCTTATAATAAAGAAATATACTGGGGCAAACCCCAAGCTACTTAATGATACATGCATTGCATATCAGCCTCTAATAATAAAGAAATGTACTGGGGCAAACCCCAAGCTTCTTTATGATACATGTATGACATATCTGCCTCTAATAATAAAGAAATGCACTGGGGCAAACCCCAAGCTACGTTATGATACATGTATGGCATATCTGCCTCTTATAATAAAGAAATGTACTGTGGCAAACCCCAAGCTACGTAATGATACATGTATTGCATATCTGCCTGCAATAATAAAGAAATGTACTGGGGCAAACCTCAAGCTACTTACTGATACATGTATGGCATCTCTGCCTCTTATAATAAAGAAATGTACTGGGGCAAACCTCAAATAATTTACTGATACATGCATTGCATATCTGCATCTAATAATAAAGAAATGCACTGGGGCAAACCCTGAGCTACGTAATGATACATGTATGGCATATCTGCCTGCAATAATAAAGAAATGTACTGGGGCAAACCTCAAGCTACTTACTGATACATGTATGGCATCTCTGCCTCTTATAATAAAGAAATGTACTGGGGCAAACCTCAAATAATTTACTGATACATGCATTGCATATCTGCCTCTTAAAATAAAGAAATGTACCTGGGCAAACCTCAAACTACTTACTGATACATGTATTGCATATCTGCCGCTAATAATAAAGAAACGCACTGGGGCAAACCTCAAGCTACTTACTGATACATGTATGGCATATCTGCCTCTTATAATAAAGAAATGTACTGGGGCAAACCTCAAACTACTTACTGATACATGTATTGCATATCTGCCTCTAATAATAAAGAAACGCACTGGGGCAAACCTCAAGCTATTTACTGATACATGTATTGCATATCTGCCTCTAATAATAAAGAAACGCACTGGGGCAAACCTCAAGCTACTTAGTGATACATGTATGGTATATCTGCCCCTTGTAATAAAGAAATGCACTGGGGCAAACCCCAAGCTTCTTAATGATCCATGTATGGCATATCTGCCTCTTATAATAAAGAAATGTACTGGAGCAAACACCAAACTACTTAATGATACATGTATGGCAAATCTGCCTGCAACATTAAAGAAATACACTGGGGCAAACCCCAAGCTACGTAATGATACATGTGTGGCATATCTGCCTCTAATAGTAAAGAAATGTACTGGGGCAATCCCCAAGCTTCTTAATGATCCATGTATGGCATATCTGCCTCCCCAGCCAGCAAAGAATGCCGGGCCATCGTCGGGCCGATAGCGGTACGACGTGGCAACGTCGAACCGCTATCGGCCTGACGTTGGCCCGCTGTTGTGTGCTGACAGGGTCTTATAATAAAGAAATGCACTGGGGCAAACCCCAAGCTTCTTTATGATCTATGTATGGCATATCTGCCTCTTATAATAAAGAAATGCACTGGGGCAAACCCCAAGCTTCTTTATGATCTATGTATGGCATATCTGCCTCTAATAATAAAGAAATGTACTGGGGCAAACCCCAAGCTACTTAATGATACATGTATGGCAAATCTGCCTGCAATAATAAAGAAATGCACTGGGGCAAACCCCAAGCTTCTTTATGATCCATGTATGGCTTATCTGCCTCTTATAATATAAAAATGAACTGGGACAAACCCCAAGCTACTTAATGATACATATATGGCATATCTGCCTGGAATAATAAAAACATGTACTGGTGCAAACCCCAAGCTTCTTTATGATCCATGTATGGCATGTCTGCCTCTTATAATAAAAAAATATACTGGGGCAAACCCCAAGCTACTTAATGATACATGTATGGCAAATCTGCCTGCAATAATAATGAAATGCTTTGGGACAAACCCCAAGCTACGTAATGATACATGTATGGAATATCCGCCTCTAATAATAAAGAAATGTACTAGGGCAAACCCCAAGCTACTTAATGATACATGTTTGGCATATCTGCCTCTAATAATAAAGAAATGTACTTGGCAAACCCCAAGCTACTTAATGATACATGTATGGCATATCTGCCTCTTATAATAAAGAAATGTACTGGGGCAAACCCCAAGCTACGTTATGATACATGTATGGCATATCTGCCTCTAATAATACTGAAATGTACTGGGGCAAACCCCAAGCTACTTACTGATACATGTATGGCATATCAGCCTCTTATAATAAAGAAATGCACTGGGGCAAACCCCAAGCTTCTTTATGATCTATGTATGGCATATCTGCCTCTTATAATAAAGAAATGTACTGGGGCAAACCCCAAGCTACTTAATGATACATGTATGGCAAATCTGCCTGCAACATTAAAGAAATACACTGGGGCAAACCCCAAGCTACGTAATGATACATGTGTGGCATATCTGCCTCTAATAGTAAAGAAATGTACTGGGGTAATCCCCAGGCTTCTTAATGATCCATGTATGGCATATCTGCCTCGATCTTATAATAAAGAAATGCACTGGGGCAAACCCCAAGCTTCTTTATGATCTATGTATGGCATATCTGCCTCTTATAATAAAGAAATGCACTGGGGCAAACCCCAAGCTTCTTTATGATCTATGTATGGCATATCTGCCTCTAATAATAAAGAAATGTACTGGGGCAAACCCCAAGCTACTTAATGATACGTGTATGGCAAATCTGCCTGCAATAATAAAGAAATGCACTGGGGCAAACCCCAAGCTTCTTTATGATCCATGTATGGCTTATCTGCCTCTTATAATATGGAAATGTACTGGGGCAAACCCCAAGCTACTTAATGATACATATATGGCATATCTGCCTGGAATAATAAAAACATGTACTGGTGCAAACCCCAAGCTTCTTTATGATCCATGTATGGCATGTCTGCCTCTTATAATAAAGAAATATACTGGGGCAAACCCCAAGCTACTTAATGATACATGTATGGCAAATCTGCCTGCAATAATAAAGAAATGCACTGGGGCAAACCCCAAGCTTCTTTATGATCCATGTATGGCTTATCTGTCTCATATAATATAGAAATGTACTGGGACAAACCCCAAGCTACTTAATGATACCTATATGGCATATCTGCCTGGAATAATAAAAACATGTACTGGTGCAAACCCCAAGCTTCTTTATGATCCATGTATGGCATGTCTGCCTCTTATAGTAAATATACTGGGGCAAACCCCAAGCTACTTAATGATACATGTATGGCAAATCTGCCTGCAATAATAAAAAAATGCTTCGGGACAAACCCCAAGCTACGTAATGATACATGTATGGAATATCTGCCTCTAATAATAAAGAAATGTACTGGGGCAAACCCCAAGCTACTTAATGATACATGTTTGGCATATCTGCCTCTAAAAATAAAGAAATGTACTTGGCAAACCCCAAGCTACTTAATGATACATGTACAGCATATCTGCCTCTTATAATAAATAAATGTACTGGGGCAAACCCCAAGCTACTTAATGATACATGTTTGGCATATCTGCCTCTAAAATAAAGAAATGTAATTGGCAAACCCCAAGCTACTTAATGATACATGTATGGCATATCTGTCTCTTATAATAAAGAAATGTACGGGGTCAAACCCGAAGCTACTTACTGATACATGTATGGCATATCAGCCTCTTTTAATAAAGAAATGCACTGGGGTAAACCCCAAGCTTCTTTATGATCTATGTATGGCATATCTACCTCTTATAATAAAGAAATGTACTGGGGCAAACCCCAAGCTACTTAATGATACATGTTTGGCAAATCTGCCTGCAACATTAAAGAAATGCACTGGGGCAAACCCCAAGCTACGTAATGATACATGTGTGGCATATCTGCCTCTAATAGTAAAGAAATGTACTGGGGCAATCCCCAAGCTTCTTAATGATCCATGTATGGCATATCTGCCTCGATCTTATAATAAAGAAATGCACTGAGGCAAACCCCAAGCTTCTGTATGATCTATGTATGGCATATCTGCCTCTTATAATAAAGAAATGCACTGGGGCAAACCCCAAGCTTCTTTATGATCTATGTATGGCATATCTGCCTCTTATAATAAAGAAATGCACTGGGGCAAACCCCAAGCTTCTTTATGATCTATGTATGGCATATCTACCTATAATAATAAAATAATGTACTGGGGCAAACCCCAAGCTACTTAATGATACATGTATGGCAAATCTGCCTGCCATAATAAAGAAATGCACTGGGGCAAACCCCAAGCTTCTTTATGATCCATGTATGGCTTATCTGCCTCTTATAATAAAGAAATGCACTGGGGCAAACCCGTAGCTTCTTTATGATCTATGTATGGCATATCTGCCTCTTATAATAAAGAAATGCACTGGGGCAAACCCCAAGCTTCTTTATGATCTATGTATGGCATATCTACCTCTAATAATAAAATAATGTACTGGGGCAAACCCCAAGCTACGTAATGATACATGTATGGCATATCTGTCTCTAATAATAAAGATATGTACTGGGGCAAACCCCAAGCTACTTAATGATACATATATGGCATATCTGCCTCTTATAATAAAGAAATGCACTAGGGCAAACCCCAAGCTTCTTTATGATCCATGTATGGCATATCTGCCTCTTATAATAAAGATATGCACTGGAGCAAACCCCAAGCTTCTTTATGATCCATGTATGGCTTATCTGCCTCTTATAATATAGAAATGTACTGGGGCAAACCCCAAGCTACTTAATGATACATTTATGGCATATCTGCGTGCAATAATAAAAACATGTACTGGTGCAAACCACAAACTTCTTTATGATCCATGTATGTCATATCTGCCTCTTATAATACAGAAATGAACTGGGGCAAACCCCAAGCTTCTTTATGATCCATGTATGGCATGTCTGCCTCTTATAATAAAGAAATATACTGGGGCAAACCCCAAGCTACTTAATGATACATGTATGGCAAATCTGCCTGCAATAATAAAGAAAAGTTTTGGGACAAACCCCAAGCTACGTAATGATACATGTATGGCATATCTGCCTCTAATAATAAAGAAATGTACTGGGGCAAACCCCAAGCTACTTAATGATACATGTTTGGCATATCTGCCTCTAATAATAAAGAAATGTACTTGGCAAACTCCAAGCTACTTAATGATACATGTATGGCATATCTGCCTCTTATAATAAAGAAATATACTGGGGCAAACCCCAAGCTACGTAATGATACATGTATGGCATATCTGCCTCTAATAATAATGAAATGTACTGGGGCAAACCCCAAGCTACTTACTGATGCATGTATGGCATATCTGCTTCTTATAACAAAAACATGTACTGGTGCAAATCCCAAGCTTCTTTGCGATCCATGTATGGCATATCAGCCTATTACAATAAAGAAATGTACTGGGGCAAACCCCAAGCTATTTTATGATCCATGTATGGCTTATCTGCCTCTTATAATAAAGAAATCTACTTGGGCAAACCCCAAGATACTTAATGTTACATGTATGGCATATCTACCTCTTATAATAAAGAAACTATCTGGGGCAAACCCCAAGCTTCTTTATGATCTATGTATGGCATATCTGCCTGTTATAATAAAGAAATGTACTGGGGCAAACCCCAAGCTACTTAATGATACATGTATGGCAAATCTGCCTGCAACATTAAAGAAATACACTGGGGCAAACCCCAAGCTACGTAATGATACATGTTTGGCATATCTGCCTCTAATAGTAAAGAAATTAACTGGGGTAATCCCCAAGCTTCTTAATGATCCATGTATGGCATATCTGCCTCCCCAGCCAGCAAAGAATGCCGGGCCATCGTCGGGCCGATAGCGGTACGACGTGGCAACGTCGAACCGCTATCGGTCCGACGTTGGCCCGCTGTTGTGTGCTGACAGGGTCTTATAATAAAGAAATGCACTGGGGCAAACCCCAAGCTTCTTTATGATCTATGTATGGCATATCTGCCTCTTATAATAAGGAAATGCACTGGGGCAAACCCCAAGCTTCTTTATGATCTATGTATGGCATATCTGCCTCTTATAATAAAGAAATGCACTGGGGCAAACCCCAAGCTTCTTTATGATCTATGTATGGCATATCTGCCTCTAATAATAAAGAAATGAACTGGGGCAAACCCCAAGCTACTTAATGATACATGTATGGCAAATCTGCCTGCAATAATAAAGAAATGCACTGGTGCAAACCCCAAGCTTCTTTATGATCCATGTATGGCTTATCTGCCTCTTATAATATGGAATTGTACTGGGGCAAACCCCAAGCTACTTAATGATACATATATGGCATATCTGCCTGGAATATTAAAAACATGTACTGGTGCAAACCCCAAGCTTCTTTATGATCCATGTATGGAATGTCTGCCTCTTATAATAAAGAAATATACTGGGGCAAACCCCAAGCTACTTAATGATACATGTATGGCAAATCTGCCTGCAATAATAAAGAAATGCACTGGGGCAAACCCCAAGCTTCTTTATGGTCCATGTATGGCTTATCTGCCTCTTATAATATAGAAATGTACTGGGACAAACCCCAAGCTACTTAATGATACATATATGGCATATCTGCCAGCAATAATAAAGAAATGCACTGGGGCAAACCCCAAGCTTCTTTATGATCCATGTATGGCTTATCTGCCTCTTATAATAAAGAAATATACTGGGGCAAACCCCAAGCTACTTAATGATACATGTATGGCAAATCTGCCTGCAATAATAAGGAAATGCTTTGGGACAAACCCCAAGCTACGTAATGATACATGTATGGAATATCTGCCTCTAATAATAAAGAAATGAACTGGGGCAAACCCCAAGCTACTTAATGATACATGTCTGGCATATCTGCCTCTAAAAATAAAGAAATGTACTTGGCAAACCCCAAACTACTTAATGATACATGTATGGCATATCTGCCTCTTATAATAAATAAATGTACTGGGGCATACCCCAAGCTACTTAATGATACATGTTTGGCATATCTGCCTCTAAAAATAAAGAAATGTACTTGGCAAACCCCAAGCTACTTAATGATACATGTATGGCAAATCTGCCTGCAATAATAAAGAAATGCACTGGGGCAAACCCCAAGTTTCTTTATGGTCCATGTATGGCTTATCTGCCTCTTATAATATAGAAATGTACTGGGACAAACCCCAAGCTACTTAATGATACATATATGGCATATCTGCCAGCAATAATAAAGAAATGCACTGGGGCAAACCCCAAGCTTCTTTATGATCTATGTATGGCATATCTGCCTCTTATAATAAAGAAATGTACTGGGGCAAACCCCAAGCTACTTAATGATACTTGTATGGCAAATCTGCCTGCAACATTAAAGAAATGCACTGGGGCAAACCCCAAGCTACGTAATGATACATGTGTGGCATATCTACCTCTAATAGTAAAGAAATGTACTGGGGCAATCCCCAAGCTTCTTTATGATCTATGTATGGCATATCTGCCTCTTATAATAAAGAAATGCACTGGGGCAAACCCCAAGCTTTTCTTATGATCTATGTATGGCATATCTGCCTCTTATAATAAAGAAATGCACTGGGGCAAACCCCAAGCTTCTTTATGATCTATGTATGGCATATCTGCCTCTTATAATAAAGAAATGCACTGGGGCAAACCCCAAGCTTTTCTTATGATCTATGTATGGCATATCTGCCTCTTTTAATAAAGAAATGCACTGGGGCAAACCCCAAGCTTCTTTATGATCTATGTATGGCATATCTGCCTCTAATAATAAAGAAATGTACTGGGGCAAACCCCAAGCTACTTAATGATACATATATGGCAAATCTGCCTGCAATAATAAAGAAATGCACTGGGGCAAACCCCAAGCTTCTTTATGATCCATGTATGGCTTATCTGCCTCTTATTATATGGAAATGTACTGGGGCAAACCCCAAGCTACTTAATGATACATATATGGCATATCTGCCTGGAATAATAAAAACACGTACTGGTGCAAACCCCAAGCTTCTTTATGATCCATGTATGGCATGTCTGCCTCTTATAATAAAGAAATATACTGGGGCAAACCCCAAGCTACTTAATGATACATGTATGGCAAATCTGCCTGCAATAATAAAGAAATGCACTGGGGCAAACCCCAAGCTTCTTTATGATCCATGTATGGCTTATCTGCCGTTTATAATATGGAAATGTACTGGGGCAAACCCCAAGCTACTTAATGATACATATATGGCATATCTGCCTGAAATAATAAAAACATGTACTGGTGCAAACCCCAAACTTCTTTATGATCCATGTATGGCATGTCTGCCTCTTATAATAAAGAAATATACTGGGGCAAACCCCAAGCTACTTAATGATACATGTATGGCAAATCTGCCTGCAATAATAAAGAAATGCACTGGGGCAAACCCCAAGCTTCTTTATGATCCATGTATGGCTTATCTGCATCGTATAATATAGAAATGTACTGGGACAAACCCCAAGCTACTTAATGATACATATATGGCATATCTGCCTGGAATAATAAAAACATGTACTGGTGCAAACCCCAAGTTTCTTTATGATCCATGTATGGCATGTCTGCCTCTTATAATAAAGAAATATACTGGGGCAAACCCCAAGCTACTTAATGATACATGTATGGCAAATCTGACTGCAATAATAAAGAAATGCACTGGGGCAAACCCCAAGCTTCTTTATGATCCATGTATGGCTTATCTGCATCGTATAATATAGAAATGTACTGGGACAAACCCCAAGCTACTTAATGATACATATATGGCATATCTGCCTGGAATAATAAAAACATGTACTGGTGCAAACCCCAAGCTTCTTTATGATCCATGTATGGCATGTCTGCCTCTTATAATAAAGAAATATACTGGGGCAAACCCAAAGCTACTTAATGATACATGTATGGCAAATCTGCCTGCAATAATAAAGAAATGCTTTGGGACAAACCCCAAGCTACGTAATGATACATGTATGGAATATCTGCCTCTAATAATAAAGAAATGTACTGGGGCAAACCCCAAGCTACTTAATGATACATGTTTGGCATATCTGCCTCTAAAAATAAAGAAATGTACTTGGCAAACCCCAAGCTACTTAATGATACATGTATGGCATATCTGCCTCTTATAATAAAGAAATGTACTGGGGCAAACCCCAAGCTACTTAATGATACATGTTTGGCATATCTGCCTCTAAAAATAAAGAAATGTACTTGGCAAACCCCAAGCTACTTAATGATACATGTATGGCATATCTGCCTCTTATAATAAAAAAATATACTGGGGCAAACCCCAAGCTACTTAATGATACATGTATGGCAAATCTGCCTGCAATAATATAGAAATGCTTTGGGACAAACCCCAAGCTACTTAATGATACATGTATGGCATATCTGCCTCTAATAATAAAGAAATGTACGGGGGCAAACCCCAAGCTACTTAATGATACATGTTTGGCATATCTGCCTCTAATAATAAAGAAATGTACTTGGCAAACCCCAAGCTACTTAATGATACATGTATGGCATATCTGCCTCTTATAATAAAGAAATGTACTGGGGCAAACCCCAAGCTACGTAATGATACATGTATGGTATATCTGCCTCTAATAATACTGAAATGTACTGGGGCAAACTTAATGATACATGTATGGAATATCTGCCTCTAATAATAAAGAAATGTACTGGGGCAAACCCCAAACTACTTAATGATACATGTTTGGCATATCTGCCTCTAATAATAAAGAAATGTACTTGGCAAACCCCAAGCTACTTAATGATACATGTATGGCATATCTGCCTCTTATAATAAAGAAATGTACTGGGGCAAACCCTAAGCTACTTACTGATACATGTATGGCATATCAGCCTCTTTGAATAAAGAAATGCACTGGGGTAAACCCCAAGCTTCTTTATGATCTATGTATGGCATATCTGCCTCTTATAATAAAGAAATGTACTGGGGCAAACCCCAAGCTACTTAATGATACTTGTATGGCAAATCTGCCTGCAACATTAAAGAAATGCACTGGGGCAAACCCCAAGCTACGTAATGATACATGTGTGGCATATCTGCCTCTAATAGTAAAGAAATGTACTGGGGCAATCCCCAAGCTTCTTAATGATCCATGTATGGCATATCTGCCTCTTATAATAAAGAAATGCACTGGGGCAAACCCCAAGCTTCTTTATGATCTATGTATGGCATATCTGCCTCTTATAATAAAGAAATGCACTGGGGCAAACCCCAAGCTTCTTTATGATCTATGTATGGCATATCTACCTCTAATAATAAAATAATGTACTGGGGCAAACCCCAAGCTACTTAATGATACATGTATGGCAAATCTGCCTGCAATAATAAAGAAATGCACTGGGGCAAACCCCAAGCTTCTTTATGATCCATGTATGGCTTATCTGCCTCTTATAATATGGAAATGTACTGGGGGCAAACCCCAAGCTACTTAATGATACATATATGGCATATCTGCCTGGAATAATAAAAACATGTACTGGTGCAAACCTCAAGCTTCTTTATGATCCATGTATGGCATGTCTGCCTCTTATAATAAAGAAATGTACTGGGGCAAACCCCAAGCTACTTAATGATATATGTATGGCAAATCTGCCTGCAATAATAAAGAAATGCACTGGGGCAAACCCCAAGCTTCTTTATGATCCATGTATGGCTTATCTGCCTCTTATAATATGGAAATGTACTGGGGCAAACCCCAAGCTACTTAATGATACATATATGGCATATCTGCCTGGAATAATAAAAACACGTACTGGTGCAAACCCCAAGCTTCTTTATGATCCATGTAGGGCATGTCTGCCTCTTATAATAAAGAAATATACTGGGGCAAACCCCAAGCTACTTAATGATACATGTATGGCAAATCTGCCTGCAATAATAAAGAAATGCACTGGGGCAAACCCCAAGCTTCTTTATGATCCATGTATGGCTTATCTGCCTCTTATAATATGGAAATGTACTGGGGCAAACCCCAAGCTACTTAATGATACATATATGGCATATCTGCCTGAAATAATAAAAACATGTACTGGTGCAAACCCCAAGCTTCTTTATGATCCATGTATGGCATGTCTGCCTCTTATAATAAAGAAATATACTGGGGCAAACCCAAAGCTACTTAATGATACATGTATGGCAAATCTGCCTGCAATAATAAAGAAATGCACTGGGGCAAACCCCAAGCTTCTTTATGATCCATGTATGGCTTATCTGCATCGTATAATATAGAAATGTACTGGGACAAACCCCAAGCTACTTAATGATACATATATGGCATATCTGCCTTGAATAATAAAAACATGTACTGGTGCAAACCCCAAGCTTCTTTATGATCCATGTATGGCATGTCTGCCTCTTATAATAAAGAAATATACTGGGGCAAACCCCAAGCTACTTAATGATACATGTATGGCAAATCTGCCTGCAATAATAAAGAAGTGCACTGGGGCAAACCCCAAGCTTCTTTATGATACATATATGGCATATCTGCCAGCAATAATAAAGAAATGCACTGGGGCAAACCCCAAGCTTCTTTATGATCCATGTATGGCTTATCTGCCTCTTATAATAAAGAAATATACTGGGGCAAACCCCAAGCTACTTAATGATACATGTATGGCAAATCTGCCTGCAATAATAAAGAAATGCTTTGGGACAAACCCCAAGCTACGTAATGATACATGTATGGAATATCTGCCTCTAATAATAAAGAAATGTACTGGGGCAAACCCCAAGCTACTTAATGATACATGTTTGGTATATCTGCCTCTAAAAATAAAGAAATGTACTTGGCAAACCCCAAACTACTTAATGATACATGTATGGCATATCTGCCTCTTATAATAAAGAAATGTACTGGGGCAAACCCCAAGCTACTTAATGATACATGTTTGGCATATCTACCTCTTTTAATAAAGAAATGCACTGGGGTAAACCCCAAGCTTCTTTATGATCTATGTATGGCATATCTGCCTCTTATAATAAAGAAATGTACTGGGGCAAACCCCAAGCTACTTAATGATACATGTATGGCAAATCTGCCTGCAACATTAAAGAAATGCACTGGGGCAAACCCTAAGCTATGTAATGATACATGTGTGGCATATCTGCCTCTAATAGTAAAGAAATGTACTGGGGCAATCCCCAAGCTTCTTAATGATCCATGTATGGCATATCTGCCTCCCCAGCCAGCAAAGAATGCCGGACCATCGTCGGCCCGATAGCGGTACGACGTGGCAACGTCGAACCGCTATCGGCCCGACGTTGGCCCGCTGTTGTGTGCTGACAGGGTTTTATAAAAAAGAAATGCACTGAGGCAAACCCCAAGCTTCTTTATGATCTATGTATGGCATATCTGCCTCTTATAATGAAGAAATGCACTGGGGCAAACCCCAAGCTTCTTTATGATCTATGTATGGCATATCTACCTCTAATAATAAAATAATGTACTGGGGCAAACCCCAAGCTACTTAATGATACATGTATTGCAAATCTGCCTGCAATAATAAAGAAATGCACTGGGGCAAACCCCAAGCTTCTTTATGATCCATGTATGGCTTATCTGCCTCTTATAATATGGAAATGTACTGGGGGCAAACCCCAAGCTACTTAATGATACATATATGGCATATCTGCCTGGAATAATAAAAACATGTACTGGTGCAAACCCCAAGCTTCTTTATGATCCATGTATGGCATGTCTGCCTCTTATAATAAAGAAATATACTGGGGCAAACCCCAAGCTACTTAATGATATATGTATGGCAAATCTGCCTGCAATAATAAAGAAATGTTTTGGGACAAACCCCAAGCTACGTAATGATACATGTATTTTATATCTGCCTCTAATAATACTGAAATGTACTGGGGCAAACCCCAAGGCAGTTACTGATATACGTATGGCATATCAGCCTCTTATAATTAAGAAATGCACTGGGGCAAACCCCAAGCTTCTTTATGATCTATGTATGGCATATCTGTCTCTTATAATAAAGAAATGCACTGGGGCAAACCCCAAGCTACTTAATGATACATGTATGGCAAATCTGCCTGCAATAATAAAGAAATGCACTGGGGCAAACCCCAAGCTTCGTAATGATACATGTATGGCATATCTGTCTCTTAAAATAAAGATATGTACTGGGGCAAACCCCAAGCTACTTAATGATACATATATGGCATATCTGCCTCTTATAATAAAGAAATGCACTAGAGCAAACCCCAAGCTTCTTAAGATACATGTATGCCATATTTGCCTCTTGTAATAAAGAAATGTACTGGGGAAAACCCCAAGCTACTTAATGATACATGTATGGCAAATCTGCCTGCAACATAAAAAAAATGCACTGGGGCAAACCCCAAGCTATGTAATGATACATGTGTGGCATATCTGCCTTTAATAGTAAAGAAATGTACTGGGGCAATCCCCAAGCTTCTTTATGATCCATGTATTTCATATCTGCCTCTTATAATAAAGAAATGCACTGGGGCAAACCCCAAGTTTCTTTATGATCTATATATGGCATATCTGCCTCTTATAATAAAGAAATGTACTGGGGCAAACCCCAAGCTACTTTATGATACATGTATGGCAAATCTGCCTGCAATAATAAAGAAATGCACTGGGGCAAACCCCAAGCTTCGTAATGATACATGTATGGCATATCTGTCTCTAATAATAAAGATATGTACTGGGGCAAACCCCAAGCTACGTAATGATACATATATGGCATATCTGCCTCTTATAATAAAGAAATGCACAAGGGAAAACCCCAAGCTTCCTTATGATCCATGTATGGCATATCTGCCTCTTATAATAAAGATATGCACTGGAACAAACCCCAAGCTTCTTTATGATCCATGTATGGCTTATCTGCCTCTTATAATATAGAAACGTACTGGGGCAAACCCCAAGCTACTTAATGATACATTTATGGCATATCTGCCTGCAATAATAAAAACATGTACTGGTGCAAACCACAAACTTCTTTATGATCCATGTATGTCATATCTGCGTCTGATAATAAAGAAATGAACTGGGGCAAACCCCAAGCTTCTTTATGATCCATGTATGGCATGTCTGCCTCTTATAATAAAGAAATATACTGGGGCAAACCCCAAGCTACTTAATGATACATGTATGGCAAATCTGCCTGCAATAATAAAGAAAAGTTTTGGGACAAACCCCAAGCTACGTAATGATACATGTATGGCATATCTGCCTCTAATAATAAAGAAATGTACTGGGGCAAACCCCAAGCTACTTAATGATACATGTTTGGCATATCTGCCTCTAATAATAAAGAAATGTACTTGGCAAACCCCAAGCTACTTAATGATACATGTATGGCATATCTGCCTCTTATAATAAAGAAATGTACTGGGGCAAACCCCAAGCTACGTAATGATACATGTATGGCATATTTGCCTCTAATAATAATGAAATGTACTGGGGCAAACCCCAAGCTACTTACTGATGCATGTATGGCATATCTGCTTCTTATAATAAAAACATGTACTGGTGCAAATCCCAAGCTTCTTTGTGATCCATGTATGGCATATCAGCCTCTTACAATAAAGAAATGTACTGGGGCAAACCCCAAGCTATTTTATGATCCATGTATGGCTTATCTGCCTCTTATAATAAAGAAATCTACTTGGGCAAACCCCAAGATACTTAATGTTACATGTATGGCATATCTACCTCTTATAATAAAGAAACTATCTGGGGCAAACCCCAAGCTTCTTTATGATCTATGTATGGCATATCTGCCTCTTATAATAAAGAAATGTACTGGGGCAAACCCCAAGCTACTTAATGATACATGTATGGCAAATCTGCCTGCAACATTAAAGAAATACACTGGGGCAAACCCCAAGCTACGTAATGATACATGTGTGGCATATCTGCCTCTAATAGTAAAGAAATTAACTGGGGTAATCCCCAAGCTTCTTAATGATCCATGTATGGCATATCTGCCTCCCCAGCCAGCAAAGAATGCCGGGCCATCGTCGGGCCGATAGCGTTACGACGTGGCAACGTCGAACCGCTATCGGCCCGACGTTGGCCCGCTGTTGTGTGCTGACAGGGTCTTATAATAAAGAAATGCACTGGGGCAAACCCCAAGCTTCTTTATGATCTATGTATGGCATATCTGCCTCTTATAATAAAGAAATGCACTGGGGCAAACCCCAAGCTTTTCTTATGATCTATGTATGGCATATCTGCCTCTTATAATAAAGAAATGCACTGGGGCAAACCCCAAGCTTCTTTATGATCTATGTATGGCATATCTGCCTCTAATAATAAAGAAATGTACTGGGGCAAACCCCAAGCTACTTAATGATACATATATGGCAAATCTGCCTGCAATAATAAAGAAATGCACTGGGGCAAACCCCAAGCTTCTTTATGATCCATGTATGGCTTATCTGCCTCTTATTATATGGAAATGTACTGGGACAAAACCCAAGCTACTTAATGATACATATATGGCATATCTGCCTGGAATAATAAAAACATGTACTGGTGCAAACCCCAAGTTTCTTTATGATCCATGTATGGCATGTCTTCCTCTTATAATAAAGAAATATACTGGGGCAAACCCCAAGCTACTTAATGATACATGTATGGCAAATCTGCCTGCAATAATAAAGAAATGCACTGGGGCAAACCCCAAGCTTCTTTATGATCCATGTATGGCTTATCTGCCGTTTATAATATGGAAATGTACTGGGGCAAACCCCAAGCTACTTAATGATACATATATGGCATATCTGCCTGAAATAATAAAAACATGTACTGGTGCAAACCCCAAGCTTCTTTATGATCCATGTATGGCATGTCTGCCTCTTATAATAAAGAAATATACTGGGGCAAACCCCAAGCTACTTAATGATACATGTATGGCAAATCTGCCTGCAATAATAAAGAAATGCACTGGGGCAAACCCCAAGCTTCTTTATGATCCATGTATGGCTTATCTGCATCGTATAATATAGAAATGTACTGGGACAAAACCCAAGCTACTTAATGATACATATATGGCATATCTGCCTGGAATAATAAAAACATGTACTGGTGCAAACCCCAAGTTTCTTTATGATCCATGTATGGCATGTCTTCCTCTTATAATAAAGAAATATACTGGGGCAAACCCCAAGCTACTTAATGATACATGTATGGCAAATCTGACTGCAATAATAAAGAAATGCACTGGGGCAAACCCCAAGCTTCTTTATGATCCATGTATGGCTTATCTGCATCGTATAATATAGAAATGTACTGGGACAAACCCCAAGCTACTTAATGATACATATATGGCATATCTGCCTGGAATAATAAAAACATGTACTGGTGCAAACCCCAAGCTTCTTTATGATCCATGTATGGCATGTCTGCCTCTTATAATAAAGAAATATACTGGGGCAAACCCAAAGCTACTTAATGATACATGTATGGCAAATCTGCCTGCAATAATAAAGAAATGCTTTGGGACAAACCCCAAGCTACGTAATGATACATGTATGGAATATCTGCCTCTAATAATAAAGAAATGTACTGGGGCAAACCCCAAGCTACTTAATTATACATGTTTGGCATATCTGCCTCTAAAAATAAAGAAATGTACTTGGCAAACCCCAAGCTACTTAATGATACATGTATGGCATATCTGCCTCTTATAATAAAGAAATGTACTGGGACAAACCCCAAGCTACTTAATGATACATGTTTGGCATATCTGCCTCTAAAAATAAAGAAATGTACTTGGCAAACCCCAAGCTACTTAATGATACATGTATGGCATATCTGCCTCTTATAATAAAAAAATATACTGGGGCAAACCCCAAGCTACTTAATGATACATGTATGGCAAATCTGCCTGCAATAATATAGAAATGCTTTGGGACAAACCCCAAGCTACTTAATGATACATGTATGGCATATCTGCCTCTAATAATAAAGAAATGTACGGGGGCAAACCCCAAGCTACTTAATGATACATGTTTGGCATATCTGCCTCTAATAATAAAGAAATGTACTTGGCAAACCCCAAGCTACTTAATGATACATGTATGGCATATCTGCCTCTTATAATAAAGAAATGTACTGGGGCAAACCCCAAGCTACGTAATGATACATGTATGGTATATCTGCCTCTAATAATACTGAAATGTACTGGGGCAAACTTAATGATACATGTATGGAATATCTGCCTCTAATAATAAAGAAATGTACTGGGGCAAACCCCAAACTACTTAATGATACATGTATGGCATATCTGCCTGCAATAATAAAGGAATGTACTGGGGCAAACCCCAAGCTTCGTAATGATCCATGTATGGCATATCTGCCCCTTATAATAAAGTAATGTACTTGGACAAACCCAGAGCTACTTACTGATGCATGTGTGGCAAATCTGCTTGCAATAATAAAGAAATGCACCGGGGCAAACCCCAAGCTACTTAATGATACATGTATGGCATATCTGCCTCTAATAATAGAGAAATGCACTGGGGCAAACCCCAAGCTACTTAATGATACGTGTATGGCATATCTGCCTCCAATAATAAAGAAATGCACTGGGACAAACCCCAAGCTACTTAGTGATACAAGTATGGTATATCTGCCTGCAATAATAAAGAAATGTACTGGGGCAAACTCCAATCTACTTAATGATACATGTATGGCATATCTGCCTCCAATAATAAAGAAATGCACTGGGGCAAACCCCAAGTTTCTTAAAGATCAATGTATGGCATATCTGGCTCTTATAATAGGGCCCTTATAATAAATAAATGCACTGGGGCCAACCCCAAGCTACTTAAAGATCAATGTATGGCATGTATGCCCCTAATAATAAAGAAATGCACTGGGTAAACCCCAAACTTCTCTTCTTGCAACATTCTACGTAACATTTATATTACAGTACTATATTGAAGCAATCCCAAGCTACTTAAAGATCTAAGTATGGCATATCATCCTCAAATGATTAAGAAATGCACTGGGGCAAACCCCAAGCTTCTCGTCGTGCAACATTCTACTTAACATTTAAATAATAGTACTATTTTGCTGTAGACACAAACTCTATACCAAAGTCCTTGACCCATGACCCTAGAATCAGTGCTCTGGCGAGACTGCGCATATGCGCAGGTGGTCTTTAGCCCGTGTTGGTGCTCTGGCAAGACTGAGCACATTCGCAGGCGGTCTTTAGAACATGTTGGCGCTCTATAGATATGAAGGCCTCTACTGCAGGCTTAGCCTATTCTGTAAGCAGGCGAGACTCGGGTGAGGCTGTGCTTCTGCACAGGCTAGCTTGAGCCGAAGTTGGTACCCAGGCGATAAGGAACCTTTTTTGTGGGCTGGCTAAACGGTGCTCAATCAAGCTATTAAAGCAAATGCGTGGCGCCCATTACGCATTTTACGCATGTGCGTAATGTGAAATACATGCAACAAGGAGAAATCATCAAAATAAAAGCATTTCCCATTTCATATCTATAGGGTGGGGGCAACTCTTAAAGGAAAAAAAATGCTCCCAAGGGTAGCATTTTTTTTTTTTCCTTTAAAAGCACCCCCATTTTTTCAATGACATGTTCCTCTTTATCCGTAGTAGATTTGTTCTGGCTACGCCGCTGTAAAACGGGCTAAATGGCGCTCACTGAAGTTAATAAAGCCTGATTATTGTATACGCAGGCGCTAAGGAACATTTTCTTGTGAACTGGCTAAATAAGCGTACATGGTTAATAAACCTGGTAATAGTATACCTCGACACCGGTAGCAAGTGGATGGAAACAAGAAAATAAGTAGATGGAAAAAAGGGTTTGCCTACTATTTTGAAAAACGTCCACCCTCAAATGCGAAACTGTCCCCTGATGCCTAAACAAGCGGTCAGTCTGAAAGCCCCAAGACACCACAAGACACCCCAAGACACCCCAAGACACCCCAAGACACCAAAATTTATTATTTATTTTTTTCCTAAAGAGTTTTAGAAGGCTTTTCAAGATCTTAAAAGTATTTAAAATTATTTAATAAACAAAACTGAGACGCTGTTTGCGTCCTAAAACAGTCACATAAAGCACTGTATATACTCTGTTAGCTGTCATCGAATGCAATTCGCCAATGTAATAAAGACCCCAAGACACTTACTTATCTGTTGTCTTTATTGTTAATTGTCATACCATCTACGACATTTATAGCATGAAAAGATGAAAAGTTATAGAGATAAAATGGTATTATCTGTTCTATAGTTTTGAGTTTGTGATTTATCAAATAGTTGTTTTGCTTCAAAGTTCAAAACCAAAATCTTGTATCTTAGGGAACATTTTATCATTTTTTATTTTTTTATTTTTTATTTTTTTTTTTATTTATTTATTTTATTTTTTTGTTCGTAATTAGTAAAAAAAAAAGGAAGTGTCTCCTGACAACCGGTTGTCAGGAGCATTTTTGCTATCAAAAATGCTCCTGACAACCAGCAATATTTTTCCATAAAAACCTATGATATTAGTATTATTTTATTTACCTTTTTTAAGTATTTCATGGATTTTGATACATGTTTAATGCTTTTCTGTCACTTTTTAGTATTCAAACGAACTTAATCCATGTATTTTTTTTTATTTTTGGAATAAATTCCAAGAATGGAATCAATCAAATTCTGGCCTATTATTTTTGTAATTGCAAAGTAAAACTAACAACCTTGTTAGTTAGTTAACCTATAAAATGCCAGTCACAACAATTGTCATTATGTTTTGCCGCGTGCCGGGTCCCTTAAGATTAATTTTTTGCCAACAGTGTAGACCCAGAGAGTAGGAGCAGTCTGATCAGGGCCCACACTGTTTGCCTGTATGCAAAAATATTTATATGTTTTAAAAAGTTTGCAAAACAATTCAGCAGACATCATTTTCAGATGTAGTTTTTCTCTATGTGTTATAAGGATTGACATGTTATCGAAACATTGACATAGCCCAAGATAAGAGGTGGTTTTCTCATTTCTGCATGAAAACATATGTTGTGGGTGTCCATGAGGCACTTCTAATGAGTATTCATACAGAACTAGTGATAAGGAAATATATGAAATGACAGATTATGCAGCTTACAGTGTTGAGGAACTTTATACAGATATTTCTAATATGCTATATACAACATACATTTATGTTTGATAACACCTACCATGGTATCAGAAAAAAAGTTGGTGTTATTTTTCTAATTTCTTCTCTAAAAGGGAACTTATGACATGTTTTTTTTCCATAGCACTCAAGTACAATTGCCCCTATATTTATTGGGTATTTATTTTCAGTAATAAATGAAACTTTAAATCCTGCAAATACCATATGTTTTTTTCTCTTATTTTCAATCCAGTAGTTAAGTTAAAATACCAAAGAAGACCAAAAATATTAAACATGTATCAAGAAACTGAAAATACTGGGCTAAGTAACCAAAATAATGCTAATATAGCAGGCTTTTATTGAAATAATATTGCTGGTTGTTAGGAGCATTTTTGACAGCAAAAATGCTCTTGTCAGGAGCATTGTACATGGCAAAAATGCTCCTGACAACCGGTTGTCAGGAGACGCAGCCAAAAAAAAAAAATGTCAAGTAACCTATCCATCCATTTTTTCCGATTTTAGGATGAAAGGTACCGAATACAAGTATTTGGTGAATTATCTCATTAATGCCCGTCAGTTACTAATAGCTGATATCTATGCATGCAAACGGCCACTTGTTTACTGATTACGTTATTGTTCGCTTAATCCTTTTCGTCTGATAATACTTTTCACACCTAATGAATAGTCTCAAGTGTGTCTCTGCAAAGATGATACGGCAAAGTGTCGGCGACTGATAGAATATTTAATCTTTGATGTTATTTCTAATGTTTTATTTATTTTTACTTTATTTAAACAGAATTATTGAAAACTTTACCTAAAAATAAATTCGTAAATAAAAATAGAATATCAATTTTCTGAAGAAAAATGCGATATTTTTGTATATTTCTGCTCCAAACATCGATTGTGGGCACACATTAGGACACCAAGATGGTTCTAACGAGTAACCAAAACTTATGTGTTAGAGGGGGGCCTTCATGTGGACTGATCAAATCATTGCCTTCACTTCTATAAAAAATAATGTATAACCCTGTAAAATGGAAGTAAAGGCATGATCAGGAATCGGTACAATTACCCAACATTGTAAACCCCAGTTTCATTATATGGAAGTGTGGGATTAAGAGGTCCAAATTATATAGTTATGTTTTCGCGATGTTTGAATTACAATTACAATTAAAAACAATGTTGAAAACCGGGGATACTATTTCCAAAGTTGAAAATTTGGGGATAGTATATAAGTGTTATTCATTAGACAAAACCTTATATCTGTATATACAGATATCTGGTATTCTAAACGTGGCCGGATGCAAATCTTTTCGCGAAAATTGCTTCTATTATATCATAAAATATGTATAAAAATAATAAATGAGTAATAATAAAGGTGTTTTAGGGTATGAAAATAATAAATTTGTAATAAAAAGGGTGTCTTGGGGTGTCTTGTGGTGTCTTGGGGCTTTCAGACCGACCCTTAAACAAGTGCGCTTCCTGAACTCGACATCACCTCACAAGAAACATGAATTCCATATGTTGTATACACTTGTTATTTTTCTTTTGTCTGCAGCACGAGTTTTCCCTTTCAACAGAAGACAAACCACGTGTAGGTAAGGTCATGATTTGTTTGATGAATGCTTTCTAATGTAGTAGCAATAGGTTTTCGCGACTTTTTGTGTAGCTTATTCTCATCTGGTCGTGCTTTCTCATCAGCCCGTGCTTTTAAGCTCACCAGACCAAAGTTCATGGTGAGCTTTGGTGGCCATGAGATGTCCGGCATCATGACATGCATGCATTAACTTTTTCTTGTGTCCACTCTAGAGGCCACAGTTTTGGTCCAGTCATCCTCAAACTTGATCATCATGACAGTATCAGGATCATGTTGGAATATAGGAGCTTTTTTCGTGACGTACTTCCGGTTCTAAAAATAGAACGGGAAAAGCCCTGGCCGTCATCTGTCGTATTGCTTCAAATGCAGTGGGACAGATAAAGTGTTAATTACAGCGTAAAACAGTGGAATTCTTTTAAACTTTTGACAAATTCTAATGTAAGATAATTGGAGAAACACCGATATGCTGCCAGATGTGAAATTTCGCATTACGAAAATGAATTATTATACATGCGACCAAATAGGGTTCTCTCGCTCTCTCTCTCTCTCTCTCTCTCTCTCTCTCTCTCTCTCTCTCTCTCTCCGCACCAACAATTAGCGAGCGCAGGCAGATGTAAATTACAGTTTGTCGTTAAATGACGCCACGTCATCCGACATGTAGCGTGTCAACAACGTCGTGTCTACATCAAACCAACTTCAAAGCGATGCTGCAACGTCGATGAAACATCAGAAAGTTGCGTTGGCGATAATACGGCGTTGCTTAATAAAATGTCATTTGCCCAGTGCTCGGACCCAATCAAATCTCAGTGGGATCGGAACATTAAATACAAAAAAAAACGTAGAACGCCCTTTCAGTGCATGAGAATGAAACACTCCTTCGCAAGTGCACAGATTTTACAGTAAAATCTGGTAGATTTGTAGATTGGTTCAACCTGCCCAGCCCTTAGGTCTACATTATCCCATTTGGTACCGGAAACCCCAAAAAGGGTAAGTGACAAACAGTGCAGGCCCAGATCAGACGCCACAGAACGCGGCGCCTGATCAGGGCCAACACGGTTTGCAAAAAGTTCGCCATTTTCCAGATAAATTTTGAAGAAAACACAACCTGACACCCTTAAATTTTGCAAATGACTCCTGCAATATATAAGGAGGAAGATTCCAGTTTGTACAAAAAGGGTTAAGGGCTTCTTGGGTACAGGGATCAGTCAAATCTCTCTCTCATCTCAACGGTCACGTGACATTGAAGTGAGTTGGAGTGGTTGTCGACGGCCTGACGTCGAGCCAACGTTGACTCGACGCCCGTCTGTCAGTCCACTCATTAGTTGTTTTTTTTTTGACTGTCAGTATGTTTATTTGTCTGTCTAACTGTCCGTCCGTCTGTTAGTCAGTCGGTCTGTCTGTCGTCTAGGTTTACTGTCAGTTTGTCAGTCACACCTCTCTCTCTCTCTCTCTCTCTCTCTCTCTCTCTCTCTCTCTCTCTCATGCCAACGGCCATGCGACATTGAAGTGCGTTGGAGTGGGTGTCGACGGCATGACGTCGAACCAACATTGACTCAACGCCCCTCCATCAGTCCTCTTATTCGTTTATTTCGACGGTCAGTATGGACATTCTTTTTTAAATTGCACATGTAGACAGATCGTCGGACAGATTTCTCAATAGATAGATAGATAGATAGATAGATAGATAGATAGATAGATAGATAGATAGATAGATAAAATGATAAGATAGATAGATAGATAGATAGACTTGGATAGCGAATAAAACGAAAGTTACGTTAAAACTTATTTAAGCTTTCGAAATAACGGTATCTCAAGCCATTGGCATGGGTCATTAATGAAGAGATTTTCGTCAATTAAGAACGGATTTAGGATAAATGAAATTTCGGTAATAAAAGCAAAATATCATTCTTTCCTTCTCGAGGCATTATTTCAATGAAAAAAGGGTATATTTTCTCTCAAAATGTCTGAATTTTGTTAGCATTTTAAGTTCCGCCAATACATTTGAATAGCGATGGCCGTTTCAATTGACGGCCAGTACTTTGCGCATGCGCAAGAATGACGTCATAAACGGAATTCCTAAAACCTCCTATAGGTCATGTTGGCACAAAAAGTAGGTCAGTGATCAAATGAGAAAAATCCTTGAAAGCACTCTAGAGGCCACAGTTTTGGTCCAATCATCATCAAACGCCGTCAGAATGATCATCTTGACAATTTCTCGTTCGAATTCAAATATGGGTCTAGCTTATCAAAAAGTAGGTCAAGTGATAGAAAAACCTTGTGAGCACTCTTGAGTCCATAGTTTTGGTCCAATCATCAGACTTGCTGAGAATGATCATCTTGACAATATCTTGTTCAAGTATAAATATGGGTCATGGCGGGTCAGAACTGAGTAGGTCAGTAGGTCAAATCATAGAAAAAAAACATACACTCTATAGAGGCCACAATATTGGTCCAATCAACTTGCTCAGAATGATTATCTTGACAATAGACACTTCCAAACACTACGTCATCACTCAATAATACTATTTGCCGGGACGTACCGGTGGTGGGCAAAAAACGTCTTTGGTCGTTTATCGCCATTGTAAATGCAATGTTATTTTCTGTAAAATTGTATTTTGTTTGGACTCGAAACGACAAAAATGACCTTTAAACTTTTATAATAGACATTTCTTAGCTAGTAATTATTGGTTTCTAGAATATCGAGGATGTTTTCGGTGATAATTACCTGTTAAACTTATGCAGGTAACGAGGCGGGACAGTCTTAATTATTTGTAATAAAAAATGCGTAAAACAAATGAATAAATGCGGAAGACGCATGGCTGAACTCTAAAATATATTTATCTACTCATTTAAAGTGTATTTCGATCCATTTTCTGTGTCAGTCAACTAAACTATGCCTGTAATATTAAACCTATTTACAATGTGTTTATATGGAACCAGCGGCTTTTTGCCAACCACGAAAGATCGTTATCAAAAGGTAAAGTCATTTTGCGCATGCGCAATGACATGTAAACAGAGTCACGTGTCAAAACATTGGATCCGTCTATATTTCGGTCAAGTTTGAATATATAGGTCATGTCTGGTCAAAAAGTAAGTCAGTAGGTCAAATAGTAGAAAATAGGGGTGCGCGGTAAAACCGGTGCACCGGTAAACCACGGTATTTTCTTCCGGCGGTACGTACCGCGGTACTTTTCGGTCGTACCGGTACTTTCGGCAAGTTCCGGATTTTATCGGAAATTTTATATAATTTAATTCAATGTTTGCGTAAGAACAAAAATATGTTTGCGAAACGATTTCATTAGCGTCGGCCGCAAAAAAATACCTCGCAGGGACGCAAAGTATCTTTTATATACGCCGCCAGTCATGCTGAGCACTGTTAAGTTCAAAGATGCCGACGCGACTGATAGGGTGCTAATATTATCAGATACTTGAGATGAATAGCGGTAATAACTATTAGAGCATGCTCCGCATGCATGCCTCTTCGGATTAACACAGATAAATAGGTAATAAATTTATAACCAAAGTGTAAGAGTTTAATCCTGCTAATTGGGACTCGAAGTAATCTTGCGTGAAAACTTTGACACATATATATGCACTGCTTGTCGGAAAAAGATGACATCGCAAGACAGCATGTTGTGCGTTAATCAGTGTGTGCAGAAATGGAGAGGAAGAAATGGTTCCGTTTGTAATATTATAATAATGACGTGTGGTTCTTGCTGTAGCTTTGTATTGACTTAAATGTCTGGAGTAAAAATACGTCAGGCTGACATAGTATCAACACTTTTTTTACTTATACATTTCGTTTGTTTCTGGATAAAAATGTTTTAAAAGATGAATAAATTTTACTGTTGCATTTTATAAAATCAATATGGTGATGATATATATTCGATTTTATTGCGCTGTGTCGAACTGTGAATAAATAATAGTTATCACGAATTGCCCAAAGACAGTTCAAATGGATAATGCAGGGAGCAGCGTTTGCGTTAGCGCCAAAAAGAAATGCGTCTTGGACTCGATTTCACTAGCGCGGGACACGAACAATTTACTTTCTGCAGAGGTAAAGTAACTTTTATGATGCGCTGCTAGTCATCAAAGACGCCAACGCGACATCTAAGTAGCCCGATAGGTTGTTAATTTTATCGGCTACTTGAGATGAAAAGCGGTAATTTATTATTTTATTGTGCTGCATCGAACTACGAATAAATACTGATATTCCCGAACTCGTGAAAACCAGACACAAAAACTGAGATGCACGACCTTAGCATGCTGCAACACACCTTATTAATGCCCAATTCGCCAGGCCATATTACAAACAGTTTCCAGTTTACATTTTTCCAATACGTCGGGTGCAACATAAATAATATTTTTCATTAATTGGGTGATTATCGTCCAAGGCGGTGAATATATGAGTTGGTCAGTATTGACAGGTGTCAAAAGTAAACGACCACGGTGATTGAATAATCAAAGACGCTCATTATAAACGGTGCGAATTTCAGGTGCCGTCATGCACGTGTCGGGAAACACTTGGTGTTTGAAACCTGTGGTATACCACGGTACGAACCGCGGTATATTAGTGTATACCGCGGTACAATTTCCAAAGGCGGTACCCAGCCCTAGTAGAAAAAATACTTGTTAAGTAATTAACACTCTTAGAGGTCACAGATTTGGTCCAGTCATCATCACACTTGCTCAAAATATCATCTAGGCAATATCTGGGGTCAAGAACTGATATAAGTTATGTTGTGTCAAAAAGAAGGTCAGTAGGTCAAATCGAAGAAAAAATCTTGTGAACACTCTTAGAGGCCACAGTTTTGGTACAGGATGCGTGGAAAGGATTAACTTCCATGCGTAAACCACCCGAAATCCCCGCAAAAACCGCGCTTGCAGGTCTTACTTCATGCGTGAACCGATAGCCTTCCCGCATATCAGGCGTGGACGATCAAAACGTCACGTGAAAATTCCAAGGAAAAATCCGCGCATGACACGGGAAAACAGCTACTTGTGTAGCAAATAAAGATCAATTTTTATTATTAAGCCAATGCAAGATTTTCACAAGTTGCGAGAGTGCAACAAACAAACATTGTAGCCATTATTTTGATGGTTGCTTTGTTTCCTCATCAGACTAATTATATCTGTTGAAAAAGTGATTATCCAATTATACTATATTGATGTACAATTTGATTTTGCAATTATAAATAATCACACATCTGTTTATGGTTATCAAGCCTGGCCAATTATTTACTGAGGACAGCCAATTAAGACGATCTTTTGTGCATCACACCTTATAGATTCTTTGTAAAATATGAATTCGGGCATTGATTTCTATATTGATATTGTTTTCTTTCATCTCAGCTTTTTTCGTTTCTTTTGTTTTTACATTTCCATTCATTTTCCACCTCCCCTTTCTTTCAACTGCATCTCCACTGCTATCTCTTCCATCTCTTTTCTCCCTTTCTCTGGGAGATGACACAAAATGAGCCACAAACAATAAATCCATAAACAATCAATAATCTTACTTTTATCTGTCAAAGTTTTGTATTCGTGTGTGGTTCTACATGTTATTATTGAATAGATTTGAAACCGCTCTTATCACATTATTTATTGCAACAGTTTAGGTCGGAGAATCTTACATGTACACTGAACATTACACCATTTTTATTCCTTCAATTTAAATTGAGTAGTTTTCACGTCGCCGTCAAGGATTATTTAGCCATAGCGGGACGTTTCCTGTTAATCTTACAGCAAAATTGTCGACGTAAATTTCCAAAGAGGCAGTGCATGACCAGACCTGCAAAAGGCGATTGCTATGATCCATCTGTACATCCACCTGAAATGGCCTGAGCTTTCAGTGCCTTTCACTTCCCTCTTTTGGTTGCCCAGATGCTGTAGATTTAACTGTGCGTATGCACAGGCTGGTCCAGATCAGGCCGAGAGGGTATACAGGCTGTGAGGTCTTTACTGATCGTGTAGGTCTTATTGCCATGTGCTGGCTCAAACTACAGTTAGTGAGACGATTCCATTTTTGTAGTGTTTTTCCATCGTAGCGATACATTTATAGCGTACCTGTAACATAAACAGTTCAGATCCTAATCTGACAACATTAATATGCTGTTCAGATGTGCGGTTGTGCAGGCTGATCAACTCTGGTCAGGCTCCGATCTGAGTGTCTTTGCCGGTCGTGCCAATCTTATTGTATTTGGCTGGCGATGGCTCAAACTTATGAGTTTGCTTCCAGTTTAACGAGGGGATTCCGTTTTTTGCTTCTATGACATTTTGTCGAAAATCACTTGGTCGAATGTATTTTTCGTTCGAATGGTACCTGATGTTGAACCGATATTTGGTCGAATTTTCGTCGGAAAAAAAAGCATCAAATTGACATTTTGCCAAAGGATCGTAGATGTTTCGTCAAAACTGAAAGAAGCTGAAACGAAAGTATTTTACCCCAAATCATCCTATTGCGTATGATTTTGTTACCTGTTTCTTGTGTAAATCACAAGTGCATTGAGGTGTTACGGAACAACTTGGACACATGAGTACTGGTAATCCGCTTAGGAGGTCTAAGCCTACCCAGGAAAATTGCTGCGAGTCGGGCTGTCCATGTTTATAAACCCTATTGGTTTCATTGGGCGACAGGGCTCGAGATGTCATTTCATCTCAATGTCGGGTAAAAGTCCCACAAAATTGAAAGCAACATCTCCAAAATGACCTATACACGGTTGACAGGGACGTTAAACCTCAAATCAATAAAAAAAAAAAAAAAAAAAAAAAAGCCATGTTGGCGTCCCCAGGGTTCTATGCTTGGTCCCCTTCTACATGTACAATCATCATTAAGCTTGCTCAGAATGATCATCTTGACTTTATCTAGGTCATGTTCGAATATGGGTCATGTCAGGTCAAAAAGTAGGTCATTAGGTCAAATCATAGAAAACTTTGTGAACACTTTAGAGGCCACAGTTTTGGTCCCATCATCATTAAACTTGCTCAGAATGATCATCGAAAAATGTCATGGAATCATAACAAAAAATGTCCATTAAGGTACAATGCACAAGGCTGTCGTCGCCCGTCTGGCAGGTCCGGCGACCGCCGCAGCACTTTTTTAGCCGAGTATGCTTTCTGTCGTGCTGCTTTTTTCTTTTCAGCCAATTTTCTTTATGCTTACCTGTGATTTTATTGAAACGCATCATCAAAAGTGCCGCATTTTATCCTTGAACTTATCAATGACACTCGTTGCTTGTGTCATCAATAAACCTGGCCAAGGTGTGAAAACATGTAATCACACCGGCAGTTATTATAATGACACCTGCTTCTATTCAGCTTGGTTAATTTCATAATCGTTAAAGGATTATTTTCAGAGGACTATTTGTCAAAGTCATGATAAACTCTTTGAGTTTGATCCAGAATGTATATATCAACAATGGTTTGAAAAGAAAAAAGATCGGCATGTTTTTCTCAGCGCAACAGAAAAAAAAAAAACCTCCATGTATTTCCTAATTATTATATACTAAGTCAAAAAAGTAACTATACCAACTTTCGGGTGAAACTCACTAGATATCTGGCAGCTATTGAGCTAAATTTTGCTGTAGACATTTAAATCGGACGTTTAGCTAGAGAATGCTCAAACTTGCATTTGTCCATACCTTTCTGCTCCAGAGTTGTCTTCCAATATATGCCTAGAAAGATTTTGGAAGAAATGGACATAGGGCATGCGCAGAAAGTTCTTTTTCGTCTAAGATGGAAGACAATATTCTCTGAACATCGGATAACACTTTACTTTTACAATATCTCATGATCTCGCATTATAAGCAAGGTTTTAATTTGTGAAATTTTCAAATTATCTCCCTTGCAATTAAAAATATAAGAATTTTCGAACTGCTGTAATTTTTATTCCTGTCAATCAATTTTTGCCATTTTTTTCAAAAAACGCTTTGTGTCTACCATTGCTTTTCATCATGATGGTAAAAAATACAGAAAATTCATGTAGCATGTAGCACTATCGATTGCGATTTTCTATGGAGTTCCCATTGAAAGCAGCATTTGCACACAACTTCTAAGAATTGGAGGTCAATATGTGATAGCCTGTTTCTCGTAGCTGATGCAACTAAAGTTCCAAATCTTTTGTGAATAGACGCAAATGGTATCTAAAGAAATGTTACATGTATCAAATTTTAGAAATTTAGGGTACAGGGAAATTTTGTGATGTTAAATCATAGCATGTTTTAATGATTTTCTCTGCGAAAATGACACAGTGACCCCTTGGGTGTTTAAAGCAATGGTCTACGATGATGTGTTTACAAAAACAAAAACGAATGGTGCTTTTGCACGGAAAAATGAGTCTTTTTATCAAAACATAACAAACTTTGTGTAGTGTTTATCTGTAGTAGCTATAGTAACAGAACAAATTTTAGGTATAGGAACTTTGTTGACTGAGTATAAATCAAAGAACATGTCAAAGTATGTATAAAACATTTTGAATTTACATGTATTCATGAGCATTCTGAGTCCTGAGACTGTACTGAAAGTTCCATGTCAAAGTTGTTATTCCATTATGGATGGAATAACAAGTGCCGCCAGTTCCAAATCTGCCCAAGACTTTTTGGTTCCCACAATGTGCATTTGGTGTAAAAAAGGCAGAGCAGAGAAGTTTTTAGCCGTCATGGTTTGACAGTAGGCCGTGGCTTCATTATGATGAAGCAAAAGAGACGCTTTTGTCATCTTTGTATGTTCGTCTGTCGGCAAGGAAAGTTGCGGGGCCTAAATCTAGACAAAGCTGACATCATTAATGGGTATTCTAATGGAAAGATGCTGAAAACATGAGGCTTCAAAGTGCCATCAGGGGTCAGTGCTGAAAGTGCAGACTTTGCCGTGAACATGCGGGGACATCGGTGAAAAATGTCAAAGAAACATGTTGAGGAAAAAAGTGAAAATTGCAACTGTCTAAGAAAGATTTTGTTCAGTATTCAGTTTCTCGCGCGTCAAGGAATAACTTTTTGAGGTGACAGTGATGGGAGTCATCACGAAAACACGCCTATATGATTTTGACCCCCTTGAACCCCAATTTTATATAGTAAAACTGGGGTTTACAGTGGTAAACCCTATTTTTCTTTTGAGCAGAAATAAGAAAAATATCAACAGTTTACATCTTCAAATTTTCTTTTTTCGATGGTAAAGTTTACAATGTATTTGTATAGTCGTGTTTTCATTATGGATGGTAATTATATTCAGTTTCTGAAGGTTCGCGGTGAAGATGATTCGCATATTGTAGTGTGGTTGAAATGCAAGAATGACAAATTATGCTTATGTGGAAGCTCAAAATGAAATGATACAGATTATGGCCCTGTCAATACTCAGAGACATTGCTCAGAATATCAGACATTCAGTGTTCTATTCCATGAGACATGCAGAAGTGTCGAAATAGTTGTTTAAGCTCTTCTTGTTCTTTGTCGTATTATACTAGCAAAATTTCGTGACCAATACGACCAAAATTTGGCCGCAAATGCATCCAAAATGCATTTAAAACGCACATAGAGATGCTAATAAATCAAACATTTTCTCTGGGAGAGGTTCCCTCCCTTATGGGAGGGTGGATTTTACCCCCTCTTGTGCCTTCGGCACTCGCTGTTATCCTCCGCTGGACCAATTTTCACTACACGGCGATGGGCCTGATGTAGTAAAACTGAAACCCTAAGAGTTGAATTGAATACATTGGGCAAACAGTGTTTACATGTCTTTTATTCTGTGCCGACCAATTTGACCCTTGCTTTCTGACAAGGTACTGAACACAATTATAATAACCCTTATTATACCCCCGGCATACGAAGTATGTCAGGGGTATATAGTTTTCGTCTTTCCGTCCGTTCGTTGGTTCATTCTTTAGTTTGTTCATTCTTACGTCCGTCCGTCCCACCGTTCGTCAACCTTTACGTCAAAGTTTTGCGTTAAACCTTTTTGACAGCTCATATCTCTGTAACCACATGTTAGTTTCTCTTCATGTTTAGTAAAGGATATCTTTATAGCATTACCTTTCATATGGAATATCTAAGCCCCTGGGTCAAGCCCCTGGGTGGGCTGTCTGTCGGTCTGTCTGTTCATATACTTTTATGTCAAAGTTTTCTGTTAAACCTTTTTCATTGCTGATATCTCTGTAACCACATGTTAGATTCTCTTCATGTTTGGTAAAGTATATCTCATATACCATTACCTTTCATATGTAATATCTAAGCCCCTGGGTGGGCCGTCTGTCTGTTCATCTACTTTTACGTCAAAGTTTTGTGTTCAACCTTTTTCATTGCTGATATCTCTGTAACCACATGTTAGATTCTCTTCATGTTTGATAAACAATTTCGTGATGCATATCCCTGCCCCCCCCCCCACCCATGGTGACCATGATGCTGCATCTCATCTGGATCTACACTGTTTGCCCAGGCCTGTCTGTTCAAATATACATATGGAAAGTGCAACATATGGTAAGAGTTATGCTCAGACAGAAAGCCAGACAGGTAAAATTATGACAAAAACCTTAGGGATTAGTAATCGATTATCGATCGGAATGACAGGACTGATAATCGATTATCTTTTCAACTCCGATTAGCCAGCCCTAAAATTGTCCCAAATTTATTAATACATGTTCTTGGAATTGTGGAAAGAATTCCATAGGCACTCAAAACGAGTTCAAAACAGGCCTGGTAAATGATCCATGTTTGAGTCATTGAAGTCTATTTGTACCATAAAAATCCTAAAACTTTGGACACCTTGAGGACCTGCTGTAATTCTCCTAAAATTATAAATTTATTTCCTGATGGAGCAAGTGCAGATTGAATGGCAAACAGTATAGACCCTGATCAGACTGCTCCTTGAGGAGCAGTCTGATCTGGGTCTGCACTGTTTGCTTAGGCCTATCTGTCCCGATACTTAGGATCATTATGGTACTTTATTTATTTACAGCTGTTGTAGGGGCTGGTATTGGAGGCACCTCAGCTGCATATTTTCTACGGGAACTCTTTGGGGATGGTGTTGATATTGACGTAATTGAGAAAGGTCAAGTTGGAGGTCGCCTGGCTCTTCTGAAGATCAGTGATTTTTATTATAATGCTGGTGCTACCATTATTCATCCACAGAATCAGTACATGGTGAATTTTACAGATATACTCGGTAAGTTAAAAGGCACACTTAGATCAAAGTCAGATAATGTTGACCTCTGCTATTGTAGAAGTGAAGGCAATGATCAGGAATCATTACAATTAACCCCCAGCTCCCATCAGAGACAGCAGAGGGAAAGAAACACAAACAGGAAATAACTAGACCCTAATGGAAACATCAATAGCAGAAAGCCAAAAGGACAGTTACTTTCCCACAAAAAGGCCAATTGGCTTTCCAAAACAAAAAGATATAAGCGATACACACACTCAAAGACAAACCAACATAAATAAACCGTGACAGAAATACCGGCTTGGAACGGTCGGTCAATGAAAAGAATTTCACTGGGGTGGGGGCTTAAATTGATTTTACTTGGCTGCAATCCCCGCCTTTACTTCTGTCACGATTTAGACAAATAATTTTTTCAGTCTGCATGAAGGCATACCCATTTCAGATTTTCTCCTACAAATTTGTCTTCTCTATTGTGTCATCAAAAGTGTGATATAAAGTATGTTTCAGTGCATGTTTAATGCTGGTAAATGCAGTAAATATGAAACTCACTTGTTATTTATAACCATTACCGGTATACCCTTTGAAAAATCAGCAGCGGCCCCCGCCCATCGGGGCTTGAAGAAATATATGGGCTGCATGATGCTTCCACGCGGAGCTGAATCCGACCCACACATGAGTACTGGTAAACCGCTTAGAGGATCTAAGCCTGCCCAGGCAAAGCGGTGCGCACGAGTCTGACCGTCCATGCTTATAAACCCTATTGGTTTCATTGGGGGACAGGGCTTGAGATGTCATTTCATCTCAATGTCGGGTAAAAGTCCCACAAAATTGGAAGCAACGTCTCCAAAATGACCTTTACACAGTGTTGACAGGGACGTTAAACCTCAAATCAAACAAAAACAAAAAAATCAGCAGGCTTAGCTTTCTGTTTAAAAATGGCTCCTTACGGGAAAGGATAAGCCCAGTGACATCACTCAAAAAATAATTCATTTTTAATAGTTCTTGATTTTTTATGTCTCTTTTTTGTATGAAAAATTATGCAAATGCACTCTATTTGGTTATCTATCTCTTCACGCCATTACTTTCTCTGGTCACAGGGGTGGGGGGGGGGGGGGGGGGGATTGTTTAACCCTTTTTATCTTCCTCCTTATATATAGCAAGAGTCCATTTCAAAATTTAGGGGTGTCAAGTTGTATTTTCATTATGCCCCCAACTTTTTTTGCCCCCAACTTTAAAAAAGTTGGGGGGCATATTGCTTCTGGCTTGTCCGTCCGTTCGTCCGTTAGTCCGTTCGTACGTCACGCTTTCTTGTGCATAGCATATCTTTAGAACCGTGTATGCTAGTGTTTTTAAATTTCATATATGGGTTCCTCATGAAAAAATAGTTGACCCGTATTTTTTTTCTTGTCCAAATTATCTCCCCTTCTTGAATTATTTCCCCTTTAATTAAATAACATAGAATTCTCGTTAGCAAGATATCTCAAAAAGTATTTGAGCTACAGCCTTGATATTTGGTATAGTGATTGGGACTAAGGAGGAGATTACCTGATTAAATTTTCAACCAATTCTATAAAATTTTGTTAGAGTTATGGCCCTTTGTAATTTTTTGCCACTCAATTGTGTTGCTTTCTGGTGCATAGCATATCTTTAGAACCGTGTATGCTAGTGTTTTGAAATTTCATATATGGGTTCCTCATGAAAAAATAGTTGACCCGTATTTTTTTTCTTGTCCAAATTATCTCCCCTTCTTGAATTATTTCCCCTTTAATTAAATAACATAGAATTCTCGTTAGCAAGATATCTCAAAAAGTATTTGAGCTACAGCCTTGATATTTGGTATAGTGATTGGGACTAAGGAGGAGACTACCTGATTAAATTTTCAACCAATTCGATAAAATTTTGTTAGAGTTATGGCCCTTTGTAATTTTTTGCTACTCAATTGTGTTGCTTTCTGGTGCATAGCATATCTTCAGAACCGTGTATGCTAGTGTTTTGAAATTTCATATATGAGTTCCTCATGAAAAAATAGTTGACCCGTATTTTTTTTCTTGTCCAAATTATCTCCCCTTCTTGAATTATTTCCCCTTTAATTAAAAAACATAGAATTCTCGTTAAGAGTTTCATTGATGATACTTGGTACATGCTTGGAACTAGGAGTGAAATTTTTATGCAGGCATCCATGTTTGACCTTGACCTAGATTTCATGGTTTGGTGACTTTGCGCCTCCACAGGCGCGACATAGCCTTCGGGGGAATTCTTGTTGTATGTTTTTGAGTCTTTAACAATATTTGTTGAATATTTTGCCATCTAAGGACAAGCAAAGGTTGGGGGCATTGTGTTTTACAAACACCATTTCTAGTTGAAATTGATTTGGAAAATGACTGAACTTTTCCCAAACAGTGTAGGTCCTGATCAGACGCCGCGTTCTGCGGCGTCTGATCTGGGCCTGCACCGTTTGCCACGGTACCTGTTAAGGGGTTTCCAGGGCGAAATGGGTTAAACTGCAAATTCTATTACTGTGACATCTATTTATATCACTTCTACCTATTGAAAAGCATATTTATCTTTGTTTCAAATGATTCAAATGTAAGTTAAAGAAGTATATATGCAGAGCAAAGACAAGAATAGAAAACATATTCAGGGCTTGTTCAGAAAATATGCACTTGCTGTTCTGTGGTGAAAATACGCTCTTGGAGCAGTCCACACTGTTTCCAAAAAAAAACCAACAACTTTTATCGTATGACGTCGCGTCAGAGTGTAATAACGTCATGTAATATTTTCGATAATCCACTAGTGGATTAAATATGCAAATTAGCTAGATACATCCCGTAATGTTACATGTACGACGTCCTTCACGACGTCGCATTTACTTATGGCAGAATATTGACATTTTTGTAAACAATCGTGAATAAAATGAGTTGAAATGTCATATGATTAATAGAATCTTGCATTCGTGCTCGTGTATTATTGAATTTATTATCATATGACGTCGCGTCAGAGTGTAATAACGTCGTGTAATATTTTTGATTATCCACTAGTGGATTAAATATGCAAATTAGCTAGATACGTCCCGTAACGTTACATGTACTACACCCTTAACGACCTCGCGTTTACTTATGGCAGAATATTGACATTTTTGTAAACAATCGTGAATAAAATGCGTTTAAATGTCATATGATTAATAGAATCTTGCATTCGTGCTCGTGTATTATTGAATTTATTAAACTCGTTGAGGAAAAGGGATAAAATGCTCGGCAAAGCCTCACATTTTATACTTTTTCCTCAACTCTTTTAATAAATTCAATAATACATGAGCACTCATGTAAGATCCTCTATTTAAAGTTACCAGCTGACAACAAAGCAGACGACAGTTGTTTATTTAAGGGTTAAAACAATGATAAATGTAACATTTTTAGGTTTGAAAAGAGACAGCCAAGTTGAAGGTGGTAGACTAGGTATCTATGATGGTAAAGAAGTCTTATTTACAACCAGTGATTATTCTTTTATTACACTGGCGAAGCTGTTCTGGAGGTATGGGATGGACATATACAACATCAAAAACTGGGTGGAAGAGAAAGTCTTATCTCATATGAGAAGGTAAACCTAGTATAGCGCTAGATAAGGAAGAGAAAGTCCAACCTGTAATAGCAGGCACCTACATCATCAGACATGTATGGGATAAAAAAAATATGCTTGTTTAAGACAGGTGTTTGCTTAATACAGCTGAAGTCTTAACCCATTTTGTACTGGAAACCCCCAAAAAGGTAGTTGGCAAACAGTGCAGGACCAGATAAGATGCCGCAAAGCGCGGCGTCTGATCAGGACCTACACTGTTTGAAAAACTTGCAGCCAATTTTCTAATAGTTTACGATGAAAACACAACCTGACACCCCCTAATTTTGAAATGGACACCTATGTCTAAGGTGGAAGATTCCATTTGGTACAAAAATGGTTACCGGTATGACGTGCTTGCTTAATACAGCTGAGTCTTAATACATTTGCCTTTTTTGGGAACGGATAGATTGCTTAACCCATTGTAGGTGGGAAACCCCTAGAGGGGCACCTTGGCAAACAGTGCATGCCGCAGAATGCAGCGTCTGATTAGGGCCTGCACTATTTGCTAACAGAATTTTCTATCAAAAATAGAATAAAACGAAAAAAATAGGCCTACCACCCCTTATATGACAACTGGACTTGTCCAACATAAAGCAATGGAAAAGTTCACTAGTATACAATGGGTTAAAAGAGGTGACCACTTTTTACTGAAGTTAGACATGTCTCAACAACATTTCTAACATGAAAAAAGAAAGTTGTCTCATATTATCCTTGTTTCACCTCCTTTCAAAAGACTGTGATGTTGTGGTTAAGCTACTCACCTCATAAACAGTTGGGGGTAGGGGGGGGGGGGGGTTGATTCTGGGCGTCTCAAGACTTTCAGATGAGGTCCCCTCTCCATATGACCTTAGCTATTAATGGGACATAAAACTCAAAACACACACACACACATCACCTTTCATTATGATAAAATATTACGATGAATATATACTTGGGATATTAGTTGCATGCAGCTCCAAGTTGATACTTTATTGGTACCATTCCTACCTTCTCCACATCAAGGTCATGACCTAAGATGGTCCCCACCCGTTGGGGCTTGAAGAAAAAGATGGGCTGCATGATGCTTCCACACAGAGCTGAAACCGACCTGCACACGAGTACTGGTAAACTGGAGGCCCCCTGTACAGGGAGAGTCATCCCCTGTGCAGGTTAAAGACCCCTACCGTAATTACATGATTAGTGTGTAGGCTTTCATCCTGCAAACCTGGTGTGTATGTAATGTACACCTGCGAGTAATGGTCAAATGTGACCGATCGCAGTATAAGTAGAAAGAAAGAAAGAAAGAAAGAAAGAAAGGTATCAAGGCTTGAACGGTAACACGTACTACCTGCTGGTACCCGAAGTCATAAGCGGTGTAAGGTTGACTGGGTACCAAGAAATTTGTGACGCACCTGGGCGGCTGGAAACGTTGCGAAAAAGATGGCGACTGTCTTTCCTTGTGTTTTTAGCTCACCTGTCACATAGTGACAAGTTGAGCTTTCGTGATCACATTTTGTCCGTCGTCCGTAGTGCCTGCGTGCGTGCATGCGTGCGTCCGTCCGTAAACAATTTCAAATAAGTATATCTCTAATACCCCACATCCAATCTTGATCAAATTTCATGTGAAGCATCATCAGGTAGGGGGAAAGGCTGCATAAGGTTATTGGGCTGATCAGATTGGAATTCTGGTTGCCATGGCAACATATAGCTCCCATAGACTTATAATGGGAAAAATTAAAAAAATCTTCTTCTCTGAAACCACAGGGCCCAGAGCTTAGATATTTAGCTTGTTACAATGTTAAGTGGTCACCTACATAAATCCTGCCAATCATGCCCCTGGGGTCCAAATTGGC
Source organism: Lucinisca nassula (assembly GCA_963580285.1). Lineage (NCBI taxonomy): Eukaryota > Metazoa > Mollusca > Bivalvia > Lucinida > Lucinidae > Lucinisca > Lucinisca nassula. The sequence goes on along the minus strand of OY757021.1, from coordinate 68,454,569 downwards.
CACACCCCGGGGCCCCTTAGCTCCTATAGACTCATAATGGAAAAATAGCTTCAAAAATCTTCTTCTCTGAAACCACAGGGCCCAAGGCTTAGATATTTAGCATGTAGCAACAGCAAGTGGTCACCTACATAATTCCTGCCAATCATGCCCCTGGGTTCCAAATGGGCCACGCCCCGGGGCCCCTTCGCTCCCATAGACTCATAATGGAAAAAAGCTTCAAAAATCTTCTTCTCTGAAACCGCAGGGCCCAGAACTTAGGTATATAGCATGTAGCAACGGCAAATGGTCACCTACATAATTCCTGCCAATCATGCTCTTGGGGTCCAAATTGGCCACAGCCCGGGGCCCATTAGCTCCCATAGACTCATAATGGAAATAAAAGCGTCAAAAATCTTCTTCTCTGAAACCACAGGGCCCAGAGCTTAGATATTTAGCATGTAGCAAAGGCAAGTGGTCACCTAGATAATTCCTGCCAATCATGCCCCTGGGTGCCAAATGGGCCACACCCCGGGGCGCCTTAGCTCCCATAGACTCATAATGGAAAAAAAAGCTTCAAAAATCTTCTTCTCTGAAACCACAGAGCCCAGAGCTTAGAAATTTAGCATGTAGCAACAGCAAGTAGTCCCCTACATAATTCCTGCCAGTCATGCCCCTGGGGTCCAAACGGGCCATGCCCTGGGGCCCTTAGCTCCTATAGACTCATAATGGAAAAAAAAGCTTCAAAAATCTTCTTCTCTGAAACCACAGGGCCCAGAGCTTAGATATTTAGCATGTAGCAACGGCAAGTGGTCACCTACATAATTCCTGCCAATAATGCCCCTGGGTTCCAAATGGGCCACGCCCCGGGGCCCCTTCGCACCCATAGACTCAAAATGGAAAAAAAGCTTCAAAAAATCTTCTTCTCTGAAACGGCAGGGCCCAGAGCTTAGGTATTTAGCATGTAGCAATGGCAAGTGATCACCTACATAATTCCTGCCAATCATGCCCCTGGGGTCCAAATTGGCCATGCCCTGGGGCCCCTTAGCTCCCATTGACTCATAATGGAAAAGAGCTTCAAAAATCTTCTTCTCTGAAACCACAGGGCCCAGAGCTTAGATATTTAGCACGTAGCAAAGCAAGTGGTCACCTACATAATTCCTGCCAATCATGCCCCTGGGGTCCAAATGAGCCACAGCCCGGGGCCCCTTAGCTCCTATAGACTCATAATGGAAAAAAAGCTTCAAAAATCTTTTTCTCTGAAACCACAGGGCCCATAGCTTAGATAATTAGCATGTAGCAATGGCAAGTGGTCACCTACATAAATCCTGCCAATCATGCCCTGGGGGTCCCAATGGGCCACGCCCCGGGGCCCCTTAGCTCCCATAGACTCATAATGGGAAAAGCTTCAAAAATCTTCTTCTCTGGAACCACAGGGCTCAGAGCTTAGATATTTAGCATGGGGCAATGACAAGTGGTCACCTACATAATTCCTGCCAATCATGCCCCTGGGGTCCAAATGGGCCACACCCTGGGACCCCATTAGCTCCCATAGACTCATAATGGAAAAAAGCTTCAAAAATCTTCTTCTCTGAAACCACAGGGCCCAGAGCTTAGATCCTTAGCATGTTGCAACGGTAAGTGATCACCTTCATATTTCCTGCTAATCATGCCCCTGGGGTCCAAAATGGCCAAGCCCCGGTGCCCCTTAGCTCCCATAGACTCATAATGGAAAAAAGCTTAAAAAATCTTCTTCTCAGAAACTGTGAAGCACAGAACTTAGATATTTAGTATCTAGCAACATAAAATAGCCAGCTACATAAATCCTGCTAACCCTGCCCCTGGGGTCAAAATTGGCCACGCCCGAGCTCATCATCTCCAATAGACTTATAATGGAAAAAAACTTTAAAAAAACTTCTATGAAACCATTAGGCCCAGAGCTTAGATTTTTAGTACGTTGCAATGTCAAGTGGCCACCTACATAAATCCTGCCAGTTATGCCCCTAAGATCCAAATTGGCCACACCCCAGGGCTCTTTAGCTTCCATAGACTTACAATTGGAAAAACTTCAAAAATAGTCTTCTCTGAAACCACAGGGCCCTTATAATGTGGAAAAAAAAAACACACACACAAAAAACTAACAACTTGAAATGGGGAAAAAAAATCTTCAAAAATCTTCTTCTCTGAAACCATAAGTCCCAGAGATTAGGTATTTAGCATGTAGCAATGTCAAGTGGTCGCCTACATGAATCCTGCCAATCATGCCCCTGGGGTCCAAATTGGCCAAATCCTGTGGCCCCTTAACTCCAATAATGGAAAAAAGCTTCAAACATCTTTGAAACCATGAAATACAGACCTTAGATATTTAGTATATAGCAACACAAAATGGTAGCCTACATAAATCCTGCCAACCATGCCCTTTGGGTCAAAATTGGCCAAGCCCCAGGGCTCATTAGCTTCTATAGACTTATACTGGAAAAATAACTTAAAAAAAAAAATCTTCTTTTCCAAAACCATAAGGCACAGATTTTGTTTGATTTGAGGTTTTACATCCCTGTCAACACTGTATAGGTCATTTTGGAGATGTCTCTTCCAATTTTGTGGGACTTTTACCCGACATTGAGATGAAATTACATCTCAAGCCCTGTCGCCCAATGAAACCAATAGGGTTTATTTTAAGCATGGACACCGCTTAGCCTGAGCTTTAGATATTTAGTATGTAGCAATGTCAAGTGGTCTCCTACACTAACGATTTTCTGGAACACAGGTGAGCGATATAGGGCCATTGGGCCCTCTTGTTTCTACTATATGGCGCATTGTTGATAAATGTTCAACATTGAGTTAGACATCAGCTGTAGTGATTGTGTAACAGATTTTATGTTTGTTCATAGGACAAAGGTAAAAATGAGCTGATAAAACAGTTATAACACAAATATAATGGATTTTATCGAACTTAATGTGTGAAATATGTGGGTGGGGAAATCTAAAGTTTATGTAGCTCATACAATTACAACCAAGCTCCTGTGGGTGTGAGGGTCGGATTGAAAAATCCCTCCCAAGGGTCACTGTCCGGCATCACGAGGCTTGCCGGGTGATGCCGGACAGTGATCCCGAGGGACGGATTTTTCTATCCACCCCTCACACCCACATTGGATTCTTTTTCTTGCATACCTTCCATTTTTAGCGCGGATTTGTACTGCGACAGTCACTTCGGTTACCAACGTCCGCCATATTGTGATGACACTACAGGAATGTTTAGTGACGTCACGTCACGTGCATGATGTCAACCTTATTGACGGCGCATATGCGGTCGTATTCAACCAGTACATTTATCAAACACGTGGGAATATTCTATATTGGGTCGGAACACCAGGGTCAGAACATAAATTTCTATCCCAGGGTAAAATCACGGATTTCCTTGTCTGGTGTGCAAGAATCTAAGTTCTGCAACGGAAGGTCAGTTGGTTTTTCTCTAGGTACTCTGGTTTTTGCCCACCTCTGATTAACCATCGGCTTGATATGAGTGAAATAATCTTGAAAACCACCCCCCCCCCCTAAAAAAAAAACAAAAAACAAAACCTATACCCATTACGCCTCCAGATCTTGCACTGTAATAAACCCTCTGTGGCTCTACATGTATCGCGAACAACTTTTCATGGTGTTCAAGCCTTAGAAATTCCACTGAACATATACAGTCAACCCTCTTTATACCGAAATTCAGTATAACAACAAAATTTTTTATAACGACAATTTCATTGGAACGAATCCTTAGCTCAAGATGGACAGATCAATAGTGATATTCAAGAATTTTGTAATTATTTAATACTCGAAGAAGCAAATGTTGTGGATATTTATTAGAATCACCTCGCTGAGGCAATTCTAACAAATGTCCACAGCTTTTGTTTCGAAGCAAATGTTGTGGATATTTGTTAGAATCGCCTCGGTGAGGCGATTCTAATAAATGTCCACAGCATTTGTTTCTTGGGGTAATTAAGGGAAAAAGTCCTTTATTACGTATTATACTACTCCTTATTGGGGTTTGGCCCCCGCCCATAGGGGCTTGAAGAAATATATGGGCTGCATGATGCTTCCACGCAGAGCTGAATCCAGCCCGCACACTAGTACTGGTAAACCGCTTAGAGGTTCTAAGCCTGTCCAGGAACCATGGTGCGAGGCGGACCATCCATGCTAATAAACACTATGGGTTTCATTGGGCGGCAGGGCTTGAGATGTCATTTCATCTCAGTGGTGGGTAAAAGTCCCACAAAATTGGAAGCAACATCTCCAAAATGAACTTTACAGTGTTGACGGGCATGTTAAACCTCAAATCAAACAAATACCTATTGTACTACTCCATATTGGGATTCTTTATAGCAACAAATTCGCTATAGCCACAATGCAAGGGAACAAATACTGTCTTTATAACAAGGGTTCTCTGTAATTTTCAGACTCTATGACCTACAGGCAGAGGGTCATGCCTTCTCGACAGTGGAAGATCTAGTTAATGCTATGGATCCATCTCTGGTTGACTGGACGAAGAAGTCGTTAAAAGCCCTATTGAAAGAGGAAGGGTTTCATGATAAATTCATTGATGAGTTTGTCATGGGTGCTATGAGAGTGAACTATGGACAGACAACAGAGGCCCAAGGTCTTGCAGGTAAGGAACCTTTCTTCTTGCATTTGTTTTTGTTTGTTTGTTTGATTTGAGGTTTAACGTCCCCGTCAACACTGTATAGGTCATTTTGGAGACGTTGCTTCCAATTTTCTGGAACTTTTACCTGACATTGAGACGAAATGACATCTCAAGCCCTGTCGCCCAATGAAACCCATAGGGTTTATAAGCATGAACGGTCCGACACACACCACTTGGTCTGGGCAGGCTTAGATCCTCTGAGGGGTTTACCAGTACTCATGTGCGGTCGGTTTCAGCTCTGCGTGGAAGCATCAAGCAGCCCATCTATTTCTTGAAGCCCTGCTGGGCGGGGCCATCTTGCATTTGTAGGTCTGGCCCTTTAGTCGTATAACATTTTCATTTTTCATGCTCAACTCACCAGCTCAACTCACCTGAGCCTAAAATTTGTCCTGCTCATAAATATTGTAGGCATTATAATAAGTATAAGCTGTAAAAAATTTTTGTCTGCCGTTTATTTTGAAAAAAAAAAAAAAACCTTACTGTGTTATCTTTATGTTTAGGAGTAGTTTAAATTTCATGCGATAATATAGTTTATAGTTGAGCATGAAAAAGGTTGCCAGGCCCCAGTTGTTTAACCCTTGTCTTGCTGTTCACAACAACCCCTATCTTTGCAAACAATGTAGATCCAGATCAGATGGCTTCTGTAGAAGCCATCTGATCAGGATCTACACTGTTTGGTATTCAGTTTATGAATTTGTAGCAATAAATTACATCAACTAATTTGATTGGTTGATAGACAGAAATGGGTGTGGCTTAAATGAATATTCAGCAAGATAAGGGTTAAAGCATCATTAGCTTAACATGCTTGGTAATACTCTGGTATTTTTGCTGGAAAAATGTGAGTAGCTTGTAGCTTTTGCATTTGCAAAAGCTACTCACATTTTTTCAGCAAACATATTACCCCCTGAGTGTTTGAATTTACATCTCACCAACAGATAAGGTCAAACGGAGACGGGACCTCAGTTTAAAGACTCATCCAAAAGTCTGGGATCGATCCTGCGACCCAAACATAATACTATGGCAGATTTAATAATCAGTTTTATCAATATGTTAGCTAATGACTTCATTAGTTTTGAACGACTGGCTCCAGATATATAATCTTCGCCCAAGTAGACAATGTGACTATATTCTTCAAACATAATAGATACCATTTTCATACAAGCCAACCATTAGGACTTAATTTTATCCTGATTTTTATGTCAAATTCTGCATTATGATTTCAACAATTATAATTATTACAGAATAGAAAATGCAGATAAATTTTATGGTAAATATTTGACTCTAACACCATTCTATTGGATCAAGCTACATGTATTTTACTTATGCATGGCCAAATGCAGACTGGTTCTCTGATCTATATTATATTACATCTACTGTATTCAATAATAACTGCCAGTTTAAAATCTTGACTGACATTAACTGATTGTATGCGGGAAACCCCTAAAGGGGTACCTTGGCAAGCAGTGCAGGCCCAGATCAGATGCCGCAGGGCCTGCACTATTTGCTAACAGAATTTTCGGTAAAAAAATATAATAAAAAACACCCCTTATATGACAAATGGACTTGTCCAACATATAGCAATGGAAGAGTACTCTAGCATACAATGGGTTAAAAGAATGCTGATATATTTGCAATATTTGGATAACAAAGTGGCATACCAGCCTTCATTGTGGAAGGAAAATGGTGGCTCTTGAATCAGAAAAGCAACAAGTGGATCATTCTAATCGAAATGAACTGTAACAGAACATTACGCAAACACGCCTATACAAATACATTGTCACCTTTATCACCGAAAAAAAAAAAAAATTATGATGAAAAATTGCGATATTTTTCTTATTTCTGCTCTAAAATATAGATTGTGGGTACTCGTTAGAACTGCCTCATTTATAGATTGTGGGTACTCGTTAGAACTGCCTCAATGAGGCAGTTCTAACGAGTACCCACAATCTATATTTTAGAGCAGAAATAAGAAAAATAAGGTATACCTCCAGAAACCCCAGTTTTACTATATAAAAGTGGGGTTCAAGGGGGACAAAACTACATGTATATAGGCGTGTTTTCGTGATGATACAGGGGTGAATCAGAATTGTTACTGGTGACACGTCAAATGACATTCATACATCAGGAATGAATATTCAAAGCTGTGGCTGTTAGCTAATTGAATTTTAACAAACATAGAATACACGTTTTTTTTTTAGGATTCACAAACAGTGAAAAATAAAAATAATATTTTCCCTGTTTGAAACAGTAAAAATATTGATTTAGATGGCACTGAAAAACATGTAAGAAATATCCATTTATCCCATTACGATAACACACCAGTGCGATATAGTGCAATATTTGCATCTCCAAAATGGCTACTTTTCTGACGAAAATCTGTGATATTTTTCTTATTTATACTGCAAACATAGGTTATGGGTACTCGTTAGAACCACCTCATTGAGGCGGATCTTACGAGTACCCACAACCTATGTCTTGGAGCAGAAATAAGAAAAATATTGTTTACCCCGTAAACCACAGTTTTTTCTATATAAAGTGGGGTGTAAGGGGGTGTTCATTTCACTGACTTGTTCACGTGATCCTACAGCTTAAACCCTTATCCGGCTGAACACGAAAACCCCCAACGTTTGTAAACAGTGGAGATCCAGATTCAGTTTGCAAATTTAAATGATTACATTGTACAGTCGAACTTCAATGGCTCGAACACCTTTGGGACCTCGAAAAACTGATAGAGACAGAGGTAGTTCTAGCCACTAAGGGTTCTGCCAGGAGGCAGAAGAGATACTTTTAGCCATCTTTTCGGTGTTCTATAATAAAAATGCATGCTGTGTGTACTCATTAGAATCGCCTCGATGAGGCGATTCTAATGAGTACACACAGCATACATTTGCAAGATAAAAGACTAAAATCTCCATAATTATCCCCAACTATTTCTTATGTAGAGGATTTCGCTAGGGGTTCAAGAATGGGTTCAACACATCCATGGTGAACGAGCCATCGGTGTTCGAGCCATCAAAGTTCTACTGTATCAAGTTAATTTGATTGGCTGATATTGAGAAATGGGTGTGCTTAACTAATTTATTCAGCAGGACAAGGGTTAAACATTTTTCTATTGTTTTCAGGAGCTGTTTGTTTGGCAGGTGTAGAACCTGGGCTTTGGAGTGTTGTAGGTGGGAATCAGAAAGTCCCAGAAGGGCTCTTACAAAAATCAGGAGCCAATTTTATACAAGGAGAGGTGACCACAGTGTCCTTATCAGATGAAGGTTCCCCACCCACCTACCAAGTAGACTACATAGTTCGATCCAGTGATGATGTAAAGTCTAAGGAATATGATATAGTAATTCTAGCAACACCGATATATGAAGGCATGACAAATATAAAGTTTGAAGATTTTCAGACTAATATTAAACCAGTTCAAGATTCATTCCATTTGACAGTAGCAAATTACATGGAAGGTCAACCAAATACCAGCTATTTTGGAATAGAGGATATAGATTCCTTTCCAGATTCATTTTTCACATGCAATGATAGTGTATTTTTCAATTCTTTAGGAAAACAAAAACCTACTCAGTCAGGTGTTCCCAAAGTGCCTGTGTATAAGGCATTTTCTAATAAGGTGCTAACAGCAGAAAAACTAAAAGAATTAGTTCCCGAGATCTCAGATTTACGGGTAGTTGAATGGATGGCGTATCCCCATTATGCATCATCCATAGAATTGCCAACTTTTACAATACATGAACAGATGTACCATATAAATGCTATAGAAATGGCAGCCTCCGCCATGGAAATGAGTGTCATTAGTGCCAAAAATATTGCCCTCTTAGCATATTACAGATATAATGGGATGTATGATAAAATAGATGAAGTTTTATCAAAATTGGACAGTCAAGAAAAGACAGAACTGTAGTTGTTATGAGATGCTGGGGCCATTTGTTCAAAACCAAAGATGTCGTTAGTTAACAAATCTTTAAAACTTTGATCATTTAATATGGCAAGCATACCAATATTTTTGTTGAAAAAATATGAGGAGCTTTTGCTTTTCCAAAAGCTTCTCACATTTTTGCAGCAAAAATACTAGAGAATTAGAAATTGTACTCGCTAGAAGAGTGAACAGTTTTACCACTATTAAACAAGCTTTTTAAGCTAACGATTATTTAAACAACTGGGCCCAGATGTTTTTACCTTTTACACCTACATTTCTGGAGAGGCCTCTTCCAAATCTGAATTTGGGCACATCCATTCTTGCAAAAAGGGGGTTTAGTAAAAATTAATTTACAGGGTGGCAAGCAATGTAGATACTAACGAAACGGCTTGTTTCGAGCTGTCTCAGCTTGATCTACACTGGTTGCATAGCTGTCTGACCTATCTGTACCACAGGGGTGTAAAATTCCACTCGCCCGCTCGCATCTGCGAGTAAGTTTTAAGGCAGGGCGAGTAAGGTTTTCAAAACTGACCTTACTTTTTCTCATTTTTAGCACCTAAATGAAGAGTTTAGATGATAAGGGTGAGTAAGTTTCAGGGAAATTTTACACCTCTGTACCAGTCTACAGGGTTATAAACAAATAGACAGGAAATGATGTCACTGTGATGTCACAGGATGTCATTGGTGATGACATCAAGTAGACACATCAGTTGGCCTAAAAATCAGAATAAAGATCTCTATGTGATACAAATTACTGACATAAATGCAGTTAAGATGCAAACATAAATACAGGATTGAAAGAGTTAAGGGGTTAAGGGGATTGGACTTAATTAAGGGAAGACAACTCTTACAAAATATTTGTGTCTCCCTTGCTGATTGGGATCTACTTTTAAAGGAAAGAATTTGCTCCTTAGGAGCAAATTCTTTCCTTTAAAAGTTGACCCCTTTTCAGAAGGGCTCATATTTTCAGAGTGGCTCACATTCATTTTATAGGTGGCTGAACAGGAAGTCCAGAAAAGTTGTCTCCCTTGCAAAAATTGCAGAAAATGTGCCAGGTGTTTCCAGTCCCCTCAACCCTTGACCTGCTGAAAAATTAAATATGCCACACCCACTACTGATTATCAACCAATCAGATAACTTGATGTAAATTATTGCAACAAATTAATAAACTGAATGGCAAACAATGAAGATCCTGATCAGATGACTTCTTCAGAAGCCAACTGATCTGGATCTACATTGTTTGAAAGATAATACATATCCGGGCTCAGCAGGACAAGGGTTAATTGAACCTGTGCATGTGAAAAGGTTTACCTTGGCATCTAAAGATGTACCCACAAGGCCACAGCAGCATGCTTCACTCTGCATCTCAACTTACCAAGGCTGATCAGACTGGATGGATGCACTCATGTTGCCACAGTAGAATGCTCCACTCAGTATAAGCACCAGAATCCTTAGTTGTTTCTTGAGACGTCCAAAGGAATATTTAACCTCTTTAAGCTGGTGTTAAAGGAATATGGGGAGGCCGTAAAAAGTCTCCCTGTCCTTCATCATAGTGTAGATTATATGTTTTAGTCCTTTGGGATCAAGGCCCCGCCATTGGGGCTTGTAGAAATAGATTGGCTGCATGATGCTTCCCCACAGAGCTTTTTGTTTGTTTGATTTGCGGTTTAACGACAACACACGAGTACTGGTAAACCGCTTAGAGAATCAAAGCTTGCCCAGGCAAAGCGGTACGAGTCATACAGTCCATGCTTATAAACCCTATTGGTTACATTGGGCGACAGGGCTTGAGATGTCATTTCATCTCCTTGTCGGGTAAAAGTCCCACAAAATTGGAAGCAAAGTCTCCAAAATTACCTATACAGTGTTGATGGGGACGTTAAATCTCAAATCAAACAAACAAATTCTTTGGGATCATTGATTGCATTGTGGAATTTTGAAAATATTTGAGTGTCATTAATGAGGCCAAAGCGGCCAAAACTAGCTGGTCTTGCCTGGAAAAACTTGAACATTTGACAGTTTTCAATTCTATTGTGTATTCCTTGCTTCCGGAGGATTGCCTTTTAGACTGTATGGTTGTCTTAAAAATTTATATCCAGCCTGAAAGCCTGGAATTATTTTCATGAGCCTAGAATTCACTAAAATCAGACCAATGTTCTCTGTATTTGTGAGATAAAAAAACAACAGCAAAAAAAACAACAACATCATTTTAGCAGAGATTGTGAAAATGTTTGCTGAGATTTGCTACAGCGAGGATTGACTGATTGATTGAGGTTTACTGTCTCCGTCAACACTATTTAGTTCATTTTAGAGATGTTGCTTCCAATTTTGTTGGACTTTTACCTGACTTTGAGATGAAATGACATCTCAAGCTCTGCCGACCAAGGAAACCAAAAGCGTTATATGCATGGAAGGTTTGACTTGCACCACTTTGCCTGGGCAGGCTTAGACTTCCTGCAACAGCCTGAAATAATTTTTTAGGGGGAAAATGTCACTCTGGTCAAACCTCAACTAATTTAACCAAATACCCATACAGAGCAGTCTGATATTTCGCTATTTCCACCATTGATGCAAACAGCATGTTCAGATTAGCAGTCTGATCGGAGTCTGCTGTGTTTCTCAAGCATTTGAGGGAAATGGATACACCTTCATGGAAGGCAACCCCTGCTAAAGTATTTTGATCTCCCATGTCATTAGGGGTCAACTCTTAAAGGAAAGAATTTGCTCCTGTGGAGCAAATTCTTTCCTTTAAGAGAAGACCCCTTTTTAAGTGTAACAGGGCTTATAGAAAGGCGAACAGGAAGTTGTCCCGAAAGTTGTTTCCCTTTGAAAAATGGCAGAAAAAATCTTCCAGGTGTTCCCATTTCCCTTAAGTCCTATGATTACCATGATTTTATTTATTTTATTTTATTTCATTTGAGTCAATATTGCTTTATATATTAGCCAGAAAATCTGTCGGGGATCAAAACAAAAACATCTAAATGTACAAGGTGGGATCATTACGAAAACACATCCGTGAGGCAAAGTAATTTTTTGCATATGCCAAAACGGACATTTTACTGATGAAAATTTGTGATATTTGTCTTATTTTTACTCCAACCATTGGTTGAGGGTGCTTGTTAGAACAGCCTCATAGAGGCGGTTCTAACAAGTACCCACAACCATAGGTTCAGGGTGCTCGTTAGGACAGCCTCATTGAGGCGGTTCTAACGAGTACCCACAACCTATGTCTTGGAGCAGAAATAAAGAAAATAATGTATATGCCTGTAAACCCCAATTTTCTCTATATAAAGTGGGGTTTAGAGGGGTCTTAATTTCACAGACTTGTTGACCTGATGTGTGCAACAAAGCAGAGGCATGTTTCAACCTGAACATCCCTGCATTCTGTCCAACATTTTCACCTAACTCCGCATCTATGCATTACCAAAACACGCCTATACAAGTACATTGTCACCTTTATCGCCGAAAAAACGAAAATTTTAAGATGAAGAATTGTGATATTTTGCTTATTTCCGCTCAAAACATAGATTGTGGGTACTTGTTAGAACCGCCTCATTGAGGCGGTTCAAACAAGTACCCACTATCTATATTTAAGAGCAGAAATAAGAAAACCAAGTTTTACTATATAAAAGTGGGGTTCAAGGGGGTCAAACTTATATAGGCGTGTTTTCCTGATGGAAACTGTGCACATCTGACTCCCACTTGCAATTAGGAGCTGCCAATTTTGATATATGCTGAGTTCGAAATATTCATTCATGGATATTGGCGATATCAGCAGAGGACATTTTGAAATATTTGCCTTTTTTCCTATGAAGACAAGTTGCATGAGATGTCAAGTCCTGTTTTCATGGAAAAATAAGAAAAATATCAGCAATTTGTCATCTGGTGAGTGAGCTCAGCGAGTGATAAAAGTTAACTATGATAAATATGTATGGTGCTGTGAACATGTGAGAATGTTGATAAGTGTGTGTGTACGTGATTTCTTTTAAATATTTATTCACTTTTCTCCATGACAAAACTTAGCTACGCAGTACCGGAGTCAATTTTTCTGTATATTTACCCTGCGTTTTTAGCTCACCGTCACGTAGTGACGAGGTGAGCTTTTGGGATCACTTTTTGTCCGTCGTCCGTCGTGCGTGCGTCCGTCGAGCGTGCGTGCGTCCGTGCGTGCGTAAACAATTTCTTTAAACGACATCTCCTCCTAAACCACTGATCGGATTTTGACCAAACTTCACAGGAATGATCCTTAGGTGGTCCCCTTTCAAAGTTGTTCAAATGGTTCCGGTCCGTTGCACATCTAGGTCACAGGAGCAAAAAATAGATTTTTTTCACCAAAAACTTAAAAAATCTTCTTCTCTGAAACCACAAGGCCCAGGTCTTTGATATTTGGTATGAAGCTTCATCTAGTGGACCCCTACCAAGATTGTTCAAATTATAATGCTGGGGCCAAAAATGCCCCCGCCCCGGGGCCCTTTGGTTTTACATAGGCTTATATAGGGAAAATCTTTAAAAATCTTCTTCTCTGAAACCACAAGGCCCAGGTCTTTGATATTTGGTATGAAGCTTCATCTAGTGGACCCCTACAAAGATTGTTCAAATTATAGTGCTGGGGCCAAAAATGCCCCCGCCCCGGGGCCCTTTGGTTTTACATAGGCTTATATAGGGAAAATCTTTAAAAATCTTCTTCTCTGAAACCACAAGGCCCAGGACTTTGATATTTGGTATGAAGCTTCATCTAGTGGACCCCTACCAAGATTGTTCAAATTTTAGTGATGGGACAAAAAATGCCCCCGCCACGGGGCCCTTTGGTTTTACATTGGCTTATATAGGGAAAATCTTTAAAAATCTTCTTCTCAGAAACCACAAGGCCCAGGTCTTTGATATTTGGTATGAAGCTTCATCTAGTGGACCCCTACCAAGATTGTTCAAATTATGGTGCTGGGGCAAAAAATGCCCCCGCCACGGGGCCCTTTGGTTTTACATTGGCTTATATAGGGAAAATCTTTAAAAATCTTCTTCTCTGAAACCACAAGGCCCAGGTCTTTGATATTTGGTATGAAGCTTCATCTAGTTGACCCCTACCAAGATTGTTCAAATTACAGTGCTGGGGCCAAAAATGCCCCCGCCCCGGGGCCCTTTGGTTTTACATAGGCTTATATAGGGAAAATCTTTAAAAATCTTCTTCTCTGAAACCACAAGGCCCAGGTCTTTGATATTTGGTATGAAGCTTCATCTAGTGGACCCCTACCAAGATTGTTCAAATTTTAGTGCTGGGACAAAAAATGCCCCCGCCACGGGGCCCTTTGGTTTTACATTGGCTTATATAGGGAAAATCTTTAAAAATCTTCTTCTCTGAAACCACAAGGCCCAGGTCTTTGATATTTGGTATGAAGCTTCATCTAGTGGACCCCTACCAAGATTGTTCAAATTATAGTGCTGGGGCCAAAAATGCCCCCGCCACGGGGCCCTTTGGTTTTACATAGGCTTATATAGGGAAAATCTTTAAAAATTTTCTTCTCTGAAACCACAAGGCCAAGGACTTTGATATTTGGTATGAAGCTTCATCTAGTGGACCCCTACCAAGATTGTTCCAATTTTAGTGCTAGGGCAAAAAATGCCCCCGCCACGGGGCCCTTTGGTTTTACATTGGCTTATATAGGGAAAATCTTTAAAAATCTTCTTCTCTGAAACCACACGGCCCAGGTCTTTGATATTTGGTATGAAGCTTCATCTAGTGGACCCCTACCAAGATTGTTCAAATTACAGTGCTGGGGCCAAAAATGCCCCTGCCCCGGGGCCCTTTGGTTTAACATAGGCTTATATAGGGAAAATCTTTAAAAATCTTCTTCTCTGAAACCACAAGACCCAGGACTTTGATATTTGGTATGAAGCTTCATCTAGTGGACCCCTACCAAGATTGTTCAAATTATAGTGCTGGGACAAAAAATGCCCCTGCCACGGGGCCCTTTGGTTTTACATAGGCTTATATAGGGAAAATCTTTAAAAATCTTCTTCTCTGAAACCACAAGGCCCAGGACTTTGATATTTGGTATTAAGCTTCATCTAGTGGACCCCTACCAAGAGTGTTCAAATTATAGTGCTGGGGCAAAAAATGCCCCTGTCCCGGGGCCCTTTGATTTTACATAGGCTTATATAGGCAAAATCTTTAAAAATCTTCTTCTCTGAAACCGCTAGGCCCAGGTCTTTGATATTTGATGTGTAGCTTCATCTAGTGGACCTTTGCCAAGATTGTTCAAATTTTAGCCTTTGTTGATGTTTGGTATGAAGCTTCACCTTTAAGACCTCCCTCAACATTATGCACATTAAAGCCCTGGGGCCAATAATGGCCCTCTCTGGGGCCCACTTGTTACACTATGGATCAGGTGAGCGATCCAGGGCCATGATGGCCCTCTTGTTGTTGGTTATAAAGTTTATATTGTAGAAAACAGCAGGAAAATAAATGCATTATATGAACCTATGTATTTTAAAAAGCAACATTAGCATGGTTAAAACATAGCACAAGATAGATTAGGAAGTGTCCTGAGGATAATTAAGGGATAATTTTTCCTTATTCTTTGCTAGAAACTAGGGCTGGCTAATCGGAGCTGAAAAGATAATCGATTATCAGTCCTGTCATTGTGATCGATAATCGATTAGTAATCGCTAAGATTTTTGTCATTATTTTACCTGTCTGGCTGTCTGTCTGAGCATGACTCTTACCATATGTTGCACTTTACAATATGTATATTTGAACAGACAGGCCTGGGCAAACAGCGTAGACCCAGATAAGACGCCGCAGAATGCGGCGTCTCATCAGGGTCTGCACTGTTTGCCACTCATTCCGCTATTTTAGGCATAACTTTGGGTAGTAAATTGTACCTGTCAAGTAATGGATTAAAAGCAAATCAGAAATGATAATCATTTTTGTGGAATTTATCGATCGATTAATCGATTATATGATTAATCGTGGCAGCCTTACTAGAAACGCATTGTGGAAGCTTGTTAGAATTGCCTGTAACAGTTATCCTGGTATCCATGAAAGTGACAAGGTACAGTCGAACTTCAATGGCTCGAACACCTTTGGGACCTCGAAAATCTGTTCGAGATTTGGGTAGTTCGAGCCACTGAGGTTACTGTCGGGAGGCATAAAGAGATACTTTTAGACATCTTTTCGGTGTTCTATAATGAAAACTGATGCTGTGTGTACTCATTAGAATCGCCTCATCGAGGCGATTCTAACGAGTACACACAGCATACATTTGCAAGATAAAAGACAGCAATCTCCTTAATTATCCCCGACCATTTCTTATGTAGAGAATTTCGCTAGGGACTCAAGAATCGGTTCGACGCATCCATGGTAAACGAGCCATCGGTGTTCGAGCCATCGAAGTTCTACTGTATTCTGATTTCTCTATAGACACTGCTGTTGGTGTAGGAAAGTAGGAAAAATAAGGAAATCTACACCAAACAGATGTATGGCCAGCCTGTTCTAACAACTACCCACAACAAATGTTTGAATGGAGAAAGAAGAAAAATGTACCCAAATTATCGTCAGTACTCCTCCTCTCGAGCTATGAATTTGTTTATAACCCTTCAACCCTGCAGGATGATACAGCTACCTATGCAAACAGTGTAGATCCAGATGCAGCTGCATATAATGAGCAGTCTCATCAAGATTAACACTTTTTGCCATCTCTTTTATGCTTGTTGACTAAACCCTAATTTACAAGATGGGTACGAGCCCCCGCCCATCGGGGTTTGAAGAAATAGATGGGCTGCATGATGCTTCCACGCAGAGCTGAAACCGACCCGCACACGAGTACTGGTAAACCGTTTAGAGGATCTAAATAAGTTCTGAAGTTAGATCCTTTGGAAGCAAGGAATACACCAAATAAACGAAAATAGCAGACTCGGTTTTATTGAGTCTGTTCATGACCAGTACTGAAATATGCAACACTGGCCACGCCCTCTAGCACCGGCTTAAGCAGAACTCTATTTTCAAAACGATACCAAATGAACTCAATGATCCCAAAGGACCAGAAAATATAATCTGCACTATGATGATGTACGGGGAGACGTTTTACAGCCGCCACACGGCACAACACCAGCTACAGTGAAAATAAATAAGTTCTGAAGTTAGATCCTTTGGAAGCAAGGAATACACCAAATAAACGAAAATAGCAGACTCGGTTTTATTGAGTCTGTTCATGACCAGTACTGAAATATGCAACACCGGCCACGCCCTCTAGCACCGGCTTAAGCCTTACCAGGCAATGTGGTGCTTGTCGGCCCGTCCATGGTTATAAACCCTATTGGTTTCATTGGGCGGCAGGGCTTGAGATGTCATTTCATCCCAATGTCGGGTAAAAGTCCCACAAAATTGGAAGTGATGTCTCCAAAATGACCTTTACATTGTTGACATGGACGTTAAACTTCAAATCAAACAAACAAACAAACAAGATGGGTACAGCTGCCTTTGCAAACCGTGTAGATACTGATGAGATGGCTCTTAATGAGCCATCTCATCAGGATCTACACGGTGTGCCCTCTCCTTAAAGACTGTTCACTAAACTGACAATTTACAAGAATGCGTGAGTCCAGCTTTTAAGATGGAGTGTCTGCTGCAGGAATACAGGGTCAAAAAGGTTAATTAACCCATTATATACTAGTTGACTCTTCCATTGCTATATGTTGGACAAGTCCATTTGTCATATAAGGGGAGTCAGACCTATTTTTCCGTTTTCATTCTGTTTTTGAAGGAAAATTGTTTTAGCAAATAGTGCAGGCCCTGATCAGACGCCGCATACTGTGGCGTCTGATCTTGGCCTGCACTGTTTGCCAAGCTACCACTTTAGGGGTTTCTCGCATCCAATGGGTTAAGCAATTTGAAATAGATACAATGTTCCAAAATGATCTCATAAGTGCAGCATAAAAATCTGAGGTATGCCAAACAAAATACCATAAATAAACAACATTATGAACATGGATGGTTTCCGTTGGGAAGCTACAAACAGCAAAGAAATCCAAGATGCACCAAATGATCATTTATAACAGTTAGCGCTCTTGGGATGTTTTCTGAGCACAGGGAACAGGTGCCCAGTGGCCTAAGGGTCTGAAATTTGGCCTGGGACCAAAGTTTTGAAAAAAAGGCCTATTACTTTAATGTAAAATTTACATTTAAGTAAGTCTATGTGCCCCAAAAAAAATGCTTAGTCGGGATACATATCCTTGTGAGCAGGTTTGAACTGGGGAAAAAAGTGTACCAAATGACTGAAAATAGATAAAATGGTTGGTTTAACCCATTTAGTACCAGATACCCCAAAACGGGTACCCTGGCAAACAGTGCAGGCCCAGATCAAACACTGCAGAATGCGGCGTCTGATCTTGGCCTTCACTGCTTGCTAAAAGTTCAGCCATTTTCCAAATAAATTTTGAAGAAAACACAACCTGACACCCCTACATTTTGAAGTGGACTCCTGCTATATATAAGGAGGAAGATTCCATTTGGTACTAAAAGGGTTAAACAATCAGGTGAGAAATGAAAAAGTATGGTTTTAGCTTTATTTTAAAAAAGAGTGAGGTCAATGTGAGTGGAAAGTAACTAAAAGCTCAGTCTAGGTGATTGCTGTTATTTTTTTATTTTGTTCATGTATGTTTAAAGATATTTTGATGAAAAATATATATATGTTCATCACATAGTGCTTTTAGATATTTTTAAAATAGAAGTGAAAGCAATGATCAAGAATCGATACAATTAACCCACAGCTCCCATCAGTGACACAAAAGGGAAAGAAACACAATCATGAAAGAACAAGAACCTAATGAAAACATCAATAGTGGAAAGCCAAAAGGACAGTTACTAAAATGGCCAATTGGCTATCCGAAACAAAAAGATATAAGCGACAGACACATTCAAAGACAAACCATATCAAAAATAAACTGGGACAGAAGAACCGCTTTGGAACGGTCAGTGAAACCAATTTCACTGGGGGCTTAAGTTGATTTTATGCGGCGCAATCCTCGCCCTTACTTCATCGCGATTTAGACAAATAACTTGTTCAGTCCGATGAAGGCCTCCTAACTCATCTCCAAGAACACAAAAATCAAACAACCATAGAGATGAAACAATGGTGAGGACTCAACAGCAAGAAACCACTGAAATGCTAGAGCAAAAGAAAACCAAAAGTTAGACTCTGATGGGCCCAACCAGAGACAGAGTATCAGGTACCAACCAACATTACCTACATAAGTAAGCCTTTACGCTGGAACCATCATAGAATCTGAGGCCTGACCCACTGGTGTGCAATTAAAGAGGGAAGCAAAGTTACCAACTGTGATTGGGTTAACTACCATGTCAGCTCTGTATTGTCAAAGGGATCCACCAACCCCCTCACCCACCTGGGTGCACTTGGGGCCTGACCCTCAATGTCCACAAGGTGCCCAGATAGTGACATACAAGTCATCTCTTTATTAGCTCCACTGGCCAAAGGCCAGCGGGGCTATTGTCATGGCCCTGTGTCCGTCGTGCGTCAGTGCGTTAACTTTTTCTTTAAACATCTTCTCCTCCTAAACTACTGGGCCAATTGTAACCAAACTTCACAGGAATGTTCCTTACATAGTCCTCTTTTAAATTCCTTCAAAGAATTTTGTTACACCCAGAACTCTGGTTGCCATGGCAACAAAACCACAAAAATTAAAAATCTTTAAAAATCTTCTCCTCCAAAACCACCTGTTGGATTTCATTTTTATTTTGCATGACTGTTTCTTGGGTTGACCTCTTTCAGATTCCTTGAAGAAATTTTGATCCGACAAAAAACATGGCCGCCATGGGCGGGGCTTATTTTCCCTATTTAACATATAGTGTAATGCTAAAACATCTTCTCCTAAACTATTGGGCCCATTGTAACCAAACTTCACAGGAATGTTCCTTACTTAGTCCTCTTCTAAATTCCTTCAAAGAATTTTGTTACACCCAGAACTCTGGTTGCCATGGCAACAAAATAACACAAAAAATTAAAAATCTTCTCCTCCAAAACCACCTGTTGGATTTCATTTTTATTTTGCATGAATGTTCCTTGGGTGGACCTCTTTCAGATTCCTTGAAGAAATTTTGCTCCAACAAAAAACATGGCCGCCATGGGCGGGGCTTATTTTCCCTATTTAACGTATAGTGTAATGCTAAAACATCTTCTCCTCCTAAACTACTGGGCCAATTGTAACCAAACTTCTCAGGAATGTTCCTTACTTAGTCCTCTTCTAAATTCCTTCAAAGAATTTTGTTACACCCAGAACTCTGGTTGCCATGGCAACAAAACCACACAAAAAAAAAAAAAAATCTTCTCCTCCAAACCCACCTGTTGGATTTCATTATCCCCTCGCACAACATAGTTGTGAGGGGGGATATAGCATTTGTCCCGTACGTACGTACGGACTTTTGTCATCGCTCTAGCGCCACGTACTTACGTACTTTTGTCATCGCTCTACCGCCATGTACGTACGTACGTACTTTTGTCATCGCTCTAGCGCCTACATTTCTTGACCGATTTTAATATAACTTCACACGAACGTTCCTTACGACAATATCTGGTGCAAGATCGACTTTCAAGGTCATGACCTCTAGGTTAAGGTCACTCTGGCTATTTTTTGAAAAACTTTGTCATGGCTCTAGCGCCTACATTTCTCCCCCAATTTCAATATAACTTCAAACAAATGATCGTTATAAAAATATCTCGGGCGAGTTTGACTTTCAAGGTCATTACCTCAAGGTCAAGGTCACTGTGGCTATATTTAGAAAAACATTGTCATCGCTCTAGCGCTTACATTTCTTCACCAATTTCAATATAACTTCACACAAATGATCCTTATAAAAATATCTCGAGCGAGTTCCACTTTCAAGGTCATGGCTTCAAGGTCAAGGTCACAGTGGCTATTTTTAGAAAAACTTTGTCATCGCTCTAGCTCCTACATTTCTTCACTGATTTCAATATAACTTCACGCAAATGTTCCTTATGACAATATCTTGAGCGAGTTGGACTTTCAAGGTCATGACCTCAAGGTCACTGTGGCTATTTTTAGAAAAACTTTTTCATCGCTCTAGCGCCTACATTTCTTCACCAATTTCAATATAACTTCACACAAATGTTCCTTATAAAAATATCTCCAGCGAGTTCGACTTTCCATCTCATGGCCTCAAGGTCAAGGTCACGGAGGCTATTTTTAGAAAAAACTTTGTCATCACTCTATCCCCTATATTTCTTCACTGATTTCAATATAACTTCATACAAATGTTCCTTATGACAATTTCTCAAGCGGGTTCGACTATCAAGGTCAAGGCCTCAAGGTCAAGGTCACTGTCGCAGAGATCTTTTTGTGACTCGAAGCCTTGTTATCTCCACGACAATGGAATTTAATTTTAATCCAAGTAAACAACAATACTCCTTTTTTAATTTTATTTCCCACAGCAACACACCTGAATTCACCTTTATTCCGTTTTAGAATGCCACTGACAAGCACCCAAATGCTTAGTTTAATACCTGTTTTAAGGTGCTAAAACTGCACAAACTATTCATGCAGCACGTGAATTAAATGTAGCCCGTGAATCAAATGCATCTAGCACGTGAAACAAATGAAGATCCGCCGGAGCTTCATATTATGCACGTGAACATTACAATAATGACGGAGTGAAGGTGAAATCAGTACAGAACGATAAGGAAAGTTCAATGTTCGCACACTTAGCGACACTCCCACCGGAGGGTTGAAGAATGGAGTGCGAGTATTTACTCAATATGTTCGTCTTATTCCTTGACTGTAGTAATTATTACATCAATGACTTTATCGCCAATATATCGTGTCTGCTTTCTATATAAGTTATAAAATGTTTGTGTTTTTGTCCTCATCTGTGAAACGTCGATCGCCTTTTCGTCATCGCTATCGATGACGATCACCTCAACATCATTTGTTGTCGTCTCGTTCGTCTGATCGTCTTTTTCATTGTTGTTTTCATCCATTTCAGTATATCCGTCACTTGAAACACAATCGTTATAATCTAGCACTGTCTCTACACTTTCGTTGTCATCATCATTAATCACCCCGTTCACAGCATCGTCACGCACCGAATCTACACTTGACTCCACTTCATTAGCTTTCACCTCAGCGTCATTTACATCCGACATATCTGAATCCGTTATATCACTATACTCAACACTTCCCACTAACACCGCACCGTTTCCACTGTTATTAGAATCAACACTACTCGTTTCACCGTTAATCTCAACCGACACAGAAGCGCAGCTGCTTTGATCCTGTACATTGAACTCAGAGATGGTCGTCATGTATCGTTCCCCGTATTCAGCCGCGTTCATTTCTCCAATCAAATCAAACACAGTATCATCTTCACTTTCTTTGTCGTAGTAAGCCTCCCTATCAATGATTCCACGAGGGGCCTTACACGCCGTTTCATGCGCTTTAAGTTTATCATAGCCATGTTTGTTTATCAAATGTTTTGAAAGGTAGCTCCGTCGCACATACTTTTTGACACAATTACCAATAGCACAGAACCAGAAATCTATGTCTTCATGAGATTCCCGGATGTGACGTTTCAGGTTTCTGTCATACTTGTAGGTATTGGGGCATTGACTACATTTGAACAGCGACATGCTATAAAAGACAAAAATACACTCTAAAGTGTAACTTGTTAAAACAAACAGGCCACCGTCAAGTCATTATATAAATTTCAAATCTCTGTTATGTAAATGTAGTGTAAGGTCCTGACGTTTTAAACACACCCATACATGTTCGCAATTAACTATTTAAACATAATGCTCCACTAAAAAACATTGTATACGTGTTTGCTATAAATGTAAGTGCAATAAATACCTGAGGTTTCAAAAGACAAGAATTCTCTCTTGTATGTAACTTTCCAAACAGATACACCACCGCAAAACTATTTCCAAATGTATATCTCCACTATAACTATGCAAGTAAAGTCCTGATTTGCACGCTTTTTGGAACCGTAAACAAAATATGTGACACCAGCTAAGTGCTCCGCTTACATATACACACTGTCCATGCACGGACTATCTTACAGGTAAATACACTACGACACAGCTCCGCCAGAATGAATGAACACACAATTTAATGCACGGGATTTTTAACTTGTAAAACTACTACAACACAGCTCCGCCAGAATGCATGAACATACAATTTTATGCACGGGATGCACACTGATTTATCATTTTTAAATATCATGTGAATCACAGGATATCACTTATTTACACGATGTATTTACACTTCAATGAGCAATACTGAATTGCTGTTTACTGACACAATGATTGTTTTATTTTTTCTCTTGTTTGTTTTGCTGCAGCTCTCCCAGTGCGATCTTTCGTTTCCTGTTCCTTGGATACTGATCCTTGAGAAATACTCGAGTCATTACTCTCGGGTTCACTTGTGCAATTGTTCGATGTTTCAACTGGGTACAAGAGATTCAATGGACGAGCAATGACACGTCCAGAACACAGCGACACCTTAGCAGACTTACCCTGCCCTGCCCTACATCATAGTGTAGATTATATTTTCTTGTCCTTTGGGATCATTGATTCCATTGTGGAATTTTGAAAATATCTGAGGGTCACTGATGAGGCCTAATTGGCCGAAACTAGCTAGTCTGGCCCAGAAAACATGTACACTCCATATTTTTCACTTCTGTGGTGTATTCCTTGCTTCCAAAGGATAACCCTTTTATAGAACATATTTAACTTCACTACAGCTGGTGTGTGGGAATGTGTGGCGGCGGTAAAACGTCTCCCTGCCCTACATCATAGTGTAGATTATATTTTCTTGTCCTTTGGGATCATTGATTCCATTGTGGAATTTTGAAAATATCTGAGGGTCACTGATGAGGCCTAATTGGCCGAAACTAGCTAGTCTGGCCCAGAAAACATGTACACTCCATATTTTTCACTTCTGTGGTGTATTCCTTGCTTCCAAAGGATAACCCTTTTATAGAACATATTTAACTTCACTACAGCTGGTGTGTGGGAATGTGTGGCGGCGGTAAAACGTCTCCCTGCCCTACATCATAGTGTAGATTATATTTTCTTGTCCTTTGGGATCATTGATTCCATTGTGGAATTTTGAAAATATCTGAGGGTCACTGATGAGGCCTAATTGGCCGAAACTAGCTAGTCTGGCCCAGAAAACATGTACACTCCATATTTTTCACTTCTGTGGTGTATTCCTTGCTTCCAAAGGATAACCCTTTTATAGAACATATTGAATGTAAGAGCGTTATCACTCACTATCTCCACTGGAGAGCCTCTCTGAGAAATGAATCGGCGCAAAGCGAGAAGAAATTCTTCTGTAGTCATATCTAGTACTAGTTCTTGATGTACAGCTCGAATAACAAGGCACGTAAATAGGCACACCCATACTTTATTTGTTCCTTCATTTGTTCTTATATATAGGGGTCCTAAATAGTCTAGTCCTGTCCTCGAAAATGGTGTTGCCTCTCTTATCCGCTTTCCAGGGAAAGGAGGCATAGCAGGTAGTTTGTAAGGTCCTCCTTCGTGACGACGGCAAACTAAGCATGACTGAATAACACTCTTCACTGCCGCTCTTCCGTGTGGTATCCAGTACTTGTGTCTTATTTGACTCAGACACTGAGACACACCACTGTGTAAGCTTTGCTTGTGTACTTTTTCAATCATAAGATGTGTAAATCTTTCATTTTTGGGTAGTAACACGGGTCGTCTTGCACTTTCACTTATGTTGGCTTGATCTATTCTACCTTTACAACGCAATATTCCATCTGCGTCAAGATAGAGACCCAACTGCTTTTTCAAGTTATTTGGTTTGTCCGTTGCAATTGAATCAAACACTTCTTGGTAGTTCTTTCTCTGAACATGTTTCACCCACATATTTTCAGCCGCACACATTTCTGAACTTGAAAGAGATCCTCTCAGACTGCTTGATTTCCTCAGTTTGTTGATGAAACGAAGTGCCAAGGCTGTCACTCTCAGCAAATTTGTAATCGATGAATATCTTTCACTTTCAATTCCAAGCGGAGTACACTTTCTGAGACCAAAAGTTGTTGGTCCATTAACAGCTTTAGGTGTGTTAAGCAATCCCGTTTCTTTCACTGACTTTGCTTTCTTTAATTCTGTCTCATACTGAGCATTTATTTGTTCATTATTCTCAATTGCTGAGTTTGGCCATTCTTGCTCCGCTACTGTCAACCAGCTCGGTCCGTACCACCAAAGACTGTTTTCCTGGAGTTTTGGTACAGTAGTTCCACGTGTCGCTACATCTGCTGGGTTTTCAGTTGTAGAAACATAACGAAACACAATATCACCTTCTCGATTTATTTCCTGAACTCTGTTTCGCACGAACACGGATAGCTCCTTTTCAGAATTTATCCATCTCAGAACACACTGAGAATCTGTCCACAGGTAGGTGCTTTCAATGAATACTTTCAGTTGTTCCTTGACAAACCTCAAACACCTCACTCCAATAAGTACAGCCATCAGCTCCAACCTTGGTATTGTCATCTTCTTTATCGGAGCCAACCTTGTTTTTGAAAAGATGAGATCTGCCTTTGATTTATGTTTTCCGCTAGTTTGGAGTAGATACACTACAGTCGCATAGGCGTGATTTGAAGCATCACAGAAACAGATAAGGTGATAGTTGATGTCCTCAGTATCCCCATTTATGGCAATACAGCGTCTGACCTGAAGTTCTGATAATCTAGAAACCTCCAAACGTATTGTTGACCACACCTCAAAGTCTTCCTTGTCCAGAGAATCATCCCATTCAAGATGTTTGTTCCACAATGTTTGAAGTAACACCTTACCCTTCAGTATCACGGGAGAACACAGCCCTAGGGGATCGAACACTGATGCAATTTCTTTTAATATGTTCCTTTTGCTGGCACTTGTTGACTCAAACAGCATATTCGGTTTCGTCATAGAAATAGAATCACTCTCGATATGCCATGTATGACCTAGAACCTTCACTGCATCACAACATACACTATCAGCACTATCTATGACCTTGTTCACTTCACTGTTACTTGAAATCCATTCACGCAGGTTCATTGACGCGTCTTTGAAGATCGATTTTGCACTGCGATAAAGATGAATTGCTTGCTCTACATCATTTGTTCCTGTGATCAAATTGTCAACGTATATATCCGTTTTCAGTTTCGTTGCAATTTCGTTTTCATATGAGTCCAAATGACTTTCAATCGTTGCTCCCAACAGAAATGGACTTGAAATAAGACCAAATGGAACTCGACAGAATCTATACTCTTGTAGGTTATCACTTTCAACTCTAGTTTCTCCACTTTCCTTTAACCACACAAATCTAGTCACATCTCTCTGGCTAGGTTGCAGCCCTATTTGAAGAAAAGCTTTCTCTATGTCGGCAACGATAGCTATTTGGTGTAACCTAAATCTCATCAACAACCCACACAGATCGTTCAACATGACTGGCCCTCTGTAGAGACAATCATTCAAGCTGTTGTACTCTTTCCTGGTCTTGGCAGAAGCATCGTACACTACCCGAAGTTTAGTGGTGGGTTTATGTGGATTGATAACTGCGTGGTGAGGCAGGTAATGCCTTGGTCCATTCACCAATGTGTAGTCAGCCTTTTCAATGACCCCCTTGTTCAATTGGTCCTGTATAATCGTGTTGTACTGCTTCATTAACTCAGGTTTATGTCTCATTCGTGCTACGTTTGACTTCAATCGACCTATTGCGAGCTCTCGGTTAAGGGGTAAATCCGGTATTTCTTCCTTCCATGGCCAAATAACTTGATACCGACCGTCCTTAAAGGTCAAAGTTTCTTTGAAACGTTTCTTTGCCAGCTCGTCATTTGTTGTAATCAGATTATCAAGAATCCCAATGCTTTCAATGTTCCAGAAATCTTCAAGATCTGGTTTGGTAGGTATGACATTGTCAACACTTTGAAATACACTCGTTGATGTTATGTTTGTCCCATAAGTCAAAGTCAACATACTTGTTTCTTCTTGATTAGACACACCTTCAGTTGTACGTCCTGTTAATATCCATCCAAGCTTGGAAGCAAGGAGATAAAGGCCTGGCTGCACTTCAATTTTCTGAGTCAGAATGATATCTAGGTAATAATCATTACCCACAAGTAACTCAACATCAGCAGACTCTGTTTCGGATGGAATTGTGTCCGCCATATCAAGGCTCCTTACAAGATGGTCTATATTTTGAGAATCACAAAACTTCAAAGCTTTTCGCTGAACGGATCCACTAATAACAGGCACAATATTGACAGTTATATCTAGATATTGTCCATTGTTTAGTTTAATGCTCAATCTTGTCTGTGAGGTCTTAATTGACTTTGGTTTGTTACTGCCAAATGTAACTAAATTGATCGATTCCTCAGATTCTCTTTTAAGCTGTAACTTCCCCGCTAAACTTTCTGACACATATGTTCTTTGTGAGCCGGAGTCCAAAAGAATTCGAACTTTTTCACATCTTGAATTATACTGACTTTTAATCTCCGTTTTTGCTGTCTGCATTAGTACCATCTCTCCAGATGAAACAAGTGCATTTTCACTGGCATAGGCAGCATTTTCTGTCGGTAACTCAACTACTTCCTCTGTAAGGTGAGTACTTGAAGTGTTCGAACTGAATTTCTTCTGGCACAAACTCCGGTGATGATCATTCACTTCACCACAATGAACACATGTCTTTCCTTTTTTGCAGTCTTTGGCTTTGTGTCCTGGTTTTAAACACTTAAAGCAGCTGCCTTTTAGTTGCTTTTTCCTTTCAGCAACTGTTCTATATTTAGGACATTCATCGCTCCAGTGTCTTTGTTCACAAAATCTGCACTGGTCGTAATATCTTGTAGCAGAAGGCTGATTGGTGTTGGCAACTAATGCCTCCGCCGAGCCTATAAATGATTTAGAACTTGATGCCTGTTTACCTTGCGAAGGTGGCGAGAATGGCGTCTTCCGGTCTGTCTGATTGTAAAACTGTCTGCTGTTATTACTCATTGCAGGGCCAGACCTTGGTCGGTTATCAGGTTGGGTTTGGTTGTTCCTTTTGAACAGGGATTCAGTCGAATTGCCTTTCTTTTCTGAATGTTCTCGAGCTGTTATGTACTCATGCAGTCTGTATCGCAATGAGTCAACTGTCCACTTCTTGTTAGCTCCGTGTTGCATCTCCAGTTGAAGGAGCACTTCCTCTGGCAATTTTGCCCGTATCATGGATACAAACACGTCCTGGTTCACATCTTGTTTTAAACTTTCAAGACTACGGAGATGTTTTTCCATGGTGTCTTGCAAGTTCCGTAAGTTGCCTGTCCTATTTATGGCTGGGGTCAAACTGATCATTTGATTATAATGAAGGTCTATTACCTCCTGTTTGTTGCCAAATCTCTCTTTCAGGATACCAATGGCAACTTCGTAATTTTCCTTTGATAAAGCCAACCCTTGTATAGCACCTCTGGCTTCCCCACTTACTTTACTTTTCAGGTAATTGAATTTCTCTATGCTCGATATCTTCTTATTGTTATGAACAGCATTTTCAAAGGCGTCCCAAAATTCGGACCACTTAAGTTTGTCGCCAGAGAAAGTAAGCATGTCCAGCTTTGGTAATTTCACTGTTGTTGCTAACTCTTTTTCCCTCCGTTCTTGTTTCTCCATAAACTCGTGTTGCTGTTTCATTTGGTTCTTTACAATTTCATTCATTTGCTTTTGCAATCCAATTATTTGATCCATTCCATATTTTTCTTTGTCTTCAACCAAGTGCACTTTTTTGACTGCAATGCCTTCTTCCATTTGTTTCAAATGTAATGAACACTCAATTGCTTTATCACACACAGTTTCATTTTCTGTTATAAGTAAGTCGGTCAACTCTGTATCAGAGTCTCCAACAGCCTCCGCCAACTTCTCAGTTTGATTCTCAACTTTGTCACCATATAATTGCAGTCGTTGTACACAATTGTTGATCTTAAAAATGAGCTCCGCCTCATCAAACAGGTCTGTATCAATTGCCAACAAATCACATGCAATATTTATTTCTTTCTTTAGGATGTTCACGTATCTCGTTCGAACACCCTTCAAGTAAGGCACATTTGCAGCCATTTTGTAGCTGGCACTTTGGAAACACGTACCCTGTACACGCTAAACGTAATTTAATGCACGTACCTTTTTGTTTCCTGTGTCTGCTCCCGGGTTCCGGCACCAAACTTTTGTCGCAGAGATCTTTTTGTGACTCGAAGCCTTGTTATCTCCACGACAATGGAATTTAATTTTAATCCAAGTAAACAACAATACTCCTTTTTTAATTTTATTTCCCACAGCAACACACCTGAATTCACCTTTATTCCGTTTTAGAATGCCACTGACAAGCACCCAAATGCTTAGTTTATATACCTGTTTTAAGGTGCTAAAACTGCACAAACTATTCATGCAGCACGTGAATTAAATGTAGCCCGTGAATCAAATGCATCTAGCACGTGAAACAAATGAAGATCCGCCGGAGCTTCATATTATGCACGTGAACATTACAATAATGACGGAGTGAAGGTGAAATCAGTACAGAACGATAAGGAAAGTTCAATGTTCGCACACTTAGCGACAGTCACTGTGGCTATTTTTTTAGAAAAACTTTGCCATTGCTCTAGCGCTTACATTTCTTCACCAATTTCAATATAACTTCAAACAAATGATCGTTATAAAAATATCTCGGGCGAGTTTGACCTTCAAGGTCATGATCTCAAGGTCAAGGTCACTGTGGCTATATTTAGAAAAACATTGTCATCGCTCTAGCCCTTACATTTCTTCACCAATTTCGATATAACTTCACACAAATGATCCTTATAAAAATATCTCGAGCGAGTTCCACTTTCAAGGTCATGGCTTCAAGGTCAAGGCCACAGTGGCTATTTTTAGAAAAACTTTGTCATCGCTCTAGCTCCTACATTTCTTCACTGATTTCAATATAACTTCACACAAATGTTCCTTATGACAATATCTTGAGCGAGTTGGACTTTCAAGGTCATGACCTCAAGGTCACTGTGGCTATTTTTAGAAAAACTTTTTCATCGCTCTAGCGCCTACATTTCTTCACCAATTTCAATATAACTTCACACAAATGTTCCTTATAAAAATATCTCCAGCGAGTTCGACTTTCCATCTCATGGCCTCAAGGTCAAGGTCACTGTGGCTATTTTTAGAAAAAACTTATCACTCTATCGCCTATATTTCTTCACTGATTTCAATATAACTTCACACAAATGTTCCTTTTGACAATTTCTCAAGCGGGTTCGACTATCAAGGTCAAGGCCTCAAGGTCACTGTGGCTATTTTTTTTAGAAAAACTTTGCCATTGCTCTAGCGCTTACATTTCTTCACCAATTTCAATATAACTTCATACAAATGTTCCTTATGACAATATCTCTAGCGAGTTCCACTTTCAAGGTCAAGGTCACTGTCTATTTTTAGAAAAACTTCGTCATCCCTCTAGCACTTACATTTCTTCATCGATTTCAATATAACTTCACACAAATGTTCCTTATGACAATATCTCGCCATTTCGACTTTCAAGGTCAAGGTCACTATGGCTATTTTTAGAAAACTTTGTCATCGCTCTAGCCCCTACATTTCTTCACTGATTTCAATATAACTTCACACAAATGTTGCTTATGACAATACCTTGTATGAGTTCCACTTTCAAGGTCAATGTCACTGTGGCTATTTTTAGAAAAACTTTGTCATTGCTCTAGCGCTTACATTTTTTCACCCAATTTCAATATTACTTCACACAAATGTTCCTTAAAACAATATCTCTAGTGAGTTCCACTTTCAAGGTCAAGGTCACTGTGGCTATTTTTAGAAAAACTTTGTCATGGCTCTAGCGCTTACATTTCTTCACCCATTTCAATATAACTTCACACAAATGTTCCTTATGACAATACCTCGAGCGAGTTTGACTTTCAAGGTCAAGGTCACTGTGGCTATTTTTAGAAAAACTTTGTCATTGCTCTAGTGCTTACATTTTTTCACCAATTTCAATATAACTTCACACAAATGTTCCTTATGACAATATCTCGAGCTATTTAGACTTTCAAGGTCAAGGTCACTGTGGCTATTTTTAAAAAAACTTTGTCATCACTTTAGCGCCTACATTTAATGATGGATTGTAATAGATGATGATGATTTCGTGTTTAACGACGCGTCAACCCTCTTGGTGGGTCATAAGCGTCAGTGGATTGTAATAGAACTTCACACAAATGTTTCTTATGATAATATCTCGACTTACTTCGACTTTCAAGGTCATGACCTCAAAGTCAAGGTCACTGTGGCTATCTTTAGAAAAACATCGCTCTACCGCCTGCATTTATTAACAGATTTTAATATAACTTCACACAAAAGATGCTTATGATAATATCTTGAGCAAGATCTATTTTCGTGGTCATGGCCTCAAGTCAAGGTCACTATGGCTATTTTTAGAGAAACGTCATCACTTTAGAATGTACATTTATTGGAGGATTTTTAAACAAACTTTACACAAATGTTGCATATGATAATATCTCAAGCAAGTTGGACTTTTGCCATTTCAGTGTTTTCCACACACGAAGTTGTCTAGTGCGAGGGGATTTGTATCGCATGCGATGCCTTGTTTTTATTTTGCATGAATGTTCCTTGGGTGGACCTCTTTTAGATTCCTTGAAGAAATTTTGATCCGACAAAAAACTGGCCGCCATGTAATGTAATGCTAAAAAAATCTTCTTCTGCAAAAGTACTTGTGGGATTTCATTGTAATTTGCATGAATTGTCCTTGGGTGGACTGTTGTCAGATTCCTTGAAAAAAATTTGATCTTACAAAAACACATGGCCGCCATGGGCGAGGCTTATTTTCACTATATAACATATAGTGTAATGCTGAAAATATTTTCTGCAAAAGTTCTTGTTTTATTTCATAGTTATTTGGCATGCATGTTCCTTGGGTAGACCTCTGTCAGATTCCTTGAAGAAATTTTGATCCGACAAAAAACATGGCTGCAGTGGGCAGGGTTTATTTTCATTATATAACATGTAGTGTAATGTTAAAAAAGTCTTCTCTTCTTCAAAAGTTCTTGTTTATTTATTTATTTATTTATTTAAAAGTACCTTCCTGTATCTGAATTAATCTCCTCCAATTTTGCTGACTAACACATATCTATAGAGGTCCACCTACAAATTGTCATTCTAAAATTCAAAACATCAGAAATTTCACTTGCCCATCACACTGGTGATAGAACTGATGTTTTCAACACAAACTCTATTTATATGACTTGATGTTTCAAAATAAATTCAAAATACTGAGGGAGATTGATTTATTAGACCTAATTATACTACAGTGTCAACAGTTCTCCAGATCCCTGAGGGTTAAAATGGCTTAGTTGAAAAGGGAGGCATACCGAATCCGACGGAGGAAAGGAAAAAATAAATAAAGAAAGAAATAAAAACATAAATCTGTTCATTTTTTAGCTCCACTGGCCAAAGACCGGCGGGTCTTATGTTATATGTTATGGCCCTGTGTCTGTTGTGCGGTTGTGCATCCGTGCGTTAACTTTTTTCTTTAAACATTTCCTCCTTAACTACTTGGTCGATTGTAACCAAACTTCACAGGAATGTTTCTCACATAGTCCTCTTCTGAATTCCTTCAAAGAATTTTGTTACATGCAGAACAAAATGGCATCGAAACCCCCAAAAAAATATTTTAAAATCTTCTCCTCCAAAACCGCTCAATGGATTTTATTCTTATTTTGCATGAATGTTCCTTGGGTGGACCTCTGTCAGATTCCTTGAAGAAATTTGGATCAGACAAAAAAACATGGCCACCATTGCCATGCCCCACATGACTGCCATGGCCATGCCCCTTGGCTCATTAGCTTTCAAAGACTTATATGGGGAAAAGTTTTAAAAACCTTCTCCTCCAAAACGGCTCAACTTAATGGATTTCATTCTTACTTTGCATGAATGTTCCTTGGGTGGACCTCTGTCAGATTCCTTGAAGCAATTTTGATCAGACAAAAAAACGTGGCCACCATGGACACGCCCATTGGCTAATTAGCTTCCATAGACTCATAAAGGGATCTTTTTTTTTTTTAATCTTCTCCTCCAAAACCGCTAAATGGATTTCATTCTTAATTTTCATGAATGTTCCTTGTGTCTACCATTGTCAGATTCATTGAAGAAATTTTGATCAGACAATAAACATGGCTGCCATGGCCACCACCTTTGGCTCATTAGCTTCCATAGACCAATAAACGTAAAAACTTCTTCTCTGAAACCATAAAGCCTAAAGCTAAGACATTTACAGTAAAACCTGTCTTAGTGGCCACCTCTATTAAGCAAGCAACCTGTCTTAAGCAAGCAGGCATTCAGTTCCCAAGAAAGGCAGATGTGTTAAATTTCACCTGTATTAAGCACTTGCTTAATACAGGTCGAACTGTAGTACAGTCCAGCCTGTGTTAAACAAGCACCTCAGGGATAATGAAAATGTGCTTGCTTAACACAGGTGCTTGCTTAATACAGGTGAATTTTAATGCATTTGCCTTTTTCGGGAACTAAATGCCTGCTTGCTTAAGACAGGTTGCTTGCTTAATAGAGGTGGCCACTAAGACAGGTTTGACTGTATGTAGCAAAGTTATGTGGTCACCTACTAAGTCCTGCGAACTATGACTTTTGAGTCCAAATTGGCAACGCCCCGGTGCTTAGTAGCTCCCATAGACTAATAATGACAAAATCTTGAAACTTTTCTCCTGAAACCATAAGGCCAAGAGCTTAGTATGTAGCAACTTGAAGTATTCAACTGCATAAATCCTGCCAACTATGCCCCTGGGGTCCAAATTGGCCACACCCTGAGGCCCATAAGCTCCCATAGACTTATACTGGGAAAAACTGACAAAAATCTTCTCTGATACCATCAGTGCCCAGAGCTTAGATATTAAGTATGCAGCAACGTCAAGTGGTCACTCAAATAAATCCTGCCAACAATGCCCCTGGGGTAAAAAATTGGTCACGCCCAGAGGCATATTAGTTCCCATAGACTTATTATAGGAAAAACTTAAAAAAAAAAAAAAGTCTTCTTCTCTGAAACCATAAGGCCCAGAGCTTTAGATATTTAGAACGGAGCAATGCCAAATGGTCACTCACATAAATCCTGCTAACCATGGCTCTGGGGTCCAAAAAATATAGAATGGACATTCCTTGGGTGGATCACTTGTTTCTTTTTTACCCATTGCATGCGGGAAAACCCTAAATTGGTACCTTGGCAAACAGTGCTGGCCCAGATCAGACCCCACAGAACACCATGTCTGATCAGGGCCTGCACTATTTGCTAACAGAATTTTCCATCAAAAATAGAAAAAAATAGGCCTGACACCCCTTATATGACAAATGGACTGGTCCAACATATAGCAATAGAAGAGTCCACTAGTATACAATTGGTTAATGTAATAAATATGACAATTGTCTGAAGTTAGCCGGTGGAGCGACAGGGCCTCTTGTTGTAAAAGGGATCCACCAACCCAACCCCCACCCCTGGTCACTATGAGTCACTGTTAGTTAGACTGAGCCTGTTCATCTCTGTCTGGTGCACAAGGACCTGGCCCTCAATGTCCACAAGGTGCCCAGATAGTGACATACAAGTCAGCTCTGTATTGTCAAAGGGATCCACAACCCCCTTCCCTGCTTGTCACCATGAGTTGTTAGTTAGACTGAGCCTGTTCATCTCCATCTGGTACACTAGCACCTGACCCTCAATGTCCACAAGGATCCCAGATAGTGACATACAAAACAGCTCTGTATAGTGACATACAAAACAGCTCTGTATAGTCAAAGTGATCCACCCCCCTCGTCACCATGAGTCATCGTGTCCACAAGGTGCCCAGATAGTGACATACAAGTCAGCTTTGTATTGTAAAAGGGAACTTTTGAAAGAGTTCTTCCTCAGCGGTACACTAGCTCCTGACCCTCAATGTCCACAAGGATCCCAGATAGTGACATACAAAACAGCTCTGTATAGTCAAAGTGATCCACCCCCCTTGTCACCATGAGTCATCTTGTCCACAAGGTGCCCAGATAGTGACATACATGTCAGTTTTGTATTGCAAAAGGGAACTTTGAAAGACTTCTTCCTCAAAAATGAAAACAATTTTGAAGGACCTCTCTGGGTTACAGAATGCTGTTTTCTTACGTCGCAACAAATGCTGGGGCTCGGAGCTAGCAAAGATGGTGATACAGAATCAGAAAATGTGAGTAGGGTGATAAGGGCTTCTGTATTTTGTGTTGGAAAACTGGTAGTATTATTATGTTATTAATCAAGTATGTATGTCACTATCTTGGCACCTTGTGGACAAGATGACTCATGGTGACAAGGGGGGTGGATCACTTTGACTATACAGAGCTGTTTTGTATGTCACTATCTGGGATCCTTGTGGACATTGAGGGTCAGGTGCTAGTGTACCATGATGATAGCCACCAGAGAAAAAAAATATATAACCCTTAAGCATGGAGCAATATAGAAATCCGGTTTTCTGTCCATTTTTTCGTCAAGCCCTCAGCATTTGTGACCATCCTAACTTTCACCTTAGTGTAAGAGTTCATTTCTCAAGGCGCGACATTCTTGTTTTTGTCATGCTTGTTATGCTCGTTTAAGCATGGGGTGATATAGAGCTTGGTTTTCCACCAGTAACGCAGTTGATAATCTGTTCGCCAATGTTTGTGTTAACCTTACTGTCAGCCCAAATGTTCATGGCTATTTCTCAAACTCATGGTAAGTAGTGCTAAACTCTGAGGTCCAGTTGTTCAAAGCATTGTTAGCTTGACATGCTCGTTAGTGATCATATTTTTAACTGTTCTGTCAAGTACAGTATCTAAAATTTTGGTATATTTGCTGAAAAAAATGTGAGCCGCTTTTGCATTTTTACAATAGGTTAACTAATGACATTGTTTGTTACTTTTGAACAACTGGCCCCTGGCAAAATTTTAATAAAATGTGTTTCAACAAGAAATTAAGACATGATTTGTATGTGAATAAGTTGGTAGGTTATGTAAAGGCAAATCTTAATGACTTCTACAGATAAATGAACAGTCAGAAAGGAAAAGAAGGCAATGTTTTCCACACCATAATAAAAGGAGGGAATAGAGTTGCTGAATCAAACTCTGAAATGGCAGAGGAACTGGTGGGCCAATTCAGTGATGTGTACTATGAAACTGAGTATAAAGCAGTTCTGTTAACGGATGGATCAGCCCTTTTCATGTATAGTATTGATCAAGTTACTTGAAGACTTGAATCCCTCTAAAGCTTTACGACCTGATGATTTGTTTTGTTTGATTTGAGGTTTAAGGTCCCCGTCAACACCGTATAGGTCATTTTGGAGACGTTTCTTCCGGTTTTGAGGGACTTTTACTCAACAATGAGATGAGATGACATCTCAAGTCCTTTCGACCAATGAAACCAAAAGAGCTTAAAAAGCATGGATGGTCTGACTTGCACTACTTTTCCTGGGTAGGCTTAGATCCTCTAAGCGGGTTTACCAGTACTCGTGTGTGGGTCGGTTTCAGCTCTGCGTGGAAGCATCATGCAGCCCATCTATTTCTTCAAGCCCCGATGGGCGGGGGCCGTATGACCTGATGAGGGTCATCCTAAATTTGTAAAGGAAGTAGCAAATGAACTGGGTCCAGTATTTGAAAATTTGTTTCAGCTGTCTTTGGAGATGAGAATGGCTTCCTGCAAACATTTGTCCACTCTTTAAAAATGGGGATAGGGCTCTTGCTCATAATTATCATCTTGTGTCCCTGACATGTGTGCCATGTAAGATGCTCAAACATAGTTTGCTTAAATATTATGGCACATTTGGATGAACATAAACTTAAGTCAGACAGGCAACATGCATTTTTTTGAAAATCAGCTGATAAGTCTTATAAATGATTGGGTAAAAATCTTTGACAAAGGAGGAGAAGTGGACACTTTTATTCTGAGTTTTGACATGCACCCTCAAGAACTACTTAAAAGCAGTTCTTTGGTTATGCCATTGGCGGGAAGAAGTGCAAATGGACAGATTTGATCAGCTCTCGAGAAAATATTTTTTACCGGTTCCAAACATTTTTTTTTTTATGAAAGAGATACATGCAATGACATTAAACACGTGTGGGGGTAATGGCCTCGGATGACGTCATTTTCCGATCTCGTGCAAAAAAATCGTAGCGGTGGTTTGTGGGCGGCGATTTATATCAATTCATAAATCACCGATCGGCTTTTTCCGTATGTCTGGTCTTCGCCGGACATTGCCGGAAAAAAGCCTGCAGTCCATGACCTCGGCTATAAGACGGGGTCGGTTTTTTGGGCTCATTTTGGAGGGAAAAATCCTCGTCTTATAGCCGAATTTTTACGGTATAACAAAGGAAAGAAGCATAGCCTGAAAAAATCCCCGCCTATGGTGGGATTCGAACCCGGGCCGCTCGGGTGATAGTCCAGTGCTCTAACCGCTGAGCCAAAGAGTCGACTCCCTGACGCAGTTGTCAGAGAATGGTGATAAACCTATAAGCTATGCATGTAGATAACTGAACGGGAGCAATGCGGTCCGTAACACATCCCCTCTTCAAGGAAGTCATCATTTATGATGCCCTGAAGCCAACTTCGGCACGAAGCCATTTTCGGCGAAATAAAGTCCGATCCCGGACAAGCCCCCATCTTACGACATGAAAGCAGTAACAAAGGAAAGAAGCATAGCCTGAAAAAATCCCCACCTATGATGTGCAGTCTGATCATCTGTGCAGTCTGATCTGAGTGTTCTCTGGTTGCAAGTCTTCTTGTTAATTTTGTCGTGTGCTAGCTTATTAATTGAGTTCTAATACAGTCTAACCTGTATTAAGCAAGCACCTTAGGAGACAGTCAGAATCTGCTTGCTAAAGACAGGGGCTTGCTTAATACAGGTGAATTTTAATGCATTTGTCCTTTTCGGGCACCGCAAACATGCTTGCTTAAGACAGTTTGCTTGCTTATTTGAGGTGGCCACTAAAACAGGTTTTACTGTATGCTTTAAATACAGTAAAATTCCTATATTAAGACCACCTTTGGGACTGTTCAAAAATGGTCTTTAAGACCACTTTTGAACAGTCCCAAAGGTGGTCCCTGACCAGCGGACATTGTGTGCAAGAAATTCACCGAAATAATAACTGCACCCTTCTAAATAAGTGTTTTAAAGCAGAATTAGTCTTAAGTTTAGGTGGTCTTAATAGCGGAATTTCACTGTATTCTGTTCTTTTGCAGAAATAAAATTGTTTCTTGCCCTGGTAACAGGCAATGTGATAGGTCCAGTGAGGGGATCATACTATTCGATTATTGTTTGCCTCCCACTACTACTGAGTTTCTTCGTAAGTTTTAGTCATTCCATGTACTCCTCAAAGTATATTTATTGCATGTTAGTTTCTCTGAAAGTTCATACACTGCAAGTACTTGGTTAAAGCCTTATTCAGGGCACATGGGGTGTCGAGGTCTGCAGAAGGTAGGGTGTTTTTACTCTGGTTACTCCAGATTTCACCCACTTCTGATTACCAGTATCCACTGCCTGAACCCTTTTTGTACCAAATGGAATCTTCCTCCTTACATACCGGTATAGCAGGAATCCATTTCAAAATTTAGGGATGTCAGGTCGTTTTTTTCTTCAAAAATAATTTGGAAAATGGCTGAAATTTTGGAAACTGTAGGCCCTGATCAGACGCTGTGTTCTGCAGCACCTGATCTGGGCCTGCATTGTTTGCCAGGGTACACGTTTAGGGGTTTCCGGTACAAAAAGGGTTAATACAAGTACGGTAAAATAATCTCGTAAGGACCATAAAACTAAACTAACAAAACACTGTTCAGTATTTGTCATCGTTTCTAGTAAGTAATAATTTTAATAAACACTGCAGAAAATTTGTTCTATTTTCAGAGGGAGATTACTCCATCCAAATGGTGTTCTGATCATATTCTATCAACAGGGGAGGCTATTTCTGATGGCAAGGATTCACTTCGAAATTGGTGTAAGTACCCTTGGCTATCATCACAATTGTCATCTGCTTTGCCTTCTGCTGGTTACCTTGAAAGTAATTTTTTTGCAAACAGTGTGGATCCAGATCAGACTGCTCACAGGAGCAGTCTGATCTGGGCCCACACTGTTTGCCTGTATGCAAAAATATTTTTCAAAAGTTTGCCAAAAAATTTAGCAGATGACATAAGCAGATGACATTTTCAGATGTAGTTTTTCTCTGTGGCTTAAGGGTTAAGTTTGAACAAGTAATATTTTACTACCAGATGTCTTGCCCATTGAAGCTAGGAGAAATAGATTACGCTGCATGGTGCTTCCACACAGAGTTGAAACCAACCACTCATGAGTACTGGTAAACTGCTTAGAGTCAAGTCGGACTGTTCATGCATATAAACCCTTTTGGTTTCTTTGGCTTGAGATGCCATTTCATCTCAGTGTCGGGTTAAGCTCTCTCAAAATTGGAAGCAATGTCTCTAAAATGACTTAGCATTGATGGGGACATTAAACCTCAATTCAAAAAAATTAAAACAAAAACCAGCTGTCTCAATTGGGTCTACACTGGTCACCAGGACTGATAGATTTCGATAAAAAAATTATTTTGTCCCCTCAAAGTATTCCCCTTTAACAGATATACAAACTTTCAGTCTTCTGATCCAATCATTGAATGCCTTTTGGTAGTCTTTTCGAGGTATACTATGAAGGCACTGGAATATTGCAGAACCGAGCTGTTTGCGCTGTACAAATTTTCGACCAGAAAGGTATTTTTTCAGCCGCGGGAACAAAAAAAAAGTCACACGGGGCAAGGTCAGGGGAATACGGGGGGGTGAGGGAGTTCAACAACCTTTTCCTGCTTCAGATAGTCTTGCACAATGAATGCCTTGTGCGATGACGCATTGTCATGTAGCAATCTGACATTGGCCAAACCAGTTGCGGGTCTTAGTTCTTTGAAATATTTCTTCAATTTTCGAAGAACTTTATTCTTGTAAAACTGTGCATTTACAGATTTGCCTTTAGGCACAGCAACCTGAATAGCAGGGCCCTGATTTGAAAAGAATATGGCATACATTGCCTTCTTGACGCTCATGGTCCGCTTTGCAATGCATGGTCTTTTGCAATACTTTGTTGCCTATATTTTGTTCTGAATCTTTCGTTTTGGCTCAAAAAAGTGAACCCATATATCGTCACCTGTGACGACATTAGCAAAAGACTGTGCATTGTAATTTGGAAACTTTTTAAGCAACTTCTTGGCGCACTGAATGCATGTCTTTTTCTGCTCATCTGTCAACACATGGGGAATCCATCTAGCACAGATCTTTCTCATTTTCAAATCCCGTTTCAGAATTGTATGAGCTGCTCCTAATGAGATGCCAACCATACTAGCTATTTGCCTAGTGGTGTATCGTGCATCGGTAGCAACTATTTCTTTCACTCTAGCAACCATCTTGGCAGATGTTGCTCTTTTCGGCCGACGATCATGTGGTGCATCTTCTGTTGAGCCTAGCCCACAGCTGAATTTCTTACACCAACGAAAAACTGTCGGAAAAGACATTTTATTATGCCCATAAACCGAACATATTTCATCAAAAATGTCTTTGCACCATATACCAAGAATACAACGATTCTTAATATAGGACCGTATTTCAACGGCGTACTCTGACCTTCTTCCAACCATGTTTTGTATTAGTATACAAGAGTAGACAGTGTTTAGCGAACGATATACATGGCTAAAATGTACGGATTTTAACAGGTTTGGTATCAGTGTATAGGTAAAATGTTTTTCTAGGCTGTGATATTTATTTCCATGTGATTTTCGCATTAGTGCATGAGAAAACGTTCTACTTGCATTCATATTTGAACAGTCTCGTATTTACCTATAAAACTGGAGTCATAAGGTGAAAAGATTCACCTGATATGTTTTCCATGTTAAACTATGGAGACGACTTTCATGACCTCTTTGTTACCCTGTAAAATAAGCTTATTTGTTAAAGGGCTCTACTGTTAACCTTTCTCCTGCTTAAAAAATTAACTTAGCCACACCCATCTCTGACTTAATGTACTCGTTCTATTCACAAACAGCATGATAAACAGTGTAGACCCTGATCAGGAGGCTTCAGAATTTTTAGCCCAAGAAACAGCATAATCTTAGAAGTGTACATTACTGACATGTAGGTTGATTTTAAGGGGAAGAGGCACTGAAGCAGTCAGTCATTGTATGAGAAATGGGTACTTGCCACATGCAAAAACATTGTTAGCACACAAGAAGGCGGCTTATTGGAAGCTACTGAAAAGAGCGAGAGATTTAATCTTAAACCCTGTTCTCTTGAAAGGAACCACAAAAGTGTAAGAAAAAAAAAATCAGACTTCTTCAGAAGCCATTTGATTTGGATCTACACTGTTAGCAAAGCTAGGGGTTATTGTGGTCAGCTTGAAACGGGTTAAAGGTAATAGTTTTTAGCTCATCAGGGCCTAAGGCTCCAGGGGAGCTTATAGTATAGTAGTTCCTCCATCGGCAACCATTCATCTGTCCATCTGTCTGTGTCATTTGTTTGTCATTTGACCCAAATCAGGGCATTTAATTGCTGTTGTCTATGTGATGTCACTGGTCAGGAAACTACATCTGAAAATGTCATCTGCTTATGCCGTCTGCTCAATCTCCTTGCAAACTTTTTAAAAACGTTTTTGCATACTGGTAAACAGTGTGGATCCAGATCAGACTGCTCCTCTAGGAAGCAGAAAACAATTGTTGTGATTGTCATTGACCAGTAAAGTTAAACTTGCCAAACTGCCAACCATTGGAAAACAGTTTGCATTGAAACCACAAGTACCGGTATGTGTACCTTGAAGAGTTTTTCAGTTTTTAATTAGTTAATTCATATTGGCATAGCAGCCCCCCATCACGAAAACACGCCTATATAATTTTGACCCCCTTGAACCGCACTTTTGAATAGTAAAACTGGAGTTTACAGGGGTAAACCTTATTTTTCTTATTTCTGCTCTAAAATATAGAATGTGGGTACTCATTAGAACCGCCTCGATGGGTTGGTTCTAAGGAGTACCCACAATCTATATTTTGAACAGAAATAAGAAAAAAAATCACAATTTTCATCTTAAAATTTTCGTTTTTTCGGTGGTAAATGTTACAAGGTATTTGTATAGGCATGTTTTCGTCATGAAAAATGACATAGGCCCAGATTAGATGCAACCCAGATTAGATTATCAAAACAAGGTATTAAGTCAGGGTCTACACTGTTTCTTTAGGGCACAGGAACTTAAGGGTAATAGAAATGCATAAGTCTCTCACCAATGGCCAGTTGTTCAAAGCATTAGTGCTCATTAGTGGTCAAATTGTTAACTGTTGTGGTAAGTGCAGAATACTGTTACGAGCCAGGCGTAGCAGAAAGAAAAAGCAAACAAGCCTTTTGGAAAATCTTAACAAAATTTATTTACAAGTTAACTTTAACCTGTAGAAGTAAGAAAATTAAATGTACTTAGCTCTGTTATGAAATATCCTGAATGAATCTATTTTCCTTGATCCCACAGAATTCACAATCCAAAATGAAAAGTAATATCCAACACAGAATTTAGAAATAACTTTTCTTAAATGCCCAAACATCAAACTCCCAAGTCTGACTCAATGAGAAAAATCAAGCTCTTTTATAGACCCTAAGATTTCTCTAGAACATTCCAGAGGGCTGTGGAATAAGATGAGGTAATTTTCTAAAAATAATGCAACCCAGAACTTTCTGGAAGGTTCTGAAGTACTTTTCCTTGTAAACATGTTGTTTACAAAAATGAAATTAATCTGTGACTCAGTTTTATAGAATCTTCTATAAGAAGATTAACAAGATATTTATAGCACTATTAGGTCACAGTGGGGTGCAAGTGGGAATCAGAAAAATAAATTCTTATGCATAACACTCCCCCTCTTCGAGGAAAAGAAAGATTTATGTCATAAAGCTTTCTTTTGCTTTAAGATTAATAAAATATTGAACATAGCATATACAATTACATGTATCTACAATCCACTTCAGTATGAAAGAAAAACACAACTCCTGACCCTGCTCAAGCTCTTGAAAGGGCATCAGGGATAATGTTATC
Source organism: Lucinisca nassula (assembly GCA_963580285.1). NCBI lineage: Eukaryota > Metazoa > Mollusca > Bivalvia > Lucinida > Lucinidae > Lucinisca > Lucinisca nassula. Next base: position 68,411,822 of record OY757021.1, on the reverse strand, counting down.
TCTCCCCCTAATATGTCTTATGTCTAAATTATACTCTTGTAGCATGAGACTCCACCTGAGCAACCGCTGATTTTTGTTTTTCATTTTGTGTATGAAAGTCAGTGGATTGTGATCACTGAAAACAACAATCGGTGCAGTAGTAGGGGTAAGATAAACTTCGAAATGTTGCAAAGCAAGAATCAGAGACAAGCACTCTTTCTCTATGGTAGAGTAATTTCTCTGATGCTTATTAAACTTTTTGGAAAAGTAGCAAACTGGATGATCCACACCATTTTCATCTTTAATTGAAAATGCCATTTTTCTCTTTCTATTTCAAGTCGCTCTTCTTTTTCTAATTTTTCTTTCTGAAAGCGTTCCTCCATTTCTCTTTTTTCCCTCTCCATTTCTCTTTGTTTTTCCTTCTCTCTTTCTTCCATTTCTAATCTTTCCATCTGCATTTGTCTCTGCATTTCTCTTTCTTTTTCCTTCTCTCTTTCTTCCATTTCTCTTTGCTTTTCCTTCTCTCTTTCTTCCATTTCTAATCTGAACTTCTCTAATTCAATTTGCCTTCCTATTTCAATTTGTCTCATTTGTAATTCAGTATGTGAAACCATAATGAGAGACAAAGCAGATGGATCGAAAAGTTCTTCATCAACAAAAAACTGCACCAAAATATTCTTAATTTCATGCTTCTTCATGCTTGTTTTGACAGCAGTGACCCCATAATGGGAAGCAATTTCTAGCAAATCTGTCCTTTTGGCCAGATTAAACAACTCCTGAGTAGGCTGAGCCAAAAAGCTTCTCAAATCAAACGACATGTTTGCTTTTTGTTTGTTCTATAAAGTATTTATGGCAATACAGATTGAGGTTAATTTGACAAAGTTTTTTTTTTTTTTTTTTTTTTTTTTTTGAAATGACAAGCCCGACGAGAATTTCACATGGAATGACAAGTACTATTTCACCTGAAATGACAGTTCACATGAAATGACAATCCCCTATATGCCTATAGGGAAATACCAATTCTGTGAAGCAACTGCAAAGTCTATTTGATAAGAAATAACAATTACCTGCGTCACATGAAATGTCGGTTTTAAAATGCTTAAAATGGTTTTATCCCGGACGAGCCCCCAATTTCTGTTACGAGCCAGGCGTAGCAGAAAGAAAAAGCAAACAAGCCTTTTGGAAAATCTTAACAAAATTT